>CM053503.1:53968636-54303589 GCA_028627145.1 Eidolon dupreanum | reverse complement strand
CGTTTGATTAACTCAAAGTCAACTGATTAGGAAACTTAATTACATCTGCAAAAACCCCTTCACATTGGTCATAGACAACTACAACGTCCTTCATATTCACAGCTCTTGCCCAAAGTCAAGGGGAGGAGATTACACAAGGTACATACCCAAGGGGCATGAATATTGGGCACCATCTTAGAATTATGCAACCACAATCTGAAATCAAATATTACAACTATAAAACAGAACTCACAGATTTACTTACTCCGTAATAGTCTAAAAATTACATTATTTTTAAATAAAGACAGAAACTGACAAATAATAATAGACTCTAGGATAAATATAGTGGATCGAACACATTCACTTACCTCTTCTGTCTCCCCAAAATACACTCAAATAACAGTAAAAGAATAAAATAGTTTAAAGTTTCCAGGACAAAGAGAAAAGGAGAGCATGGACAGAAGATACTGACAAGCATTTGGAAGATGGGAAATGAATAAAGATGTGGTGAATGGCCTGCTAGAAAAAAGAAAGCTGAACCCAGGTACTCACAGAGGCAGAAACCAACAAACAACAGAAAGGCCCAAGGATCAGAGGATCCACATGGTAGGGGGCAGGTTAAGGAATTAAGAAGTGGCTGCCAGTCTGTATGGAGAAAGGTTATACTCCTAAGTCTCTTCCCTCACCCCACATAGCAAAGGTTTGGATTGAACTGCCAAAGAGATTCTGAGGTCAGAGACAGTTGGGAAATTAAATGAAAATTTACACTCTGTTTTAATTAAGATATCCCACCTTGATTGACTACCTGCTTCAATATTCTTAAAATTCTGAAAGAAAAATATTTTATCCTTCAATTTTTTATTTAGCCAAACTATCAATTATAAGGGTAATGTACTCATTTTTTAGAGCTCCATAACAAAATACCACAGACTGGGGAGTTAAAACAAAAAATAATTATTTTCTCACTCTTCTAGAGTCTAGAAGTCCATTATCATCAGGACTTCTGAGGCCTCTTTTGTTGGCTTGCAGATGGTCACTTTATCACTGCATCCTCACATGGCTTTCCCTCTGTGTATGTGGATGCCTGACTTCTCCAAATTTCCTCTTCTTATAAGAACACCACTGAGAATGAATTAGAAACTGCCCTACCAGCCTCATTTTAATTTAATTACCTCTTTGCACCCCCTCTCTCCAAATATAGTCACATTCTGAGGTAGTGGCAGTTGGAGCTTTAACACATGAATTTCGGGTGACAGAATTCAGCCCATAATCAGTAGAATAAAGGCATTTTTATATCAATGAAAGTCTTAAGAAGAGAAGGATGAAGAATGTGCTCCACAAAAATGAAGGCTCAAACTATCAAGGAGGAGTGAATCCAGCCCAGAAAGTAGGAGATCTAAGATAGAAAAGAGGCAAAGGGATTTCCCTAAAATGACACCAAGGGATGTCCCTGGACCACTGCTGTAAAAGAGCAGCCCCGAGGGAATCCAGAAAGATGGGAAAGGTCAGTGAGAGTCTCAGGTGGGAGTGGGGCAAGGGCAAATTGATGGATTCAACTGCATTAAAAGTGGTCGTACAGTTCTAAGTGATAGGTACAAAGAAATCTAAGCAAACAAAAGGAACTAAGAGATTATTAAATTTAAAAAAAAAAAAACAAAGTTGTTCAGGAAATGAGTATAATCAGAGAGTACTGCAGTGCTCAAAAGTGAACAGTGCTTACTTATCTTAATAAAGTAAGCAGAATATTAATTCAACCAAAAATTGTGAAATAACTGTTTGGGGGAAGATAATGGGAAGGAAAGTGGGGAAAGGGTGTGGCCTAAAAATGCTAAATCTACATCTTCCCTAATAAGAAGATGATAAAGAATGGCTAAAATTAGATAATCAGGGCATTGCAGTTTAAGTGCATTAATGAGAAATCTAGAGGTAAATATTAGAAGAGATAAGAATGGTGAAACTTATTGCCTCTGGAGTTTAGGGGGTCAGCACATGTGTGGCAAGGGCTGATATTTTTATTTTATAAAAATATAATTTTTAAATATCTGAGACCAAAAAAAAAAGGGAAAAAAACATTAAATAAAGAAAATATGAAAGCACCACCTCAAGTAAAAATATACAGAGTTAACCACTTCTTTCACTGTATTATATTTGAGCATCTCCAAGAATACAGCAGGGAAAGTTGGGGTTTCCTTATTACTAGTGTAACAGATATGTTACTAAGTGCTTGCCTACCATGTGCCAGGCGAGAAGATGGATGGAGAAAATGACTTTGTCCATAAAGAACTCACAGTGTAATTGGAGAGATAAACACAAAGAATTGTGGTTAATGAGATAGGTCTAACATTTATATATATATATATAATATATATATAATATATATATTTTTATATATATAAAATGTACATATATAATATATATATATTTTTTAATTCCTAAGGTTTTCTCCCTAACCAGTTCTTTCTTTTATATATATATATTATATATATATATAATATATATATATATATATTTTTTTTTAATTCCTAAGGTTTTCTCCCTAACCAGTTCTTTCTTGTTTATCATGTAAATCTTTGCTATCTGAAACAGAACCTTCTGACACCTAATCTCGCTCTCCTTTCTTTTTAAGCCTACGTTTGACTAGTATTCATAAGGTAGTCTACACTTCCTATTTCCTTTTTTGCTCTTATTGCATTTAGCTTTTGCACCCATAGATAAAACTTTTCACCATGTCACCAGATTTTTGAGCTCTTTTCAGATCTCGTTTTTCTTTTTTCTTTTTTCTTTTGTATACTGATCCCTGGGCTCTGCCACATAGGTGCTAATTCTGCAGGTCTGAGTTGGGACCCTGGATTCTACATTTTCACCGACACTCCAGGAGCTCAGTTGTAAGTGCAAGAAGAAATGAAGAGCTGGCTAAGAGGCAATAAAAACATGTAATTTCTTCCTAACACGGGTTTTCTGTTAATAACTGAAATATACACCTTTCCCAGATTTAAATAATTCTATTTAAAAATTTTTAAAAATTGGGGAAATCAGATTTTTAAGTACCTATAGTGCCATTATTCTCACATAGCAGTTTATTTTTCTCCTCTATTCTGGCATTTTCTTTGGCTTGTTTTCATTTTTAGTAGTCAGCACTATTCATTTTCATAGATCTTACATTGTTGGATCAATTATAAAAACGGCCACGTAAATGACTGTTATAATGAGATGTAGATATATGCAACAGGGCACACAGTCATTTCTCCCCACCCCCCATTTCTTTATTTCTTAAACTTAAAAAAGTTAGACATTTATACAATCCATAAAGTGATCCCCCGCAAATCCTCTAGCACCCATCTGGCACTACACAAAACCATTACAATAATATTGACTATAATTCCTATGCTGTACTCTTTTTTCTTTTTTATTGACAGCTCTGCTACCATTTAACAAAGTTGAACGCTTATTCTTGAAACTCACTTCTCTGTGACTTCAATGACAACACTCTTTGCAAGGAATTTCAAAGGTTTGCCTTTGAAATCTCTGGCCACTATATCTTTTTCCACCAGCTTGTGGAATGTTGGGATTCCCAAAGATTTTATACCCAAACCACTTAATACTTTTCTCAGGTGTCTTCATTGCAACCCAACCACTCCAAATAATAACTTCAAGGTGACTTCTAATGTTTTCTCTCCTAATCCCCACATTCCTGACTGTGTGTTCCATAAACACATCAAGTACGATGTGTGTTTACTTGCAAAACCTGTTCTTCCCCTTGCATTTTCTTCCAAGACACTAGCATCCATCTACTCATTTGTGCTAGAAACCTGAGAATCAACCTCTAAAACAGTTTTCACCCATTTCCCTATAGAGCACTAAGTCCCATAAAGTCCACCTCCTAAATAGTTCTTATATATGTCCTCCCATTTCTAGCCTTACTAACATAATTCTAGTTCAGACCTCTGTCATTTTTTTTTGAGACTTTTTTTTTAATAGATTTTAGGTTCCCAGCAAAAGTGAGAGGAAGATATGGAATTCCCCAGATACTCCCTGCCCTTACATGTGCATAGCCTATTAAGGTCTTTGGCCAATTTTTAAAATCGAATTGTTTAATTTCCCCAGGTACAGAATTGTAGTGTGGTGGTTCTTTTTCTCTAAACACTTTAAATATTTTACTCCACTCTCTTCTTGCTTGCATGGTTACCATTCTGAGAAAAATTGAGATACAATTCTTCCTCTATACGCATGGTATTTTTTCCTCTGGCTTTCTTCAAAATCTTTTTTTTTTTCTTTTTTTAAAATTTTTAAAATTTTTTTAGTTGGAAAATGACATACTTAAGTATAATTTTTGTTTTTGTTTGGGGCTTTTGTTTTTGTTTTGGCATTTATCCTAATTTGTGTTATGGGAGCCTCCTGGAGCTGTGGTTTGGTGTCTGACGTTAATTTGGGGGAAATTCTCAGTCATCATTGCTTCAAACAATTCTTCTGTTTATTTCGCTCTTTCTTTTCCTTGTGGTATTCCCACATGGGAATGCATATGTTACGCCTTTTGTGGTTGTCCCACAGTCCTGGGATATTTTGCTCTGTTATTTTCAGTCTTTGCTTCCTTTGCTTTTCAGTTTTGGAGGTTTCTATTGAGATATTCTCAGTTTTAGAGATTCTTTCTTGGCTCTGTCCTGTCTACTAACAAGCCCATTATTCATTTCTGTTACAGTGTTTTTGATCTCTAGCATTTCTTTTTTGGTTCTTTCTTAAGATTTCCATCTCTCTGCTTACTTTGTCCATCTTTTCTTGCATGCTGTCTACGTTATCCATTAAAGCTCCTAGCATATAAAAGCTATTTTAAATTATATGTTTGATATTTCCAACATCCCTGCCTTGTCTGGTTCTGATGCTTGCCCTGTCTCTTCAAATTTTGTTTCTTTTGCCTTTTGATATACCTTGAATTCTTCTTGAAGGCTGAACATGATGGACCAGGTAAACCGAACTGCTGTAAGTGGGCTTTTAGTAATGTGATTGGTGGAGTGTGGGGGAGGTAGTTCTCTATAGTCCTACAACTGGGTCTCAGTCTTTTAGTGGGCCTATGACTCTGAACTGTGAACTTCACAAGTGTTTCTGTTTTTTTCTCTCCCGTCAGGTGGGACAGGATGGCTAGAATGGGCCGAAGATGGGTGTTAACACCCAGCAGGCTGGGTGCTGGTTAACTTGTGTCTCCTGAGGGCAGACCTCATCAAGAAGAACAGAGCACTCTGGAGTATTTCCAAATGGTTACTTTCTCCTCAGCCTGCTGGAAACATGATGAGATTTTTTTCTCCCACATTTACTGTGAGAACTTGGTCAAACTCCTGGAGGTAAATCTCCCCACACCGTGGGGGCCGCCTTTATGACTGGGTCCTCCTGAAGTTTTAACTTGCAGAGCCTCCAGCAATTTGTTGATTACAGCTCAGGCTTTTCTCCCCAGCTGTGATTTACCTATGTTTCCACGCAAGTAAGTGGTGACTCCCAACGTTTGCCTGACTCTCTCTAACCTTAGGAATAGTGGTTTGCCCTGTGTCCTCCCCTTTCTATAGTTCCCAGAAGAGCTGTTGATTCTTCAGTCTGTTTAGCTTTTTTACCTCAGGCCCTTGTCAGTTTTCATCTGGTCTGTTAAAATTGATCCCTTTCTCCCATTTTGTCTCTTTCTTATCTATTTTCCACATTCTTCTATTTAGCTCTCTCTTTTGTTCCTCCATGCCCCTGTATATGCTACTTTTGTTTTCCATTACTTCCATTTTTCCACCTGAAAAAATCTTACTGTATGAGTTAAGATTCTACTGGTTACAAGTGAGAGAAAAGACAGCTCAAGCTGGCTTAGTGTATAAAGGGAATTGACTGGCTCATGGAGCTGAATTTCCAAGGTAAGCTGGCTTCAGGAATAATTGCATTCATGGATCAAAATTTGTCATTGGGACTCTGTTTTTGTCCATCTCTCTTCTTTCTCCTACTATTTGACATAGGTCAATTTAATTCTCACTGTCATTGCAGTGGAAAGTGACTGTGAAAATTTCAGCCTCATTTCTTGAGATTCATGTCCAGGTAGGATGACAAAATATAGACATACCTTGGAGATATTATAAGTTCAGTTCTAGGCCACTGCAATGAAACAAGTATTCCAATAAAGCGGGTCATAAATCATTTTGCTGATAGGGGGTCTGTCCTTTAATTAGTAAAAAAAAAAAAAAAAATGCAACATCTGTGTAGTACAATAAAACGGGTATAACTATATCTCTTTCCAGGCTTCTAAGCAGCTTTGATTGACTTAAGTCATATGGCCGCCCTTGACCCAATTGCTGTGCCCAGAGAAATGGAAAACATTTATTGGCTTAGATCTGGGTTACACACTGTTTGTCATCATGAGCCTATCCCGTTGCTCCACCAGTCCACAAGGATTCAGAATGGCAGAGGGATGGATTCCCTGATGAAAACCAGGGACCGTTACCCTAAAGTAGGGTAAACAGCTGCTAGATGACTAACACAGAATTATCCCCTGTATTAACTTTTTTAAGACTCAACTTAAGCATCCCACTAAATTCAGCTCTTTGAGGGCAGGGACTATATGTTTTTCATCTTTGTACTTTAATGTCTTAAACATATTAAGCACTCAATAAGCATGTATCGGATCAATAACATGCCTACAGAAAAACAGCAGAGGCAGCAACTAACTGCTAGGAGAAATTGGGGGAAGTTTCAAAGAGGTGGTAACACTTCAGATAGGTCTGGCCAATGAGTGTGGGGCACCAGAAGTAATTGAAAACAGCAAGAATGACATCCAAAAGAAGTAATAACCTATGCAAATGCACTGACTAGCAGGGCATGTTTAAACCTAAATCATCTAGATTAGGATAAGTGCGAGATAAAATGGTAAGAAATGGAATAGATTGGGGGAAGTTTGTAAAAGACCAAAAAAAAACAGTGAAAACCTAATGATTTGTATTTATTACTAGGCCATGCAGAATCACTGCAAGATTTTAAATGCAGAATTAATATAATCAAGTATTTTACCTTAGAAAGACAGCATTGATTTCTTCTTCCAAACTATTCTCTCCACTGCTATGAGAGTCAAGAAACCAATTAGGATACTGTTACCTAATTAGATCAGAGAAATCAAGAGAAGAGGTATTTTTAGGAAGTAAAGTTAAGAACTGATAGTGACCATGTTCATTTGGAGATGAAGAAATGAGAGGATATAGGAGGTTGTCAGATTGTCTGACCAACTAGATGGCAATGCCAAGTAGATAAGGAACAGAGAAAAGGAAGGCATTCTGAAATATGCCTCTTCTTCCTTCTTTGCTTTGCTGTTCTGTGCTGTGTTTTGCTTTGCTTTTTCAACCCAAAATACATTTAACCCTTACTATGTGCAACACAGTTAAGCAAGATCTCCCCAAATTGCCAACTATCTAGGCAAGGCTATGAAGACAAAGATAGGGTGATGTTTCCGGAAACCTGTAAAAAGGTGTTTTGGTGTAAATTTGCCCTCACAGAGTTATAATTTTTGCCAGGAGAGCACGATGAGAAAAAGGGAGTTTGAGAAATTTAGCCATAAGACCAAGTTGACGCAATGGAGAAGGTGATGGGGGAAAGCAGTAGGGACGAGTTCTAATCTAATTCTGCCTTAGCTGATAATAACTGCGTTTTTTCCCCAGCTCTGAGAGGTAATTGACACATCACTGTATAAATGTAAAGAGTACAACATGATGGTTATATTCACATATATTGTGATATATTCAAAAAATATTGCTAACACCAGTATCAAAAGAGTTACTGCATATATTTTCTTCTAAGAGTATTATGGTCTTACATTTAAGACCCTAATCCACTTTGAGTTTATTTTCTTATATAGCATAAAAAAGTGGTCTAGTTTCATATCTTGCATGTATCTGTCCAGTTTTCCCAATACCATTTGTTGAAGAGACTGTCTTTTCCCATTGTGTCATTATTGCCTCCTTTGTTGTGTATTAATTAACTATATAAGTGTGGGTTTATTTCTGAGGTCTTTATTCTGTTCCATTGGTCTATTTGTCTGTTTTTATGCCATTACCACACTATTTTAATTACTGTAATTTTATAGTATAACTTGAAATCAGAAAATATGACAATTCCTGCTTTGTTTTTCTCAGGATTTCTTTGGCTCCTCAGGATCGTTTATGCTACCATATAGGTTTCAGGAATATTTTTCTATTTCTGTAAAACATGCCACTGGAATCTTGATAGGGATTGCATTGAATACATAGCTTTTGATACATGAGGGGTGCAGATATCTTTGACAGTATTGACATTTTAACAATATTAATGCTGACAGTCCATGAATACTGGATAACTTTCCATTTATCTGCGTCTACTTTGATTTCTTTCATTAGCGTCTTGTAGTTTTCAGAGATCTCTTATCTCCTTCAGTAAATTTATTCTTAAGAATTTTTATTGTTTTTAATACTACTATAAACAGGATTAATATCTTTATTTCTTAGAAAATTTGTTATTAGTGTATGTAAATGCTACTGATTTTTGCATGTTGATTTTACATGCTACAACTTTACTGAATTAGTTTATCAGTTTTAACAGTTTCTTGGTTGAATCTTTAGGAATTTCTGTAAGATTATGTAATCTGCAAATAGAAATGATTTTATTACTTCTTTTCCAATTTTGATGTTTTTATTTATCTTTCTTGCCTGATTACTCTAACTAGAATTTACAGTACTATGTTGAATAAGAGTAATGAGAATGGGCATCCTTGTCTTGTTTTTTTATCTTAGAGAAAAAGCTTTCAATTTTCCACCATTGAGTATGATGTTAGCTGTGGGATTGTCACATATGGCCTTAATATGTTGAGATAAGTTTCTTCTATGCCTAACTCATTAAGTGTTTTTACATGAATGGATGTCAAATTTTTGTCATATTTCTTCTGTCTGTTGAGATGATAATAATGATTCTTTCATTCTATTAATGCATTATATCACATTGATTGATTTGTATATGTTGAACAATCCTTGCAACCCAGGGTAAGTGCCACTTGCTCATAGTCATAGTGAATGATCTTTTTAAAGTGCTGCTGAATTCAGTATGATAGTATTTTGTTGAGACTTTTGCATTTATATTTATTAGGGATATTAGACTGTAGTTTTCTTTTCTAGTAGTGTCCTTATCTGATTTTGGTATCAGAATAATGCTGCCCTCATAAGATGAATGTATTCCTCCTTCTTTGATTTCTTGGAAAAAATTTGGGAAGGATTGGTATCCAGTGTTCATGGACTGTCAGAATTAATATTGTTAAAATGTCAGTACTGTCAAAGATATCTGCATCCCTCATGTATCAATAATTCATCTCTAAATGTTTGATAGAATTTATCAGTGAAACCATCTAGTGCTGAGCTTTTCCTCATTGAGAGATTTTTGATTACTGATTCAATCTCCTTACTAGCAATTGGTCTATCTAAATTTTCTATTTCTTCCTGATTCAGTCTTCATAGGTTGTACATTTCTAAAATTTTTTCCATTTCTTCTAGGTTGTTGGTTTGTTAAAGTGTAATAACCGCCTTTCATTTTTGATAGAGTATTGTGTTTCAGGATTCTCATCTGACAGGGTACTCTGGGTACTATATTGATAAGTGGGGGGAGGATTTTAAAGCTCTTTTAGTAAAAAAATTAACTTTCTATTTGGAGTCAGTCACAAGAGGACAGGACTCATTACAGGAGTGTCCCAGGAAGTATCCAATATAATTGTATAATTTCCAGGTCTCAGAAGAGATGAGAAAAATTTTAGTGGTTCTGCCCAGGGTCTTGCTTCCAGGATGAAGGGACACCAAGCAGAGAGGTGTGGGGTGACCTGGCCCCATGGGGAATTAGGTGAACATCCAGCTGTAACTACTTAGATTTTCAGAGAAGATGAAGAAAGATCTGGAGAGAAAGGCATACCTGCCACTTAAAAATTCGAAAAAGCCCAAAGTGACAGCTCACTTTTTGACATTCTCCTAGCAGGAACTAATCCACAGTCACACCTGGATTAAAAGAGACCTCAAAATGTACTCATGGCTGAACAGTGTCAATTTCATGCTGTGAAACAAGGAGTACAAGTGTTTAGCCTCTGCTATAAGATTAGCGCTGGTCCTCTTTAAAAACTTTCAAGATTTAAAAAGGAAGTATAAACTTTCTTAGAAACAATGAAAGTGATTCAGTGTGTAAAATATGTAAACCTTACATGTATGCAAGAAAGCAATAATAAAAAATAAGTACCTTTTTTTTTGTAGTGTAGCAATACAATCTTTGTTCTTTGTATGAAATAAAGACAAATATTAGAATTTGATATATGGATCATAAAACTGAAGATTTAATCTTTGCGTGTGAATTGTACTCTCTAGAAGCCAAATTTAGCAGCATTTTTGACCTATAGTTGGTATCATTTTACTGTTGCTGGTGGTATAAACCATTAAACTATTTTGATCCAGCAATTTTACTCCTGGAAGTTTATCCTAACAGCAAGCCCAAAAAACATACAACTATAACTAGATAGGTAGATGACAGATTTTTTATTTATACAAGAGGAAATTGAAACTATATAATTAACTAAAAATAAGAGAATCAATGGGTAAACAGTTGTACATACATTTCATGAAATATAAAATTAAATTATAGGTTTTAATGAATGAGAAAATGATTAATATCTACTGGTAAATGTAAAAAGCATAGTTTGAAATTGCATCTACTGCTTATTGACAATCATGTAAGAAAAATTTATGCATAGAAAATTCTCAAAAGAAATTCACAATAACTATTTTAGGTATAAAATTATAATTATTTTTCTTGTTTGTATTTTTAAAATTGTAACGACATCACTATATTTAGAATGAAAACACTGCATACATCATTTGTATGCTTCTCCTAACTACTGAAAATGCTTCTGAGCATGGTGACAATGAAGATGTTTTCTTATAATATTTAATTTGATAATTTAATCAAATGAAAACAAGAGCCTTTATGGCAACTTCAAAGTTGATAATAAGAAATTTCAAATATCATTTAAATTTTTTAATGAAACAAGTAACATAGGATATCACCCTCTTTCACAAAGTTTTATTTCAGTTAGATTTTTTTAGACCTATATTTCTTGGAATATAAGCAACACTGTAAATCATTTTTTCCCTGTAACTATTTGAAAGCCTAATATTAAATATACATTTCACTATTCTTTTCTTGAAGAAAAAATTAATCTCAACAAGTAAAATAACTTTAAAAAGTCTATTAAGTATTCCAAAAGAGACTTCATAATTTTCTAGGTTTTGAAGCATACCAATATCGAATAAGTATCATGTTCTAGAATTCCCTTATCTAGAAAATACTTTATTTTAACTTTTAAATATTTTATATTAAGTAATATTACTTTTTTCATTACTATGTAAAGCAAATTAATTATAAGAGTTTAATACCTTATTGGATGGCATAAACTATTTCTGATGTTTATTTCTAGATAAAATTCCTTTCTGTTCCCATTAATTGCTTCAGTTCCTACACAGTTAATTTTCAGTTGTTTGTTCTCACAGTCCCACACCTACGGCTTTTACTTCAATTAACAAAATAAAATGCTGACAAGTTCATTTTTATAGTTATTTACATCTACTGAGGGGTTCAGAAATGTTATAGCCAATACTCAGTGAACATCATATATTCATCATTCTTTTCTATCCAGGGTATCAAATCTACAGAGGCAGAATTATCAAGAGAAAACTTAGAAAAAAAAATAATTTAATTTTCACCACCCCACCACTGAAGATAGGTAATAACACTCAACTAAGCCCAAAAAATGAAGAAATTCAATCCAAAAAATATCTATATCAGTAGTCTTTTTTTCGTCTTTATTGAAATATAATAGACAATTAGTTGCTTGCATTTACAATTCAATGAGTTGTTGTTTTTTTTTATCACTAGTCTTTTAACCATATTTTGACTCTTGCAGTTAGAAGTATTAAGTAAAGAGCAAATCAGAGAAAGAAGACATAATGGGAATCAGGTGGGGTGGGCACGGCCTGGTTTGTCTAGGAAGGGAAGAGAAAGGAAGACACAGAGGTAGTCTCAGAGGAAAAGAGCCAAAATAACAAACCCAGTCATTTTGACACACCTGAATCAAAGTAGCCCTATCAAAAACATATTAATCTCTGGGTTTTCATGTTTTACTATAAAAAATAATAATATGCAAAACAGACATAACTGACCTTTGCTGCATGTATTAACCAATCTTGACTTTGGGAGACTTTTATTTTCCTTAAGTTTTATATTTGGATTTTTTTACAGTATGTGTTATTACCATTATAAAAAATATTTTATATGTATTGATTATGTATATATGTATTATATAATATGTATAGTATACACACACATTTTTTTTTAAGTCTGTTAAAACTGAATTAGCCTCTAAGGATATCCCAATCCAATCTCTCAAAACACCGTAGTAAAGGAGTTTTTTATCTTTAAGATAAAATATGTCTATAGCTTAGAGAAACAAGGTATCTGTTAGAAATCTAAGGTTTGCCTGTGCCATCAAGACTTGAGAATAAGGGATCATATTGTGCTCCAAATATCTAGTCCCAACTTCTCACCTTCAGGGTGTAGGAAGTCAACAATGTTATCATTATGACTCCTAGGTTCTAGAGTCCATCCTCATGATTTTCAAATTGAAAATAGAATGTTTCCTTAAGCAGTGACTTGTTAGTAAAAATGTATGTTAATAACTTTAAAAGAGAAATAAAGTAACACAAAAAATAAAAATCAAGATGAAAATGTGAAGGCAATTTGACTAGAAAAGTAGATGACAGTGCAGTAACCTGGTTATACAGCTGATCCTGATGAGGCAGGACAGACAGTGTGAACGCTGGGAGGCCTATGAGTACAGTAAGGTAGGAGTTTAGTAGCAGGAAGACTGCAGAGACCATCTGACCCACCTGGTTCTGATTCACACCCTGAGGATGGTAGCTGATGATGGAGTAAGACAGACTCTCTTGTACTTATAAGATGGACATTTTAATGCGGTCAAAACAAACCAAAAAGGAAAGGAAAGAACATCTTGTCTACAAATTACTTAATAATTTAAATATACATATAAATATAAACTAAAAAAAAGTTCACCCATTTCTCACTTCCCACCCCACCAAAGGCACCTATAAATCTGTTCTCTATATCTATGCGCTTGGGTTTTTTAATTTCATATTAATAAAGATAATACAATATTTGCCTTTCTCTGTCTGACTTCTTTCACTTAGCATGATGCCCTTGAGGTCCATCCATGGTGGCGCAAATGGCAAGATTTCATTCATTTTTTTTTTCATTCTCATCCCCCTCCCTTTTGGCAACTGTCATCTCATTCTCTATATCTACGGGTCTGTTTCAGTTTTGCTTTGTTTATTCATTGATTTTGTTTTTGTTAGATTCTACATATAAGTGAAACCATATGGTATTTGTCTTTCTCTGTCTGACTTATTTCACTTAGCATAACACCCTCTAGGGCCATCCATGTTGTCACAAATTGCAAGATTTCCTTCTTTTTTTATGGCTGAGTAATACCCCATTGTGTATATGAGCCACCTCTTTTTTATGCATTTACCTACTGATGGACATCTAGGTTGCTTTCATATTTTGGTTATTACTAGTAATGCTGCATTGAACATAGGAGTGCACATGTCTATTTGAATTAGTGTTTTTGTTTTCTTCAGATAAATACTCAAAAATGGAATTGCTGGAACACATGGCATCTCTATTTTAATTTTTTGAGGAATCCTTCATACTGTTTTCCATAGTGGCTGCACTAATTTACAACCCCACTAACAGTGCATGATGGTTCCCTTTGCTCCACATCCTCACAAGCACCTGTTATTTGTTGATTTATTGATGATAGCCATTCTGACAAGTGTGAAGTGATATCTCATTGAGTTTTTAATGTGCATTTCCCTGATGATTAGTGATGTTGAGCATCTTTTCATGTGTCTGTTGGCCATTCTGTATGTCCTCTTGGGAGAAATGTCTATTCAGGTCCTCTACCCATTTTTTAATTGGATTGTTTTTTTTTGGTGTTCAGTTATATGAGTTCTTTATATATTTTGGATACTAACCCCTTATTGGATATATCATTTGCAAATATCTTCTCCCACTCAGTACGTTGTCTTTTCACTTTTTGATGGTTCTTTGCTATGCAAAAACATATTAGTTTGATGCAGTCTCCTTTGTTTATTTTTTCTTTTGTTGTTTTTCTTTTTGGTGTTTGGTTCAAAAATTTATTGTCAAGACTCATGTCAAGGAGCTTACACCTATATTTTACTAGAGGAGTTCTACGGCTTCAGGTCCTATGTTTAAGTCTTTAATTCATTTTAAATTAATTTTTATGTATGGTGTAAAATAATGGTTCAGATTTATTCTTTGCATATGGCTGTCCAATTTTCCCAATACTATTTATTGAAGAGACTGTCCTTTCCTCATTTTATATTTTGGTTCCATTGTCATAAATTAATTGACTACATATGCATGGGTTTATTTCTGTGCACTCTACTCTGTTCCATTGATCCACATATCTTTTTATGTCAGTATCATACTGTTTTAATTACTATAGTTTTGTAATATTGTTTGAAATCAAGGAACATGATCCCTCCAGCTTTGTTCTTCCTCAAGATGACCTTGGTTATTCCAGATCTTTATGGTTCCATACAGTTATTAGGATTTTCTATTTCTGTGAAAAAAATGCCATTGAGACTTTGATAGGAATTACATTTAATCTGTAGACTGCTTTGAGTAGTAGGGACATTTCAACAATATTAAGTCTACCTATCCATGAGCACAAAATGCTTTTTTATTTATGTCTTCTTCCATTTCTTTTATTAATGTCTTATAGTTTTCAATAGATGTGTCTTTCACATCCTTGGTTAAATTTATTCCTGGGTACTTTATGTTCTTTTGATGCATGAAAATAGGATTGTATTCTCAATTTCTTTCTAATAGTTCATTACTAGTATATAAAAATGTAACAGTTTTTTGCCTATTGATTTTTATCCTGCAACTTAACTGAATTCATTTATTAGTTCTTACTCTTTTTGATGGAGTCTTTAGGGTTCTCTCTATATAGTATTACATCATCTGCAAATAGTGACAGTTTTACTTCTTCCTTTACAATTTGAAAGCTTTTTATTTCTTGCCTAACTGCTCTGGCTAGGATTGCCAATACTACATTGAATAAAAGTGGCGAGGATGAGCATCCTTGTCTTGTTCCTGATCTAAGAGGAAAAGCTTTCAACTTTCACTGTTGATATGATGTTAGCTGTGGGCTTGTCATATATGGTCTTATTATGTTGAGGTATGTTACCTCTATATTAACTTTGTTGAGTTTTTTAAATCATAAATGGATATTAAATTTTATCAAATGCTTTTTCTGCATCTATGGAGATCATATGATTTTATCATTGGTTTTCTTGATGCGATGAATCACAGTAATTATTTTCCAGATATCAAACCACCCCTTTATCCCTGGTAAAAATCCCATTTGATTATGGTGTATAATTTTTTTAATGTATTGTTTAAATTGATTTTTCTTGTTTCCTGATGTAGGTATTTATTGTCATGAACTTCCCTCTTAGAACTACTTTTGCTATCTCCATAAATTTTGGCATATTTCCATTTTCCTTCATCTAAAGATATTTTTTGTTTCTCTTTTGGTTTCTTTGTTGACCCATTGGTAGCATGTTGTTTAATCTTCAGATATTTGTAAAGTTTCCAGTTTTCTTTGTGTAATTAGTTTCCAGTTTCATACCATTGTTGTTTGAAAAAATGTTTGATGTTATTTGAATTTTCTTAAATTTATTGAGACATGTCTGGTGGCCTAACATATGATCAATCTTGAAAAATGTTCCATGTGCATTTAGGAAAGCTGTATCTTCTTATTGCTTTTGGATGGACAGTTCTGTAAATATCTGTTAATTTCATCTAGTCTAAATTGGCATTTAAATTCAATGTCTTTTAATGATTTTCTGTTTAGATGATCTATCTATTGCTGTAAGTTGGGTATTAAAGTCTTTTACTACTATTGTATTGCTATTTTTCCCTTTAGATATGTTAATATTTTATATACTTAGGTGTTCCTATGTTGAGTGCATATATATGTACAAATGTTATTATCTTCTTGGTTGACTCCTTTATCATTATGTAATGCCTTCTTTGCCTCTTATTACAGTCTTTGTTTTAAAGGCATTTCCCATGATGTACATACAGCTAGTACAGCTTTCTTTTTGTTTTCCTTTTCATGGAACATCTTTTTCCATCTCTTCACTTTCAATCTATGTGTGTTCTTACATCTAAAGTGAATTGCTTGTAGGCAGCAGATAGATTGATCTTGGTTTTTATTTTTGTCCTATCTATCTAATAATTCTATGTTTTGATTGGAGAATTTAGTCCATTTAAAGTAATTATTGATAGGTATGTACTTATTGCCATTTTGTTGTGTTCCAGCTATTTGTAGTTCATCTCTGTCTTTTCTTCTTCTCTTGGTCTCTTCTTTTGTGGTTTGATGATTTTCATTAATGGTATACTTATATTCATTTGTCTTTATCTTTTGTGTATTTACTTTTGGTTTTTGCTTTGTGGTTACCACGAGGCTTACATATAACAACCTATATTTATAACAGTCTATTTTAAGTTGATAAGTTTGGCCCATTATAAAGTTCTACATCTTTACTCACCTCACACACACATTTTTGTTTTCGATGTTACATTTTCCATCTTTTTATCTTGTGTATCCCATAGCTGGTTATTGTAATTATAGTTATTTTTACTACTTTTGTCTTTTAACCTTTATACTTTATAAGTGATCGATCTACTACCTTTACTATGTATTTGCCTTTACCAGTGAGATCTATACTTTTATATGTGTTACTAACTAGCACCCTTTCTTTTCAGCTGAAAGAAGTCTCTTTATTTTAATGTCCGTTTAGTTGTGATGAACTCTTTGGCTTTTTGCTTGTGTGGAAAACTTTTTCTCCTTCACTTGAGTGATAACTTTGCTGAGCATAGTATTCTTGGTTGGAAGTTATTTTTCTTTCAGCACTTTGAATATTTTTTATCACTCCCTTCTAGCCTACAAAATTTCTATTGAAAAAAATCTACTCTTAGTTTTATGGAAATGCTCTTGTAAGTAACAAATTGTTTTTCTCTTGCTACTTTTAAGATTCTCTCCTTTAACTTTTGTCATTTATATCTAATGTATCTTAGCGTGGGTCCCTTTCAGTTCATCTTATTTGGAACTCTAGGCTCCCTAGATCTGTATGTCATTCAGCCTTGCCCTAGCTCTTGGTTGTCTCTCAAACCTTTATGATTGTTCTAGCATCTATTTTATTTTTAAGCAATCCCCATTTTCAAAAGTGTGCCAAGACCTGTTTGTGTCTCAGTGTGGGAACAGGGGGAGCACATAGATTCAGGTTGATATTAAGCTAGACTCTCAGGCAGCAGCTTTTAAAGTAGGTCCTGCAGGCCCAAACATAAGCCCTCTTGGCCACGGGACCATGAAATGGAGGTGTCCCTTGGGTGATAGTTGCATAAATCAGGGCTCCAGGTATGTGTGAGCTCCTCTCTGGGAGATACCAGCAAGCTGTGGTGAGGCAGAAAGAGAGAGCAAAGATGGAGTCTTTCAGTCTATGTTCCCTGAGAAGCAGCTTTGTAGGCCTCCAGATGTGTGCCAGCTTGAAGCCTGCTCCTGAGGCTAAAGCACCAGCACAAGTGAGTAGGCCTCTTCCAGAAGACGACTAGGGGTGTTTTTCAGTCTACTGTCTATGCAATGTCCTAGAGGTAGTAGCCTGCCTAGAACTGTCTCTACCATTGTTACAGTCCCTTGGGAACTAGGAACACAACTCTCCTGCCCCCACCACCAGAGATAGGTGTTCCAGGAGTGTCCCTTGAGCAGCAGCCATAAAAATCAGGGTACTAGATACAAAAGCTGGGGTATAAGACACATGTAAGAACTCCCTTTCAAGAGATACTTGTGCTCTAATGCATGGCAGAAGGAAAGTGCAAATGTAGGACTTGCCTTCTGAGGTCTCTGGAAAGGCTGGCTGTCAGCTTTTAGATGACTGGTGTTTAATTAGAAGCCTGACCCTCAGGGCTGCAAATATGATATTCTTATAGGCTTTTTTCACAAGAAGACTGAGCTCCTAGTCTGTTACCTCTTGTTGTGCCCTGGGGGTGGTAGCTGTTTAAAAACTCTTTCTCTATTGTATACAGTCATGTTGGACCCACGAGTGTATGCCCCACTGCGGGGGAGTGTGTCAGGCAAGAGTGTATGCTCCTTTCTGGGAGATACCAGTGAGCTGGAGCAAAGCAGGAAGAGAGCTCGAAGATTGGTCCACTGACCTCCATGAGCCTCTACACATGTGCCAGACAAGAATCCTGCTTCTCAGGCCAAAGCTCCTGGACAAGCAAGTAGGCTTCTTTCTCACAAGGACTGGGGGTGTTTCAGTCTGTGGTCTCTACAGTGCCCTGGGGGCCATAGTCTCCCAAGAACTGTCTCTCCGAGTATTTCTGACCCTTAGGACACAAGAATACTAGCATCCTTGGCCTCCAGAACCTGGTGATAATGAGGTGTCCCCTGGGCTGAAACTGCAAAAACCAGGGCACCAAACATATTTAAAAGCTCCCCTCTAAGAGATACTGCTGTGGAGTATGGCAGAGGAGAGCACAAAGATGGCATCCACCAAGAAAAAAGAAAAAAGGATGGCACCTACCAGTTTTAGCAATGTAGAGGGACAATGTGAAAATGGCACCTACCAGAGCCTCCAACCCCATAAAAATTTAACATACCCTGTGCCTCTAGCCAATGCATTAAGATTAGCAACCGAATCTCTTTCACATAAAGCCTGGGTGTTTTTCAAAGGCTACTTGTGTGCTAGGCCCTGGAGGGAGTGATTGTGCCTGTGAGCCCTTT
Source organism: Eidolon dupreanum (assembly GCA_028627145.1). Classification (NCBI taxonomy): domain Eukaryota; kingdom Metazoa; phylum Chordata; class Mammalia; order Chiroptera; family Pteropodidae; genus Eidolon; species Eidolon dupreanum. The sequence goes on along the minus strand of CM053503.1, from coordinate 54,284,655 downwards.
AAGAGGGGTTTCTAGGTTTGCTACAGTCTTTTGAATCTCGTGGACACAAGCCTCACTGGTCTTCAAAGCCAGATATTTTGGGGGCTCACCTCTCAGGTGCAAGTTTTAAAGCTGGGGTGCCTGATGTAGAGGTGTACCCTTCACTCTTCAGGGAGAAGTTTCTCCTGATTGTGGGTCGCTGTAGCAGGGTGGAGTTTATGGCCAGATGATGTCTCAACTTCTCTGGTCCACCTTGATCGTGGCCCTTTTCTCCTTTGCTGATGTAAAAAAGCTGCTCAGCTAGTTTTCAGGTTATTTTTCAGAGGAAAATGTTCCATATGTAGCTGTAGATTCAGTGAGTCTGTGGGAGGAGGCAAGTTCAGAATCTTCTGAGGTCACCATCTGGGACTGCCCTCTTTTGTCTCTTCTCTAAGTCATATAAGTCATTATCTTTCCTTGCTTTGTTTCATTTTTTGAAAACCTCTAAGACAATGCTATATAGTAATGTTGACATTCTAGGACCTGACTTTAAATAAAATTGTTTTTATGTTTCACCATTTAGGAAACTATTTATTGGTTTTTGAAAACTAGTCTCCATAGTTATACTGTTTTAGTTTACTAATATAACACTTTATGCTGAGCCATCCTAGCATTCTCTAAATATGAGGTGAAGATTTCACTCAAAGTTGGTACAACCACTATGGAAAACAGCATGGAGGTTCCTCAAAAAACTAAGAATTGATCTACCATATGATCTAGCAATCCCTCCACTGTGTATTTATCTCAAAGACTTGAAAACCCATATCTGAAAAGATATTCGCACACAGAGGTTCATAGCAGCATTATTCACAGTCCTACGATAGGAAAAGTTGAAAATCACATGATATCACTTATATGTGGGATATAAACCTAAAAGCAACAAATGAACAAGACAAACAGAGACTCATGGACATGGACAATAGACTAGTGGTTACCAGAGGGTAGGGGATGGGGGAGAGGGGAGGTAGATTGGGTAAAGGGGATCAAATATGTGGGAGGTGAGGACACAGTATAAGTATATATATGCCTTACTGTTAAAGTGTACAGCTGAAACTTATTGGATTTTGTTAACCAATGTCACCATAAAAAATAAATTAAAAAAAAGATTTCACTCAGAGTACATTTTATAGCATCCTTCTCACCCCCCTTAAAGAAAGCCTAATCAGCAATTGGAGAAAAATCTGAGTGGACTATTGAACTCCTATAGTCAGTCATTTATGAATAAATAGGTGAATAAATATAAAAATAAGTATGGTACATAGTAAGCACTCAATAAATATATTTGAAAAATGTTGAGTGCTTACTATGTACTCTGTGTGTGTGTGTGTGTGTGTGTGTGTGTGTGTGTGTGTGTGTGTGAACTAATGTTCTTAATCCTTTGTGGATGTTATGCATAACTCCATTTTACTGATGAGGAAACAAACCTAAAGGCATTAATCATTTTTCCTAAAGTCCCACAACTAAGTAGTGGTAGAATCAGATTTGAACCTGAGCTCTTAACAACTGTATTATACTATTTCTCATGAAAACACTAGAGAAGACCAAGAAATAACAGAAGCTTCAAGATGGCAGACAAATCTCATGTGCTATTTATTTAGTTTCAAAGTCCTACTGAAATGACAGTAAGCACTTGTAAAAGGGAATAAATTCAAAACAATATATAGAGTAGAAGGTAAGGCCCAAGTATTTCAGAAACTTAACAAATTTCTAGAAGACTGAAAGCAGGGGACATTAGACTAGAGGGTGTCACAAACCAGACAAAGCAAGGATTTTTTTTTTAGTTCAGCTATTCCCACACCCCCACACCAAAACAAAACAAAACAAAGCAAAAACAAAACTCCAAGCTTTGAGTCACTAGGTACAGAGTGGGAATGGGTAGCTGGCAAGTCAGTTTTATCTAAAGGGCTGTCTGAACAGTTGGCCCAGTTGGCTCTTCCATTATCTTCCCACACTTAGCAAACATTGGCGATGGCATAGGGAATAACAGTATTTAGACGATGTTAAGAGAGGGGTGCTTTTTAAAGAAATTGAACTATGTTACATGCATGGACCAGACTCCAAACGTGCAAATCAGCTCCTAGATTATGCCCGCTTTGCCACTTGGCAGCAGGAAGACAGGGCAAGATATTCCAGGCAAAAGGCATACTTGTGTAAAGGTATGATTAGGATAAAGGTCAGTCAGTCCTAGGTGTGACAGATGCTGGAGCTGGAGGTATAGACAGTATCTAGATCTTAAGCTTGTACTTTCCCTATCAGCAAAAGGAAGCCATTGAAGGATGTAGTGCAAGAAGACCATTGCTTTGGCAGTCGTGTAGAGAGAGAACTTGGGAATGAATGCTCTCTGGGTATCCTAATGCAGTGGTTTCCAAAGCATGGTCTGGGGAGGCAGCATCAGGACCTGGGAACTTGTGAGAAATACAAATTACTGGGCCCCACTCCGACCAAACTGACCTACTGAACCTCAACCTTTGGAGGTGTGGCCTATCAATCTGTCTTAACAAGCCCTCCAGGTGATTATGATACATGGTCATTTAAAAACCACTAAGAAATACCTCTTATCTAAAGACATTTCATTTCTGATCTGAACCTTTGCTGCCCTGCCACGAATGGAACATATCCTCCATTTTCACCACTTCTGTCTCCTGTGTATATTTCTCATACAGCAGAGTTTTATAGTGCATCCTAGGGTCAGTTTTCTCATGGCAACCAGTACACTTCTTTTTATCAGGTTCTCACCTACCTTTGCAGCCCTGGCAGTAAGGACCTAGCAAAGTGCTCAATAAATTAGCTTGCTGAATGAACACAAAAATATCAGTTAGATATTTGCAGTCCAGTCATAGATGATGAAATAGGATCTTGAACCCAAAGTAGTGGGGGATGGGAGGAGGACCTGAGAGATATAGGAGATAAAATGAGCAGAATGCTAGTAAGAGCTAACAATATATAGCACTTACTATACCAGTTTTAGGTGTTTTATAGGTATTCCTATTTAATTCTCACAATAATCCTACAAGATAGCCTACTATTTTCATCCCCATGTTATAGAAGAGGAAACTGAGGCAAAGTCATTTACCCAAGTCAGACAGCTAATATTCAGCCAGAACTCAAACACAGGTGATGTCTGGCAGCAGAGTCCTTGTTATTTCTTATTCTGCCCCAGAACTTGTGCTAAGATTTCTAGCTTGAATGGTTGGGTAAACAGGGTGCCATCAGCAGACATAAAGACAGTAAAAACCAGGGGAGGATGCCAAGTTCAGTACTAGATATGCTGTTTGAGATCTTTATGGAGTGTCAAGTGATGTAATAGTCTGAAATATAGGGGCATGGAGTAGGCTAGATATAGATTTAGAGATCAACATGAAACCATAATGGATGATGACCCAGGATTTATAATGAAAAGACATGTGTACCAAAGGCCCTAGTGAACAATAGTTAAGGGAAACTAAAGTGCAATGGCTTCACAAGTATAAAGAAGCCCCCAGAAGACAGTAGTGTCCTAGAAGCCAAGACAACAGGTAGTCTAATGAAGGGAGTGATCAACAGTACTAGTATCAATGAGTTCAATTAAGAAAAAGGCTGAAGGCCATTTTGCCTTCTAAGACTTCACTGAAATTGTTTTGCTATGATCACCAACAGAGGAATGAAAGCCAGATTAGAATAGGTTAAGAAGTGAAAAGGCAAGAAATTGGAAAAGCAAATCTAATTCTCTATAGATAGCATCTTGAGGAAAACGTGATAAAAAAATAATTAACCTTTTAGGTGAGACTTCAGTGTATTTTTGAGAATCCAGCAGATAGAACCAATGGAAGTGGTACCAAAATGAAAGGGAGCGATGGAGGACCAAAACATGGGAGAGAGGTTGGTCTTGAGCTAAAGGATAATGAATCAATATTGGAAATAAGGATATGAGTATGAAAATGGATATTTGACTTTTAGGGGGAAGGACAGAAAGAATAGCCTTAATTGTATTGATGAAATGTGTCTGCTGGGTATGTAGGTGAGGGTTAAGTGCTAAAGGGAGATTTAGGGGCTAGGAGAGGGAGCATCCCTAAATGTAATAAAAGGACAAATGATTTGTGAATAAGCCATTTACAAAATCAATCACTCAGACCAAGATTGGATAAAGACAGAAGGCTAGGAGGGACTGAGAAAATGGTAGCAAATACAGACTGCAGTTCAGAGCAAGTGAGAACAGAACAAATTGTTAGAACAGGATCTTGGAGTTTATGTTCAAACAGCTTTGGATGAAAATATCCAAGGTGTAGACTTCAGAGTGGCTGGTTCAAATAGTAGGGATCAAGGTTGATAAAAGCAAGAATCATAGGGTCGGGATATTGAATAAGGGTGTCTACATAAGCACATGTCAGAAAACACATAAATTGCTGGCACTCAGTGAGACTGCTGTATTTGTTTGAAAAAATACACTTAGAATGTGAAGGGGGAAAATGCTTGAGGAAGGGAGGAAAGAAACGAGTCAGACATTAGTACAGAGTGGAGGAAGATCTTAAGACAAACACAGTGGCAGGCTGGTTGAAAAGAATTTCTAAGAATAAGTAGGAACATCTAAGTTGTGAAGTGTGAATGTGACATAATTCCTCTACTCCCTTGCCCCGAAAAAGATCGCTCCACAGCTCGACTCTTATACTTCTCATCAATGCCTTGTCAACAAGTGTTCCGCTCTTAGGTACGACTACATGACTTCTTGCCCACCAAAATGTGATCAGAAGTGGCAAATGTCTCTGTCAGGGGAAAGCACTAGGAGACAACTGTGTCTCTAGTCACAGTAAGTGACATTCCAAAAGGTAGCTTGGTCATCCTGGGTCCATGAGATGGGAAGCAGAAACCTATGCTACACACAATAGATATGTAGAATATTAAGTTCTATACCTATTTTGGGGAGTTTGTATTGCAGAATACAATTCCAGTATCCAATCAATTGCTGTCCTGTTGATTTTATCTCAAACATCCTAACTTCCACTCCAAAACTACCTTGGTTCAGCATAACATTCCCTCACCTGTATTACCCTGGTGATGTCCTAATTTATCAGTAAATGTCTTAATCTTCTTTCCTACCTAAATTGTAACTAATCTTTCAAAAATGCAAATCTGATCACATGACTGCCTGCCTTTAAGTCTTTGTATGGCTTGCCAGCATCCCTGAAATTAATTTCAAACTGTTTCTAGCCACCTATAATCTGCTCTTCCTAGCCTCACTACTCTTTCTTATATTCTAAACTACAGCCATACTCAGCTTCCAAACACACCATGACCTCATCTCTATGATTTTGCCAATTCTGTTCCCACTCCAGAGTACACGACTTCCTAAGCTTAGGCTTGTCCTGACAGGAACCTCTGTGCCACAAATCACACAGAACCATTTATTTTCCCCTATTGCAAGACTACTTAATAATTATCTAGTGTGTATTTTCCCCTTAGACAAGCACATAGTCAAGCACATAGTACTAAAAAATAGGTACCAAGGGAAGGAGGAAAAGGGTAATTAGCTTTGCCTCTGATGATCCATTGACAAGAATGAGGTATAATAAACTTTCTATCAATCCTGACATGTAGAGCACATGTAAGCACAAGCTATGGTAGCACACAGATCACAATGGGGCCTCTCATCTGAGTGGCCACACATGGTTATCTGATAATACTTGATTGTACTTCAGAGGACAGTTGATACTGAAACAAATTTCTAAATGTTTTAAATGTAGATTTTAAAGACTGATTTTCAAGGTTTCCAAACTCAGCATTCTAGACTTGCTCAAACTGCTTACCAATCAGCCTCATTACTATTTCAATAACATCATGTAAAAGTATAACTTATTTTTGCTTATGTCAATATTCCCAAACAAGACTGAAATGATTCAGAAGCTTGAAATACTACTCACTTGCTCAATGGTTGTTTCAAAGGACAGGCAATCTGTGGTTATTTTTCTTTCACATGCCTTCCACCATCAGTCTTTAAAATCCCATGTGTGGGCATCAAGATTCATAAAGCATCTTATTGTCTCCAAACATCAACTATTCCTAGAAAAGCAGCAAAAATCTGCTAGTCAGCTTAATAAGTTGCCTTCAAAGTTCAAATATATATTGTTTAGGAATTACACAAAATATCACTACTTGGCATGTCTTTAAACGTTTTAGCTAAATAGCAAATTACCCGTACTAGTTTAAGAAAGTAAATTGACAAAACTTTTCTTGAAGAAAATGTAAATGAATAATTTTGAAAACCTATTTACTGTTTTTATAAGAATTCAAGTAAAATACACTAGCTGCTCATGGCTCCTGTTCCTAAACTTAATAAAGTCTGATTCCAAAGCAAACTGCCTCATGCTTTCCTGTATGGTAGTCTCTTTATACTCATATTTCTATTAAGAATGCAGAAAGCTTTTTATAGCCATAGAAAAACAGTATGTTAAATGATTTAATAAGGACCATCCATTTAAATCAGAGGAGATAGTATATCGAGTAGAAATCTATTTTCACTAAATCGTGACATTTCTAATTGGTGAAAGAAAAGGGGTTGATTAGAATTGACACTTAAGAATGTCTGAAAACTCCTACAAGTATATAATCTCAGTTGGCTAGAGCTGCTAGAAACAAAATTCTCTAAAACAGTTCTCAGTTGAAGCAATTCTGTGCCCCACCCCACACACCTCTAGGGATATTTGGCAATAGGTAGAGATAATTTTGGTAGTCAATTGGGGTTGGTGGTGTCACTACTGGTATCTACATAGTAAGAGGTCATGGGAGCTTATACCTTACAATGCATAGAGCAGCAGCTCATGACAGTATTATTCATTTCAAAATGTCAATAGTGACAAGGCTGAGAAATCCTGATCTAAAAAGGAAATGTGTTTTTCTATTAAAGTATAAATTCTGGAGGAAAGCATCGATTTTTACTTCTAGAATAAGGAACCAGTTGTTTATTTTTCAGACCTTTCAGGAAGGCCAAGCAAGATGCACATTTGTCTTTTAAAAGTACAAGATTACAATAAGCTACCATCACACATTTAAGCTGCCCTTACCTAAGTAAGCAGTGGATTTATAGGAAAAGTGAAATGTCTGTTACAAGTAAAACAGCTTTTCAGAGTAGTAGGATTATTATAGCCTATTATAACATGAAGTTATCATGGATTTATACATTAACCAGTTCTGGAGTACAATTCTTTGTGTGAGCATTTTAGAATAAAATCACTCGGTGTGCATCTTAGTCACTGATAATGGCTAAATACACTAATTTCAATATTCTCTATTCCAGAAAAAAATTTCAGTTCACAGAATATAAACTTTTTCTCTTCTAAGACCTAATTGAAACAATTCAATTTGCAAAAACCACCGATAATCATTTAAAATCATCATAAGAAGCTATGAAGAGATCAGAGTATAAAGACTCCCTCTACCAAAAATCATTCTGAAACCTCACACTCTCACATTACAGGGTCCAATAAAGTAACAGTAGAATTATCTGCAATACTCCCCTCAGAAGTTTTAACTGCAGTTGATTTTTACAATGTCTTATGAAAAACTAATCCCATTTTGAACTGAGCTTTTTAAGTTACACAGAACAAAAACATGTTGCTGATAGATTTTGACCTAAATTACATGACAAGTGTTCACAGATCTTATTTTCCTAATATTAGCAAGAAAACAAAGCAAGTATTGTAAAGGGAAATATGTAATTTTAGTGTACATCTTTCTTAATGGTCTTATCTGGTGAGCTTTTGGCAGCATGCCACCAAATACTTCCTCGTGTTCCATTTTTGCAACCAAAGTATCAGTTTCATCTAATTAACTGGAAAAGTCAGTTAAAACCAGAATAGCTTTTTTTCCCAGCAGTGAAATGAACTGTTACTGTATTGTTCATTTTGATTCCAGAGGATTATATAAGATTTCAAAAACAGAAATCTTGGGTGGCAGTGGTTTGAAAATTAGGATTTAGTTTAAGATAGAGCTAGAATCCAAAATTTGCTAAAATTTTTAAGCCCTTTAATATCAAAACATTTACTAAATATATCTAGAGACTGGCAGTTAATTTTACCAATTTAAATTTTTGGTAAAATTTAATGTGGGAGAAACATTCAACTTTTTAAATTGTGAGGTGTTACTATATACTTTGTCATGTGGCTAAATACAGCTTAAAGGCTTATTACTTAATCAGTTAATTGAAGTTTTCAATGACTGAGGATTCTGTCTATTTCATTATTTTGATCTTCAATCATACCAGTATAATCATATCCCTAATGTCTGAGACGAAGCTAGATATAAAGGTATAAGAATATCCCTTAGAACTGGTTAGATACGCCCATTATTTCTGTACCATTTACTCAACAAGTGTAAAAAAAAATGACTGATTTGGTTATTTATGATTACACAAAAATTACGTAAATATTCATTTGATGAATTCACGTATTCCAACTTTTTAAGAATTCTAATTCCCAAGAATTAAGCTTTAGATATCATTAATGAATATGACCATTTTAAAAAATTATCATTCAGTGCTATCGACTTTTTAAATAAACTTTTAGGTTTATTTCCTTTCTGCCTTAGTTTTGTAAAATAACCTAACCTCAAAATACAACCCCATGTTGAGCTTTCTTTAATAAATCAGGTAAATCTAAACAATTTAAACATCCTCAAGGTAATCAGCAAACAGCTGTTTTCTTCTTATTAACTTTTAGATCCCCTGAGAACCTACATATATAGAAATGCTAAGCAGAACTTCCTAATAATACTCAAAACATCAGTAAACAGCATGAGTGGCAGACTATGACTGGACTACACCACCTGGCAACTTCCACTCCAGCAGCAAGATGTCACCATGAGAAACAGGGGAGAATCAGTGTGACTTAGCATTTAAAATTTGAGTATTCTTCTGTTACTAATTTTATGTATGTGAATATACATTAATATATACATACACTGTATCTACTACTATAAAGAGCAGACTATTTCTTTTGTATTAAAAGAAATAATTTCAGCTATATTAAAAATAGCTATCTTGCCAAAAAAAAATGTATCTGGAAGGTTAAAAAAAAGAAATCCAATACATGAAAAGTATTTGAATATAACTTTAGATAATTAAGACATTCATACAACATATGCATGTCAGTCTCCTATTTGGTCCTAGAGCCTGCAGTATTGTAATTTATTGTGAAACCAAATACTTAAATATATTCACAACATCTATACCACGGTAATGTATAGTACATAATATACTAACATCTCAAAATAAATTTCTATTACAGTTTTATGCAAATTATGGTATAAGATTATCACCTGCCACATTTTGAAATGGCACCAACTTCATGTAATGTTCCATGTCTATGTACTAGTCAAAATCCTTACTGGTAATCTTATGCATTTTCATCTGAACATTTGAAATCAAGCTGTTAATCTAATAAGTACAGTATGTTATCAATTCAAATCACTGTGTATTTGGATGTTAAAGCAGGTAATACAGCAGGAAAAGTATTTCTAATTCACAGTTTCAAAAATAAAGGGTGCAGTTTTGATTGCTTAAAATTGGTCACTAACTTTAACAACTGCCTCCTTCAATACATGTAAACTATGTTTGCACAGCATTAGGAGATGTCTTTATTTCAGAAGTTATAGTTCTTACTGTTACAGGAGCACCACAAATTTGAAGAAAAGAGGCTACAGTGTGAAATGAGTTCACTGAAGGTATGTTAAATAAAATTGTAACTACGATAGAAGGTACTGCAAAGCTTTGTTTCCCCTAGCACAGACCCCCTCAATCAGGAAAAGAAGTCAATGCTTACCAAATACAATATGTAAATTAGCTCTACAAGAAAGGGGTAAAAATCTAACTCAACTAAAAGAAAATACTATTATTATCTAACAAACCTGTGATAGCCAGCTTCAGAATTTTCATAAAAATAAAACTTAAAAGCATACACAGTATTTGTATCCTTTGATAAAGGATATAAGGAACCAAAGGGAATGGAAAAAAAAAGCTGGCCTTTAGAATTTCTAAGGGGAAACACACACACACACACAAATGGGTAACTGAGAAAAACTGAGTACTTAAATATTCAAATTTTAAATGTGTAAGAAAATGTATAATAGAAAAAAGTGGCAAATTGTTGTGACTTGATTTGCTGAAAACATTTGTAAATTCACACTGGTGTTAAGAAAACCAGTTTCAAAAATTTACTCCCCCCTCTCTCTCCAGATATGTTTTCTGTGCAAAAATAAATATCTGCAAATTGCACTAATACAATACTTAACTTTTGTATTATGAATAATCTGCACATGCTGCTTTACAGACAATACATATTTGTAAACTTGCTCATGCAAAATTAGTGTGCGCAAGAGGGATAGTGTTAATCCCCATACTTTAAAAAAATGACACCTTATTATCTTTTTTTAAACTGCCAAACCTTCTGAAATGTAACAAATCTTAGATATTATCTGCCAGCTAAAAATCAATTTATATTGCTGAAACAAAAAGTTATACAAGAAAAAGAAACATGGTTTTTGTCTTGCAGAATTTTTGATTTTTAAATAAGAGAAATTTTATAAAAGAAAGAAATTCATGGTCACAAAATTTTAACATTTTAATCCTAAACATTACAGGGCAAATAGATCCTGGACCCTATCTCCATATTCCATAAATCCTAACTTTTAGTTTCCATTGTTGCCCTAACCACTAAAAACATTAGTGGTTTTACAACCTCTGAATTATGGAAATACATATTTCTGAAATAATTGTTACAAAAACAAAAATGGAAGAAAGCCAAACTGTCTTCGTGAAGGAAAAAAAAGTGGAACATTTTGAAGCTTTTAGACACTTCTCTTTCCATGTCTTATGATTAACCTCTCGATTCAGTGCATCATATGGTCAATGTAATGGTCCCCATGTTGAACAAACATCTAACTAGTGTCCATTGATTCCAAGTTAGTGGATGATGAATCTTTTTGGATACTTTCAAAGATGGCTGCCAGCTCAGGGTTAGAACTGATCTGTGACTGGAATTCACTCATCAATGGACTCTTCTCTGCTTCTGGAATGGTTAGCAGTGCTGCTACTGCTCTCATGGCAGATCTCTTTAGTTCATCTTGCTTTTCAAACTCCTGCTTTACTGAGTTTGCCTTTACCTGTAACATTGAGTAAATTTATATTATAAGCTACAAGAGACAGCTCTTTATACAAACATTTAAGTACACTGAAATTTCTGGTAAATAAACTTACTATTTCATAGGTCCAAAAGTTACATTATATTCTAAGCACAGTTGTTTTTAAACTTCTTTTTAGCAGTAGCTTGTCTCCTATTCTTTTAAGGAAATATCTTACATAAAGCCCATTATAAAAACAGAAAATCCAGAGCCACTGTGGTTGAAAGAGTGGGAACCAGAGCCTTATATGCTTACCAAGTCTCACTTTGGCTCTACAAAAAAACCTATTCCTCTAGATACCCCATTCATTCATTATTTTTCAAACACATCATGTACTGACATCTCTGTGCATGAATTCATGTAATTAAATGCCATTTACCTTCTGAATCTAAAAGTATTTCTGACTTTTCAAGATCCATTTTAAATGTCATCACTGTCATATGAAGTCTTCTATGATTTCCAACCCCCACCTCCACCACAATTAAATATTTCCTCTTTTGGGGACCTAGCACACTTTATCCTATACCAGTACTTCAAAATAAACATTGTTATTATAATAAGTAAAAACTTTTAAAAATAGCATTAAAAAATGCTAAGTTTTCTAAAACGTCTACATTCAATAAGTTAACTTTTAAAATTAACTGCTACATATACCGTTAGCATACTTAAATTAGGAAAACTACAGTACAGAATCTACTAGGAATCCTGAATACATCAACTCTGGCATAAGGTGATGTCTACCAATGATTACCTTAGTTGTACATGTGGCACGTAATGGCTCAACAAGTCGGTCCAACCTCTGCAGTACTGCACTTGGACACAGGGTAGAGAGTCTCACCAGCATTAAAAATGTTAGCATCTATTAGGAGTAAAAGACAAAATTTAGACTTTGCATTATTTTCTGAAGAAAAAATTCTAAATACTAACAAAGCTTTTAAAGGTAAATAACTAGCGCGCACCATAAAGTTTCATTTTGGTGTAATTTGCCACTGGACTCTCATAGATTTGTCTCAAACCTTATCTGAGGAATTTTAGTTACAAGTACGAGAAAGACCTTACCTATAATGTGGTCCAAGTGTACAGAACTAGAAAAGTGGTTCTCAATCTTGGCCACACATTAGAACTGGGGAGCTTTAGAAAGATACCCATTCTTCTGCCCCGTTCCCAGAGATTTTTACTTAACCTGTCAGGATAGGGCCACAAATTTAGTATTTTTTAAAAAGCTCATGTGTACCAAAATGGAAAACCATTGAACAAGAAAATAACTAGGAGAAAAGCTACATAAGTTTCTACTCTTTTTTAAGATTTTCCTAAAAAGACAAAAAGACTAGTTATTCAGATTCATCTGTATACAGCCTAGTAACCCATAATCTTTTTCTCTTGGACTATAAACTGTAGAAATAAACAAGAGGATCCTATCACTTCCTTGGGGCTCTTTTTAATAGATTCTGGGAGGACTTGGGTTAATGCCAAATATGGAAACAGTAAAGTTGGAGTTCTGATAGTCTGGCTGAATTACTACTGCCTAACTACCACTTTTGCTTGCTTGACCAAACGTCCTGAATGGGAAAGAAAAAGAGATAATGCACTATCTTTTCATGTTTCAAATCACCCTTACACTTCAATTTAAAACAGACATAATCAAGTAGGAAAACAAAGAGCAGTTATGAGCAAAGTTTAAGCTCTAAATCTAAATGGTTATGGTTTCTCTCCAGTTGCTTCTACAGCTGTTTCTACAGAACAGTAAACAGTTCTCCCATGTTATCCTTTGGCAAAACTCTTGATATTAAACAGTATATTATTAGACTGGAGAACAAAAATCCCTCATTCAGATAAATAATATAGTTATCATGCAGAACAGCCCTAAGAGAGCCAAAGAGAATTAAATAACTGCAATACAATATTAAGATAGGCCAAAAAGAGCACAGATTATAGCTTGAAGAGCAAAACCTGTCTGGACTCTTCTTTGCAGAGAAAGGATCTAGGGACTATGCATTAAGTAAGCTGGCACATAGAATTTCTTAGAATTTTCCATCCACTTAGACTTCCTCCTCCAATGAAAAGGTTCCTGGAGTTTTCCTGTATGTCAACTGATGTTACAACTGCATCACTATTACTTTTGCATATTATAGTTCATAATACTTAATAAAATCATGACAAACCAGTTTTTCTCACTGAATACACAAAAGTAACTTACAAGGATAAAAGTCATGGTAGCTAAGTCTTCTAAAATATTCTATAAACAGGCATAAATATCTTACCTTAATATCATAATGATCCTTCAAACCATCTTCAACATGATTTAGAAATTCAAAGATATCTAGTCTATCAAGACAACTGTCTAAAAGTGTGTACATACACTCAAAAGCTGCCTTTCTAATATCCAGGCCATCATCCACTGTATGCTTAAATGGACCCATTTCTACCTGTTGAAACAAAAAAGAATGTGTGGATATACTTAAAAGTGAAAGATAAGCTGAGAGAAAGTGTAATATAACTTAGCTTACCTCTCTTATAAGCTCCTTTCTAACTTTTGTTTCATTGTAAAGATGTGGAAGAACAGTATCTAGTAGATCCCTTATTAACGATGGCTTATTATGTGCTGCTGAATTGAATGTGACCAAAGCTACTCTTCTTACATTCAAATCTGGGTCTTCCAATGTCTTTAGGAAATCACCTGAAAAATTATAAGAGAAGCAACACATAATTAAGGTAATTAAGTATACGTTATATTTTTTTCTAAATTGATACTTATTATTGTTGGTATTATTACTGTTTCTTCAATGTGAGCCATGGAAGAACATGATGAACTACTAAGTAAACTATAGTTTCTTTTGGCAGCAGGTAACTGACATCTCAATATGAGTGGGTTTGATAACCTATTCTTAAGCACCTATAATACAGAGGGTATGGAGTTAAGAGTCCAAAAAGTTCCCTAATTACTTTTATGAATACTTTATAAAAAGGTGAGTTGCATAGAAAAGTGATGGAGACAGCAGGCACAAAAACTAATAACTTGAATGATTGTCCTTAGAGTTAAAAATATGATAAACAAGGTGAGGACAGATCCATTGCTTGATAAAGGATAGAATGTTAACAAGTACACAATTTATCAGATAACAAAGAAAAATGTGCCTCCAAAAGCCCTATTTTTATTTGTATCTTTAACAAGAAATATATGAATTGGTAAGAGGATAACTATACGAAAGGAGAAAACTGAAACCTAACATAGGACAAAAAGCTAAAGAAACACCTAACCTCTTTAAAACTGATATAAGTCTGATTTTCTTGCAAGTGTGGGGGAGAAATTATAACGCAAAGATCTTTAGAGTCATCCAAACTACTTTGTCAATTGTATGACTTTTGGCAAGAGCCTCAGTTTCCCAGTTTACAATCTTTTTCCTTTATCCATTAGTTATTTGAGGTCATCCACAAAATATAATTATCAAATGTGTAGTGGACTCTAAAGACATCCTAGAGTATTTACTAATTTCAGTTATTTGGAAAATTATCTAGTAATAATTTCAAACTAAGGGATAATAGAATATAAGTATATAAGATACGAGTATATAAGATTATATGTTATCAATTATCTTTCTAATGAAAAAATTACCAAACCCCTAAAAGCATTTTAGTTTCTTGGTGATATTTTTAGTTATTGAAACAATTCATTTCTTGACGATTAACTATTAAATAGTTAATCAGTATGTTTATCTTTGTTTCTACTTACCTATGCAGTTCTTCAATAGTGGATCAATAGGCTGTGGATGATCAGAAATAGTAAACTTTACAGCTGTAACCACTGAACTTCGGGCATATGATGAACCTGATTAAAAATAAATTTAAGTCTATTGGTATGTTAAGTCCACTAAAATCCATGGACATCTTTATCATTTTCAAACCACTTCAAATACCACTAGTGTCTTCAATTCTTTAAAGTTCTCTTTGGTCAAGAAGTGTATTTCTTATTGCTACCAGACTACTAATAGAACAGAAAGTTTACTCATCTTATGAAACATAATCCCATTAGATTTTAAAAGAAACAATTTTTCTGGGAAGTAGGGGGCCTGAGAGAGCTGCAGTGAAAGATCTAGCCCTCAGAAAAGGGAATTAATTGGTTAAATCCATAAATAGCTTATAATACCTTTGAGTATTTTATTTAAAAAAGACAGTGATTTCTAAGAATAAATGGCAGTTATTACCTTCTACTTGGCCTAAAGGGACTGAGACTGGTAAATATGAAAACTCTTCTAGGATCTTTCATTTGAACTAAAGAGTATGTGCACCAATTTTAGTATATAATTATTACTAGCAAGCTCAAGATATTAATTCAAGAGACACCTGTCTTCCACATTTTAAGACAAGAGTAACATTAAAATATAATGAACACTAGAAAAGATTTATTTAACCATTACCTAATTATACTCTTTATCCTTTTAAACAACAAAGTGTCATTCGAATATGGCTCCATATTACAACATAAAGCAATAGGTTCTACATGTAACAAGATACAGGAATGTTTTAACTTTCACATTAGGAATCTTTTAAGGCAACCAAGTGCTAATAATTAACAAAATCTTTTAAAGTAAGAAAATCTAGGTACCCACCTGATATCAAGTACCCCTTAAGCCGTGGAAGAAGAGTTTCTGGATCAATTAGAGTGAGTTTGCCTAAACATTCAGCAACAACATTTCTGGTTCCTTCTTCTGCACACTCACAATGCTTTAGCAATAAGGCCCAGATGTTTTCAACATACGGCTTAAGGCCCACCACTGATGCAGAGCTAATAATTTCCTTCAAGGAATGAAGCAGAAGATACTGCCTTTTGGGTTGACTGGTTATTTCTTGTAAGACAAATGGTAGATATTCAGGAAGGTTGCCCACACTAATGCTGCCTAATGCATAGGATGCAGCTGACTTGACTTCTTCACTAGGAGATGAGAAGGCTTCTAATATTACAGATTTTAGTTCCAGCTGCCCACTTAAGTCAATATGATGCCCAACTTCTCCAAGAGAAAGTAGAGCTAAGAGACGAATGGAATCTGTAGACCTTGAGTTCTTGACATCTTGAATAAACTGACCTACTACAGCTGGTCCTTCTTTAGGACATGCTCGAGTAAGGGCAGCTACACATTTGGCAATGGAATAATAAGACTGCTTGTGAGTAAGAGCTGTGCTCTGAGAATAAACTGGACCAGTCAGCATGCGCAACAAATCCATGTATCCTAGATTATTTGTTCCAGTGACAACCAGAGCTTGGAAAAAGTCTAGCATAGCACTGAGAGCCCCTCCCTGCAATAAAGGTGATCTCACAAGTCCAATAAGTTCATTGAGAATAGATCCACTTATCTTTGAAAGGGAGGAGGGATACACTTTTGCCAGTGTGGTAAGAAAACTGATAGCCATCTGTGAAACATGCATATCACTTTCGCTGATAAGAGGTGGGAGCTCATCTAGAACTGCATCAATCATGGCAGCTGTCAAGCTATCGCTATAGTTTTTAATTAGAATATCTAGGGCAGAAAGGGTACCCAGTTTCAAAGCTCTCTGGTTTTTCCTGAGAAATGAAGCAAGAATAGGAACCCCTTCTCCCAGGACAGGCCTCAAATCTATCTTCAAAGGTGACCCAGCAATCAGTGTCAATGCTTTCACTGTAGTTAACCGGGTAATTTCATTCTTTAGTCTCTCCAAGAAAATCTGAAGTGTATTAGGCAAGTCAGAACCCAAATTGTCTCCAAGGTTGCAAATAATTTGTCCCATACAGGAAATGGCCCTTTCCTTGACTTCCTGATCAATGTCAGCGGCTTTTAACCTCTTAATGGTACAGGTAAATAGATCTTTGATGTAAGGAGTTGCATCAAACGAGGAAGGCTGATCTAAGGGACGAATTACTTTGACAAGCTGCTGAGTAACAAGAAGTGCTTCAGATGTAATCTTGTAAAATGGGTCTCCAACACAAGCCACCACAGGAGGGACCAAAGCCTGAACATGAGGATGGAAGACTTGAGGAGAGTGGTTACAGAGGATTACATACAGACACGACAAAGCATCAATCTTCAAATTCGATGAGCTTGATTTATCATTCAGTGAGAAAATGATCCCTAAAAAAGCCAACAAAAAAAATTCAATAATTTTTATGCATAGTTTTAGGTAAGAAGTTTAAAACTAATTCCTAAAATATTGCTGGTTTCTGTTTTATCATATTATCTCTAAAGCAGAAGTTCCACAATCTATGATGAATAATAGAGCCAAAAATTTTTGGATAAGACTTTAAATTTTTACCTGCAAATTCCTAACTTTAGGTGTTCAAGATGGTTCTTTAAAAAAGTTAGTTCTATCCACAAATTAAGTTGTCACAAATTATCCTTTTGAAGAAAACATTTACACTTATCCAAATCTTAATAAAGTGTATAGTAAGTTCCAAAAGTGATTTATTGTTTCTTTCATACCTGGTACAAGAACAGGAATGTGTTGCGTTAGGGCCCCAGGTAATACATTTACCAGTTCAGTTAACATGTTAAAACAGCACTGTCGGGTCTTCACACTTTTTTCTTTCATCTGTTTGTGCAGAGCTTTAACAATGTTGGGAACCTGTAATTATCATACACTCATTAGCTGGTTCAGCTAGCTATGTAACTAATTACAGGGGATGGGGAGAAAGGGAAGAATTTATCTTTTTGTTGTTAAATTCTTAATTCTACTAACTGCTAACAAGACTGTTAGAAAGAAACTTGGTTGCATCAATTACTGTCTCTTGTAACTGCATTTGCTTGATACTAATATACAAAAGCTATCATTAGCTTTCTACAGAGCAACAAAATAATCTTCCTTGATTAGTTTTAATTGTTAAATGTGAAAGACTGAACAGAAATCCAACTAAACAATAAAATTTTCAACTAAAATTTTCAAAATATAAATAGCACAGATAAGCATCAAAGGAAAAATGACAAATTATGGAAAGGAAGCCACTAAATAGGTCCTCACTTTTGCTTTTATAAGTTTGTTGTTACAGTGAAATCAACCTCACTTCGAATGTAGCTACATGCTAGCAAGAAGAGTATGATTTAAAGATATATGTTTCTAAACTTTCTAATGTTTTGTTAGTCAGTAAAACTTAAGTAGGGTATTTACTAATAAAATCTTATGGGTACCAAGATACAGCTACATATCACATCAAATAATTATCTGAGAACTAGAGACAAAAGAAAACACCTGATTCATCAGAGTATCATCAAAATTTCCTGTGACTTTACCTAACTTCTACACACTCAATTACTTATATCATTCATATACTTCATCTCATTTATTTCTACAATTCCTTTTCAATGTTCATCTTTAAGTTCGCCATAAATTATTTTAATTTGTACTACTTGAAAACAAGCCAGATATGGTATATGCCTGTACCCAGTTTAACTGTTTAATCTGGCTAACATGTTTTATAATCTATACAAATGCTTAGCATGTACTAAATAGTCAATGAATGGGAGCTATTCTGCTGTAATGTTTGGGTTCTGAGAAAAGATGTCCTAAAGTTAAAAGTATGTATTTTATTAATAAGCGCTGGCATTTATAAATACTTAATATGCAGCAGGCGCTATTTAAATTTTTACATAGATCACCTCATCTCTCACTACTGTAGGCAGATATTTCTAAGGAAACCCTTATTACAAAGGAGAAAAGTGAGCTTTAATAAAATGACTAATTTCTCCAAGATCACACAGCTAAATTAGAAGTGAAGCCAGTTGTGAATACAAGTAATCTGATTCCACAGCTCTAAGATAGCTCCGTTACTATCGAAAATAAAAATTACTGAATCTTAAAATTATTTTGTTTATCCAGTAAAATCAAGAAAACTTCAATCAGGATAAACTATTTACAAGCAACATAATTTGTACAAACATTAACTACTATACGAACATATCTTAGAACTCTGTTTCTCTAAAGATGTTCTGGAACTCACATTTCCATATTAAAATCACAATTTACAAGATCACATTTACTAGCATGTCTTTCAAAACCATATACTTAAACCAACCTGACTCTGAAGCATTGTTAAAGGTGTTTCTCCCTGTTCCATTGCATCAGGGTCACACAGCCAACTTTGCACAGGACGAGTTTGCTTCAAAAGAGAAAGGTATGCATGAAAAACATCTGCCTTTACATTTTCTTCACGTTCTTTAAATCTGGATATCAGCGCAGGAGAGACGGTCTTGTAGAATTCTGGAAGCATTTCATGCCTTGTGCTAACTACAGCATCCAAGCACTTAGCAGCTGCACGTCTCACTTTCCAGCTCATGTCATCATCATCACTGTATTCATCATCACTCCCTAAAGAGAAGTTTTAATGTTAGGCTATTAATCATAGAAGAAGTTTCTCGTTTAATAAAGAAAGTGAATGGATATTCATAACTAAGTTTTCTAACTTTTCACTAACATATATAGTGATAGATAAGTTTATAAAGAACTAGAGCTTAAACAGATGCAGTTAACATAAATGTACACAAAAAGTAACCTCTAAAAATGATGACTGTGTTTTTGTTAAAGATTCTCATTGTGGATAATAAGCTGCTTATTAACCCTTTAAAATCATTAATTAACACAATAAACTCCTTTACAACACAAACATTTATAAAATCATGTGTCCCAGTTTTTTAAACAATGTGAATAAAAGTTCAATTCAAAAAAATCACTTGACACCATAGGAAAATCAAACAATCAGAGGGTTTATAAGATAACCCATAAATAGACTGTGGTCATAAACAATGTGATAAAAAGAATGGTTACTAATCCCAAGACATTCTGTGGGACTAATTTCCTGGGGAGAAAATCATCTCCACCTGTAACACTGAGTTATTCATGAAAATTTAACAAGTTTCTTCTATTTAATTTGAAATACCTTGGTCATCATCATCACCACCATCTGCATCCATGGCATTTTCATCTTCATCTTCATCATCATAATTATAATTTGGATCATAGGTAAGATATTTAAGACAAATATTTATAATGGTAGAAACATGAGGATATACTTCCTTAGGACATCTGAAGAAACAAAAGCTGCCTTGAGTAACTGTACTTTTGTCCTTGATTCAATACCTGCCACATTTTGCTTTATTTCCAAATTTTTGTCTCTCTACTTTAATATAGCAAGTAAGGTGGTTCCTAGCCTTTTCAACATCAATGACCCTACATCTTTCTCTCACATAAGCTTCATGTTTTAAAAGATTTACTTGTCAAATTACGCTTATTTATATCCATTTTAAGATGAACTTTAACCTTCACATTTTAACAACTCTGAAATGGGGATGATTTTTATAATAAATAGAATGTCAAGTTTAATGTGGGTAATATAGAAATTTGTACACAGTAGTCCAAAGACCTCACCAGTGGATGCCTGAAATTTGTATATAGTAGTTCCAAGACCTCACCAGTGGATGCCTGAACTGCAGATAATACTAAACCCTATACATTGTTTTTTCCTATACATACATACATACACTTTTATGGCTTCTCTTTGGCATATCAGAATTGCCAGCATCACTTCTCTTCCTTCCATTCGGGATCCATTATAGTCATGTATTACATAACAACTTTTCAGTCAATAATGGACCTCATGTATGACAGTGGTCTCCTAAGATTATAATGGAGCTGAAAAACTATCATCTAATGATATAAGGTCTTAATGCAAAGCATTACATAGACATTTACCACTGTTACAACTGCCTACAGTATTCAGTACAGTAATATGCTGCATAGATTTGTAGCCTAAGAGCTATAGGAGAACAGGATCTGTCACCCAAAATATGTCTTTGGCATAAGGATTATTTTAGGCTGGTTAATTTTAAGAAACAGTGACAAGAGAAGCAGCTTTGAAAACCAAGTAGAAGTTACCCTTTATAAAAGACGTTTACATTTGTAAGGGAAATCTCTATTTGTACTGGTTTCTCCCTAGCTGTACTAGGAAGAGGATGACCTTATCTCCAGAAACTTGTATCAATGCAGAAGGCAAGGACTCCTCTGCAAAACAACCTTACCCTTGTTTATTGTGCTTTGCCCTGTAACGTCCCACATATGACTCTCCCTAAACCTTGACATTATTGTTTTCTCTTCAGCTGAAGATGGTGTTTAAGGGGTGGCCTCAGCCATTTGACAAGTTACTTGGTTTTTGTGGGTCTCTCCCATGTAGACATGAGGTATACATGTTATTAAACTTTTGTTTGTTTGTCTCTTGTTAATCTTTTATTACAGGGAGTTCTCAAACAAGAACCCAGAATGTAGAGAGAAAATTATTTTTCCTCCCCTATACCATATAGCCTAGGTGGTAAGCTATACCACCTAGGTTTGTGTAAGTGTACTGACTCTATGATGTTTGCACAAGGATGAAATCACTCAACAAGGAATACCTCAGAACATATCCCCATCATTAGGCAGCACATGACTGTATCCAGTACAGTAAGAGTTACCCGAGCACAAGTAGCGCAATACTGCAACATGCAACAGTAGATCTGATAATCAAGACAGCTACTAACTAAAGGTCTGGTAGCATATACAGCATGGATATGCTGGACAAAGGGATGACTGACATCCTGCAGGATGGTGTGATTCATTAGACTACTCAAAACTGTGTGCAATTTAAAGCTTATGAATTATTTCTGGAATTTTCCATTTAATATTTTTGGACCACAGTTGACAGTGGGTAACTGAAACCGCAATAAGAGAAACCACGGATAAGGGGGTACTACTGTAAGCCGTATCTTCTCAACATATGACTATAAGACTAAGCCCAGATGAACTTGCTCTTTAGTAACTAGCATTATTTGTGGAAGTGCCAGTGCACATTCACCTCGGTTTGGTCTTCTAGCTATATGTTGAAAAGACAGAACATATAAATGTCCCAAAATAAATAATTTGGGTTTCTCAATTAAAAGGATGAAAACTAATTTCATGATTTCTGATTTTAACTATTTCATATGACTATAAAGCCACTAAAAACCATGAGTGGCAAGGAATTGTTGCAGATTACAACTAATGAAGTCTCAAGACACTGTACTATGCTACTACACTGACAATTCTAGTCAAAGGAAAAAAAATTGTTACTTAGCTAGTATATCCCCTGACAGTACATAAATGCAGCTTTTATTATTAAAACCAAGGTTTCCAAATTGAGAATCACTGCCCTAACAAAATGGAAGCGACAGACCTCAAAAACTATTGAAAAGATATGAAATTTCTGACCAGATGGTGTTTACAGGGTGGCTTATCCTGGTGCTCCCTCATAATACACTCCATTATTAAATTAATCCAAAAGACAAATCATAAATACCTTTCCTAAGTTCTTTAAAAATAAAGCCTAACAGTGAAAAGGAAACATTTAATAATAAATATAAAAACTATCTTTTAAAATATAAAATTGTATTCAGTTCGAATACCAACTGGCTATTAGTGTGATAAGAATTTAATTAAAACACACCTAAAATCCAAATCCTGTCAGTAAAATAACCCATTTCTCCTTATATGCCTAATCTAGATCTTAAATATTATTCAATTCTTAAGAAAAATTTTCACTTGAAAAATAGAGACCTTAAAAACTTACCTTCTCACAAACGACTCAAAGGCTTGAATGCAATATTCTCTTAACTCATCGTCATCTACATTACAAAATTTTACCACCAAAGGAATTATCTTCTCAAGGTATTCACCTAAGAAAAGCATATTGGTCCTTAAAGACATTCATGAATACTTTTTTGAAGAACACTTTAAAATATTTAAACATTTCTTACCTATTCTATGACCAGCTTGCCTACTAATAGCAGCGATGCACTGTATGTAGGTTCTTGTTGTTGACATGGAATCATTTTTGGACAGCTCTGACAACAGATGTTCGATAAGATCTACAAAAACTATATTTCCACAGCTCATAACCAGATGGCCAAGAGCAATAATAGTTCTTTTCCTCACTGCGAGTCTAGGGCTGGTTAACTGAGGGAGCAGACAGGTCAGAATTGAAGGATGGAAATTAACAAGAAGTCCTCCTTGCCTTAAAATAAGAAAGAAAACGATGAATAAATTCAAGATATCTGGGTATTACTGAAATGTCTGGCCTCTGAATTCAATGTATACAAATAGTAAATATTTATAAGATATATTCCAAATTCAGAATGAAAACTAAATTCTTACTATCTCTACCAACCCAAATGAAAACTTGAGTTAAGTGAATGCTGTTTTGAAATTTATAGCCCTAAATTACCTCTGGAATCTAAACCTATATTCCCATTTATAGGATATCCAACCAATAGGCTTGAGAGATCAAAAACAAACAAACAAACAAAAACAAAAAAAACCTAACAACAACAAAAAAAATGATCTTGTCACTTTTCCCCTTTCCAGATCTCTAAATTAATATTCTCTATTGGTAGCTTTTTCTCTATTATAGCTTTTTTTTGGGGGGTGGGGGGTTCACAACACTCAAAATCTCAGCATCTCTTGACTACCTCCCTCCCTCTCCCTATTATCTTTCCTCTACATATCTATACACTAAATTTTTACTTATCTTTTTGGTCCAACCCTCTCATACGAATCACTTCACACGTGCAGTTCAATGACCCAATAGCAGTCAAACATCTACATGCCAGTACAGTGCTAGTAATCAAGGCACACAGAGGACAAAAAGCCTAACTCGATTTTCATTACTTATCAAATGGAATATAAATTCCTCCCTCTTTGCAACATGAGTCCAATCTAGCAAAATGACTTCCTACTACTTTTCTATTAATTCTATATTCTGGAAAACTAGAATACAATGTTCCCCAACTCTAAGACTATGTATGCTGATATATTCTATACCTGAGCATACATACCTGTGCCCTAAATACTGTTCAAGTCTAAATACAAATGCCAGTCTTTCCACAACGCACTTTCTCGGATACTTCCATTTTAAACCCCAAAACACACTATATTCCCATCCTGCCTTTTATATTATAGCCATTTGTGTTCTAATCTCCTATAGTAAAGTATAAGGTCTTTCTGTGCCATGATGACAGCTCTTCATTTCTACTGTAAATATGTACCACAAGAAGGCAATTGGTTACTTTCAGGTTGAAGTAAATTAGCCACAAATAACACACAAATAATGACATATAATTATGAGAAGCAGGGATAAACTAAAATTGACAGGTTTTTTAAGGTATTTTCCCCTAGGAGTTGCTTAGATCATTTTATCTTCCCAAGTTTGACTTCCATAGGAAAGAAGAAGAGCAACAGATATATAAAGCCAAGTTCCTTCTTCCCCAAAAACATGTAGTATAAACATGGTTGCTGAAGTATAAAAACAGCATTACTTTAACTGGAAAATTTATCACTACTTACAGGCACATCTTATCTAAGAAATCATTATCATTATATTCATGAATATAAAAGTGTAAAACAAAACATAAAAACTGTGCTGAAATATTTAAATCACAAATTTTATTCTCAAAACCATATAAAACATGCTTGCTACACAGTAGTACAAGATAAATATAATTAGCTTATTTCTCCCCTCACTCCAAACCACACATATTTATAAAACAGCCACAATTTAAACATGAAAGATTTTAGACCAAGTTTTATTATATTAGACCGGTTTTACTAAATGAACATAATATTATAAGTAATACAGACAATAGGCATGTTTACCTGCTCAACATATCAGCCATAATGTCCAAGGCTTCTAGCTGAACAGAGACATCTTCCTGTTTTGCTATTGCACTGGTAAGACGTCCAGTAATCTTTTTACATACATTAGCAGCTAGTGCAGAGCCTGTATGAATAAAAAACCAGTAACGATTTCAAGCAAGTATGTTGAACTCCATGTTATATTCATGGAAGTTGCCAAATACTCAACAACTTTAACCCTGATTATGAGACCGACTCAAGAGTTCATGTCAGAAAATGTATTTTAAAACAGGCTGTTTTTCAATAAAATAATTAGACAAAAACAAAAATTAGAGATAATAACTGCAGAAGTAGTACATGACCTACTGAAAATAGGATTGTTTTCAGTAGGCTCTACTGGACAACTATTTCTATGTACTGGTACGAATGCTGACTATGAAGCCAATAGTAAGCTATACATGCTAGAAAGGGAGCAGTGAGATTTTTCTCTACTGGGGTCCTCTTTACTAGTAATTTAGACTTTTAAATTTCAATTAATTAAAAACACAGTGATTAACACAGAAAAAGAAAAAAGGGCAAATAAATAATGATTAACATGGTTTCTTAAAAAAAAAAAAAAAGTTGTAACCTTTAATAAGCTCCTTTCCAATCCAAAGATTCCATAACGTCATTACAAGGTAAAAATGTTCCAGGAATCATAAATCAAGGTTATTACTATTTAAAGTAGATATGTGTTATTAAAAAAATGAGAGAAAAAAGAAACAAGGAATTTTGAAAGGAAGATTCTGAATGGTTAACAAGCAGAAATCAGGTAAAAAACACATTTCAATGAGAGGGAAAAAAATGAAAATATCAATATAGCTAATACAACACAAAATAACATTCTTCAGAGTTGGTGAAATATTTTATTGAAATAACTAATTAATACGAGTAAAGTAACATTGGTACAATACAGTAGAAAGAGCATCAGCTGTAGACGAAAAGAAAATAGGTTTGAATCTTCGCCCAACCATGCAATCAAAACTGAGTGAATTAAAGTCATCTTTGAATTTTAGTTCACTTAACAACCCAGGAATATTAGGACCTCTCATATGGACACCCAGAATACATCATCAATCTATATCTTTCCATGAAATAGAGATAATTTCACTCCATTTGCAGATGAAACAAAAACTTTTAGCCTGATAATTCAGTCAACAGGTTATCAGTTAAGACCAATTCTAAAACACTGCATTATCTAAATATTTCTGTCAGGGGTAAAAAGCTAATTAATTAACAATTTCATTAATTTTAGTTTAATTACCAAGTAGCTGTAAGAGGCTCAACCTTTAAGTTACTACTAAACGGAACTATTTCACAACTGTCTTAGCCATGTCAATTAAAAGTTTCACATCATAAACTAATAAAAAGTAAAATCATTATTGAAAATAAGAGCTAATCAGAAATAACTCATAGTTTTGGTTATCTTTTCCTTTATTGCATAGGCTGGCATAACTCTATTCTGTAGTCACAGTACATAAAATATTAAATCTTGTTCCAACATAAAAATCTTTCAGTACTGATATTCTATGAGATACTTAAATTCAATCAAAATAACATTTATTTAAAACTGAATTTATCTTTAAGCAAAAATAAGACTCAGATTTTTTTTTCTTACTTGTTCAAAGGCAAGATAACATAGATCTTTAGGGTAGACACCTTTCTCCCTCCCTGGCCAGGAGAAATAAAAAAGAGTAGAGAATAAATACCATGTAAAAGGGAAATAGAGTGAAAAAAGTGATCTTGCTTACCACTGGAAGCTGGAGGAAGTTCTCCAATAACTGTTTTAAGGCCAATACTTGAAATATCTCGAAGTTGTTCTTTATCAGAAAGCATGTTAGTACAGAGGGTATCTACAATCGTCTCTACTTGATATTCTTTCACTTTACTCACTAAAGGGCCAAGACTGTAAAAAAAAAAAAAAAAAAAAAAAAAAAAGATTTAATCTAGATAAATCAAAAACTGAAATACAAATAGAAACATTAATTTTTGTGCCTAGTAACTATCAATATAAGTTAAACACATTATGTTTATATCACCAATAGTATACAAATAAGGGTACATATTTTTTAAAATACTTTATTTTCAATTACAGTTGACACATATTAATTTCAAATATACAACATAGTGATTAGACATTTATATAAAGTGATGAAGTGATCACCATGATAAAGCTAGTACCCATCTGACACAGTACAGTTATTACACCTTTACTGACTATATTCCCTATATCTATTCAACTCCATGACTCTTTTGTAACAATTTGTACTTCTTAATCCCCTCCCCTTTTTGACCTAGCCCCCAACCTTTCTCCCATTTAGCAACCATCAAAATGTACTCTGTATCAATGAGCTTATTCATTTGTTTTTTTAGATTTCACATATAAGTGAAATCACTTGGTGTTCATCTTTTGCTGTCTGACTTACTTTACGTAGCATTATACCCTGTAGATATACCCATGTTGTTGTAGATAGCAAAATTTCATTCTTTTTTATGGCTAACATTCCATTGTGTACATTACCACTTCCTTTTTATTCATTCATCTATTGATACTCAGGTTACTTCCGTTCTTGGCTATTGTAAATAATGCTGCAATGAACATATATATGTGTCTTTTCAAATTACTCTTTTGGGTTCCTTTGGCTAAATAACTACAAGTGGAATTACCGGATCTTTGTCTCTTGCCTTCATTTATGTCTATTATCTGGTATAGGCATTTCTACCCAGTTTTTCTTTTTTTGTTTCCATTTTCACGAAATATATTTTTCTACCCCTTTACTTTCAGTATGTATCTTTGAGTTGAGGCATATGTAAAGGTCCCGTTTCCTTATCCATTCAGGAATCTTCTATCTTTGATTAAAGCATTTAACCTATTTAAAGTAATTGTTGATACATATTTAGTTACTACCATTTTACTATTCATGTTGTTAATCTTTATTTTCTTCAAGTTTCTAACATTTCTTATAATGCTGCTTTGGTGGTGGTGAACTTCTTTAGCTTTTTCGTGTCTAGGAAGCTCTTTATCTGTCCTTTGATTCTAAATATGGCTTTGCTGGCTAGAGTAATCTTGGTTGTAGGTCCTTGTTTTTCATCACTTTAAATAGTTCATCCTAATACCTTCAGGCCTGCAAAGATTCTGTTGAGAAATCAGCTGACAGTCTTATGGAAGCTCCCTTGTAGGTAACTGCTTTTCTCTTGCTGCATTTTAAGACTGTCTTTAACCTTTGGCATTTTAATTATGATGTATCTTGGTGTGGGCCTTTTTGGGTTCATCTTATTTGGGTCTCTCTGTGCTTCCTGAGCTTGTATGTCTATTTTTCACCAGGTTTGGAAAGTTTTCCGTCATTATTTCTTTAAATAGGTTTTTAATTCCTTTTTTGCTCGCTCTCTTCTCCTTCTGGTACTCCTAAGATGCTAATGTTGGTACGCCTGATATTGTCCCAGAGGCCCCTTAAACTATTTTTTTTTCAATTCTTTTTTCTTTTTACTGTTCTGATAGGGTATTTTCTGCTACCTTATCTTCCAAATCGCTGATTCGATTTTCTGCTTGATCTAATCTACCATAGATTCCCTTTAATGTATTCACTTCAGTTACTGTATTCTTCATGCCTGACTTTATGCTTTCTACCTCCATTTTTACGTTTCTTATCTCTTTGTTGACGTTCTCATGAAGATCGCTGAGTACCCTCTTAACCAGTCTTTGGAACTCTGCATTTGGTAGATTGCTTGTCTCCACTTTGCTTAGTTCTTTTTCTGGAACTTTGTTCTGTCCTTTCATTTGAGACATGTTTCTTTGTCTCCTCATTTTGGCTGTCTTTGTTTCTATTTATTAGGTAGAGCTGCTATGTCTCCTGGTCTTGGAAGAGTGGCCTTATTTAGTAGATGTCCTGTAGGCCCCAGTGGCACAGTCTCCCTGGTCACCTGAGCTGGGTGCTCCAGAAATGTCTCTAGTGTGGGTTGTGTGTGCCCTCCTGTTGTAGTTGAGCCTGGACTATTGTTGGTACATCAAAAGGAGGGATCGACTCTCAGGCTGATTGGTTATGAGTACTGGCTGTGACTACAGTGGAAAAGCTGTTGTACAAGGGCTGACCCTACAGAGCAGGATTCATTTTAGCAGGGCTCTGGTGCCTGTGCAGTCTGCCCTTTGGTGTCATTTGTAGAGGTGGCTGAGCGATACTCACCGGGTGCTGGTGCTCTGGTGCAGGCCAAGGTCAACCTCTGCCAGAGCCCTGCTCCAGGGAAACTTGGTATGAGCTACAAAGTGACCTACATACAGATGGATGCCACTTATGCTAGACTTGGAGGTGCCTGGGAGAGGCTAAGCTGCGAATTGAGGCTGGCTGATGCTAATGCTAGGCTTGGGGCTGCTTAGCAATAGGTACAGGGCCCTGCGAGGCCAGATGCTGCTTGTTTAGGGTTAGTGAACCTTTGAGATTTTCAGGAGACTGCAGCACGAACCAAGACAGGCAGTTTGTATGGAAAAATCATTGGAAGTGTCTTGCATGGAGTGGGGCCTGGGGAATCTCCAGGGCAAGGTGAAAGGTGTTAGCCAGGTTGATGGAGATTCAGATATGGTGTCCTCCTGCATCTATAGGCTGGGCAGGGGAAGGCTCAACAAAGGAATAATTGCTTCTGCCAGTACTTCTGTTTGAGAGAAAGCTGACCCTCTAGCCCTCACCCTGAAGCCAGACAATTCAATTCCTCCCTGTTATCTCCCTGGCACCTTTGGAGCTGCTACCCCAGCACTAGAGCTCAAAACAAGTGAGTTGTCAGTAAGTCCAAGTTTGCCCTTTAAAAGCAACACCTGGAATTCCAGCTGCCCTCTGTCTCATCTGGCCACAATCTCTGCCGGTTTTCACAGCCAGAAGTTGTGGGGACTTCTCTTCCCAGCACTGGAACCTGGACTGTGAAGCCTGGTGTGGGGCTGCGACTCCTCACTCCTGAGAGGGGACCTCCAAAGCCAAGATATCCCTCCCAATTTCCACGTCTCTGCCCCTCCTCAACCAGTCTCCACATGGCTTTATCTGTAAGTACTTAGTTATGCTCACTAGACTTTAGGTGATTCTCAATAACGGTTGTTCTCTGCAGTTTAGTTGTAATTGTGATGTGGCCGTGAGAGGAGGCTAACACAACATTTATCTATTATGCCATCTTGACCAGAATTCCTCAAGAGATTTTTGTTTGATAAGCTCCTTGCAGGAGGTTTCCAATTTTTTTCCCACTGATTTCCATTATAGCATCATGAAACTTAAGATAGTACTAATTTGTGCTCCCAAGTATTAGGATTAGGATTTTATACTGTTTGTTAATATAGGTTTGCATGTAAGTCCACCAGGTGAGGATAGAGAAAATTCCTTCATATCCTTCTCATAAAATTTAGCACATAGTAGGTAATGTTTAGTGCATGAATATTGATTGAGGAGCCATCACATTCAAGACTGTAGTGAATAACAAAATTATGGCCCCTATATCCCAAAATTTATCATCTGGTTGGTGAGGTAAGGGATTCATGCTACTATTTTAGAAATTAATTGAAGGCATTCACTAGTCTGCATGATTTAAAAATCTTTTAAATTCAATATTAATATCTATAAGTAATTGCACCTAAGATATTTTTGGTTACTAGGCTTTGAGGAGTTATAGTAAGAAAAGAAGAGCACTTCAAATAAAAAGATCAGAGACTAGAATAAGTAAAATGCATAGTGAAAGAAATGAGGAGCAAAAAGAATATATTAATATATACTAAAAACAGCAGCAGCATAAAGACAAGATAAATACAAATGAAAAAAATGTTATTGAATTTTTATATAATATCATACGGTATATTAACTTTTAATAGGTTGTGATAAATTTAAGATGCAATTTGTAATTCCTAGCTTATGGTGACAATTAAAAACTGTTTGATACTAAAGGCAAATGAAAAACACAAGAAACTTGGGCCCCTGGGAAATTGTGGAGAACCTTTCGTTACGCCAATAAATTTAGTACAAGTGGGAACCAATGTATTTTCTCAAGCATAAATGACAGATGAAAATAGTTTCATTTGATAAATGCTCAGATCAATGTTTCACATATATATGCTCAATAAATAAATGCTGACTGACTTACTAGAGAAGTGGTAGGGAGAAAAATCTGGGGAATTAAGAAGAGAAAGGAAGACAAACAGAAAGGTTGGAATCCAAGAAGAGTGCAATCCAAAATTATATCAGTGACAACAGAGACGCAGTATGTATATAAAGAAACCTAATGTGAAACAATGAAAATTGGGAGTGAAAATAAAGGGAATTCCAAAAATGAATTTAAAGAGTTCTAGCTTCCATTAATGATGAAATAGTTTTGTTGGACTAACCCTCTCGCAGATAATTGTAAAAACTCTAAAACTATTATTTTAGAAAACAATTTGAATGCCAGATAATGATGGAACTAAAACCAGAGAAAAACCGTCCAGAATTCCCTATCTAGTGAAATTACCCTTTCATAATGAAGATAAATTAAGACAATTTCAGATAAAAGCTGAGCATATATCACTACCAGACCCTTACTACAAAGATTGCTAAAGGAAGTTCTCTAGGCTAAAAGAAAATGAAACCGGTAGGTACCTTGGATTTATAGAAGGGAATAAAGATCACCAGAAATGGTAAATGTGTGTATACATAAAAGGCTGTATGTTAAAAATCAAATATTTTTTGTACTATGTACACACACACATACACACACATAAATATATTAAAAATAATAGCAGTACAAAGATAGGAGAAAAGTAAATAGAAAACTGCTATTGAAAAGTTTATATAATTTATATCATATGGTATAATATTAACTTTTAACAGATGGTGATAAGTTTAAGATACAATTTATAATCCCTAGTTTACAGTGACAACTAAACAAAAATAATGCAAAGATATATATCTAAAACATAGAGGAAATCAAAATTAAATATTGTAGAACAGTAATTCCCAACTTTTTTGGTTTCAGAAACCCTTTCAACACTTTCAAAAATCAATGAAGACCCCCCCCAAAACTTTCCTTTATGTGGGTTGTATCTGTCAATATTTACCATAATAAAATTTTAAAGTAATAATAATAACCCATTATATGTTAACATTTTTAAGAAAAATAATTATATTCTCCAAAAAAAGTGAGAAAATTTTAAAATTTTGCAAATTAATTTTTGAGCTTAAAACAACTGGATTCTCATATCTGCTTTTACATTCAATCCATTATAATATCACTTATCACGTGGCCTCTAGAAAATTATACTGTGCACTTAAGAGTCAAAGGGAAAATAACATTTTAGTATTATTCATATACTTTTGACATTACCAAGGTCACAGGATGTCCCAGGGACTCCCAAATCAAACTTTAAGAATTGCTGCTATAAAATATTTGACTAACCCAAAAGAAGAAAAACAACAAAAACGTAAGAATAACAAAAGAAACAAGAAGCAAAATGGCACAACTAAATCCAACCATATCAGTATTTACAATAAACATAAATGGACATAAACATAAACATATCTGCTGTGTACCAGATATATAATTTAAAAATAAAAACCCAGATTAAATTGAAATAGAGATACACTATACAAACACTAATCTTAACAGTGGCATTGGCTTTATAACATGAGAAAATATATTTCAAGAGAAAGTATGTTTAAAGAGAAACATTTTCTACTCACAAAGTTAAACATGAAGACATAATTATAAATGTGTATGGACCTAGTCATACAGCTTTAAAGTGCATGAAACAAAATCAAAAGAGAAAAACAGATAAATTGACAATCATAGTTAGAAATTTTAACACCCCTCTTTCAGTATTTAATATCGACAAAAAAAAAATCACTAAGGCTATATAAATCTGAATTACACTATCAACTACATTGACCTAATTTAGAAAACGCTGCACACAACTAATACAGAACACACTTTTTTTTAAGTGTACATGGAACATTCACTAAGACTTCATAAGGCAAACCATAAAACAAATCTCCGTAGACAAATGAAAATAAAAAATTAAAACTATCTTAAAATCTTAAAAAATATGGCTCTTACTGTAATGGAATTAAATAAACATTTAGCTAACCTTCAAACAATTGAAAGTTGCTTTTAAATAACCCATGGATCAAAGAAAAATCAGTGATTAAAAATATTTCAAACTGAATGATAATGAAAATGCTAAGATTTATAGGACGTAGCACAAGAAATACTTAAAAGAAAATAATATGCGTTTAAATGTTTAAGAATTTGAATGAAAGAAAGTGAGAAGGAAAATATCAGCAAGAAGAAATCAATAAAACAGGCAACAAACAATAGAGAAAATTAACCCTGAAATCAGTTCTTCAGTAAGAGTAGTAAAGTTGGTAAATCCCTAATTAGAGGAATTAGGGTGGCAGGGGAGAGGAGATAGAAAATATAAATTACCAAAACCAAAATTAAAAGTGTGGGTAGAAAATCCTGAGGAATCAACAAAAAAGTATGAGATATTGAGGTTCACGGTTAAGACTCTATTGTTTAAGAGGTTGATTCCCTTCAAATATTTCTATGGCTTCAACACAATCCCAATCAAAATTTAAGCAAGCTCATTTTTAAAAACAGAAATTGACAAACTGATTCTAAAATTTACATGGGAATACAAAAAACCTAAAAAATCAAAATATTCATGGGAAAGGAAGAATGAAATTAGGAAACTTATACTACTTTACTTTAGACTTCTACAGATCTACTCCAGCATTTCTCAACCAAGGGCGATTTTTACCCTCCAATAGACATCTAGTAGTATCTGGAGACAATTTTTGGTTGCCACTAACTACTGAGGGAAGAAGGAATGCTATTGTTAAACAGTGGGTAAAGGCCAAGATGCTGCTAAACATCCTAAAATACACAGAATACAGAAAATAACCACTCACAACAAAAAATTATCTGGCCCAGAAAGTCAACAGTGCCAACTTGAAAAGGCCTGGGCTATGCTCATAAAAGTGTTGTACTGGCATCAGAATAGACAAATAGATCAATGGAACAGAATAGAGTCTAGAAATAGACCCACACCTTTATAGCTAATTGATTTCTGACAAAGATGCCAGTGCAATTCAGTAGAGAAAGGAAGGTGTTTTCAATAAATAGTGCTTCAACAACTAAGTATCTACATGGAAAAATGAACTCATTTCCTACCTCACAAAAATTAATTCGAAATAGATCACAGAACTAAAAATAAAAGCTGAAACAATAGGCTTTTAGAATAAAACACAGGAGAATATCTTTGTAATTTAAGGTAAACAGATTTCTTAGGACAGAAAGTGATAATCATAAAAGAAGTTTGAATTAATTTTTAAATTAAACTGAACTAAATTTAAAACTAAAAATTTAAGCTCATCAAATTAGGAGATAATGCTGATAAAATTTATAAATGTCAAAGGATCTGTATCCAGAATATATGAAGAACTCCTACAATTTGAAAAAGATCACCTCAATTTTAAAAATTGGAAAGAATTTACGAAAAATTTTAAAATGGCCAATAAACACACAAAATAGCACCAGACACCACTAGTCATCAGGGAAATGTAAATTAAAATAACCTACACATCTACTGGAATGGCTTAACTTAAAGAGTGATATAAAAAAGTGATGAGAATGTGGAACAACTGGTACTTTCACATAAAATTATACAAATACTTTGGGAAACAATTTGGCAGTTTCTTAGAAAATCTAAATGGACAACAGCAATTTCATACTTAAGTATTTATTCATAAGAAATAAGGACACATGTATTAAAAAGGACTCATACAAGAATGTTCATTTTATCTTTATACAAAATATCCAAACCCTAGAAAGAAACCAAATATGTTAACAGACTGTGGTATCAATGGATTATTTATCAGCAATTAAGTCATGAAATACTAATACACCCAACATGCATGTCACAGATGAATGAAAAAAGCCAGAAACAAAAGAGTACATATTGTATGATTCCATTTAAATGAAGTTCTACAACAGGCAAATCTAATTTAAGGTGAACGAAACAATGACCTTAAGTAGGGGTGTTGTATTTGAGGTAAAAATAAAAATTTTTATGGTTATCCAGTCTTTTGCAAAAAAGGTCCAACTTTTCACCATTGATGCCATCTTCATCATGTATTTTCCATTCTCTTTTACTCCCTTGGTCTATTAATGCCTCACTACCTCACTGCTTTGATTAGCGAATATTACAGTATGTTTTCCTATCTAGTAAGGCTAACCAACACCCTCCAACACCAGCAACTGTTATATTTTTCCAGGGTTTTTTTGGCTATTCTAAAAAAACACTTCCCACCAAAATATACTCTAGAAGCAACTTGTCTAGTTTGTGGGGAAAAATTACTGATTTTAACAATTAAGTTAGCATTCAATTAACCTGGAGAAAACCGACCACTTTGTTAACTGACAATTTTGTTGAGTTATCCTAATCCAAGGACTTTCAATGTGTTCCAAGTACATTTGTTTCCAAGTACATTTTTGTTATTGGTTAGGAATATTTTTAAGGCTGCCTTCATATACAACCTTCCCTTATACAATACCCTCATTCAAGGTCACCACTGTAACATTTCTTGTTAAATTTGTTTCTAGGTATTTTGTCTTCCTCTTGCTGTAATAAAATGGATATTTGCTTCCATGATATCTTCTAACTGGTTATTATTTGCTTACATAAAAGCTATTGATTTTTGTTCATTAATTTTATAATCTGTTACTTCAACTGAATTCTTACTGTGTAAATTTTTTTGAATGACTTGATTTTTCCCATGTTCCTTTTTCAATTCACATGTGTCTCGTTTTTCCATCTTGTCTTATAGTGCCTAATACCTTTAAAGGAAATGTAATGGAGATACAGACACATCTTGTTCCTGACTTTAGTGTGAAAGTATCTGGTAATTTGCTGGATTTGGAGGTGAGATATGTGTGTGTTTGTGAACTTTTAATGTTAAAAAAGGTACTATCAATTTCATGTTGTTCAATGTTTTACTTAAAATAGATGATGAATTCTCTCTAGTGAGATACAACATCCCTGACCTATTCATCCCCCTAATAACACATTAAGTATGACGCTGGTTTTTGTAAGGTGCTTTACTCCTCTAATTATCCAATGCAACTTAAATGTTGGAATTTTTTTTTTAATCAAGAAATGATGAATCTTATCAGTGCTTTCACAAACTAACCAGATGGTTTTTTCTTCCCCTGATTTATTAAGATGAGGAAATAAATATATTAACAAAGCATGTAACACTGAACTGCCCTTATATTCTTGGGATGAAGCTCATTTGATCATTTATGTTACATTTAATATATTGTTGAATTTTATTGTGAACATTTAAATGAAACTGATCTGTAGTTTTCTTTTTCAATGTTATCTTTAGTCAGGATTTGTTAGCAATATTTGGTTACTCAGAAGACCAGATTTTCAAACTTTATGTTCTAAAATAGTACTAGAACTATGTGTACTGGAATTACTTATTTGTTGAGGTTTCAAAGAGTTGTGTGAAAGATATCTGGGCTTGAGTTTCTTTTGAATAAGTTATCTAATCATTTTCCCAATTTTATGATGAGACTACTTAGTAATGTATCTATCTATTGGATTTTCCCTCCTCCAAGAATAAGACCTTGGTTTTATCTCTTGATTTACTACTCTTGTTTATATCAATTCTTTTATTTTTTTGAATGTCATTTTTTCCTCCAACTCGTTAATTTTAAGCATAAAAGATCATCAAAAGATCAAAAGAAGTACCTAGGTCTTAATCATACTCAAGTGATTAAGACCTAGGTACTTCTCAATTCTCGATCTGGGACAAACTACTTTCTATTATTATTTTTAAAGGCTGGTAAATGTTCAGCATCTATTTTGAACCAAACTTTGTTTATTAAGCCCACGACAAAAGAATTAGAAGATGACATGCAACTTAAACTTACAAACGCCCCAAGTTAAATAAACATATATTCAACAAAGTTGTACTGCATGTTCAGAAATTCTATGCTGACCAATGATTTCTCATATTTTTGCCTGCTTTTATAGCAAGTAAGTAAAAGCTTAGCCTAAAACAAATTTAAAATCTTTATAAGAAAATCCAATACAAGAGTAATAAGGAGACAATGCTTTAAATTGCTATCAAATATTACATGACATACAAAATGACATAAAAGTCCTTAACTTAATTTTTATATGAAACTAAAGGTTATCCTTACTAATAACTTACTATGTAAATTAAGGGCTTAATATTTGGTCTGTATAAATTAAGTAGCTATATTATGCTGAGAACTCAAATGGTGTACCTATTAAGAAGGAATGCAACTTTCAAGTTTTCAGGTTAGCATTATACCTAACAAGATGCTCCTACTGCACTGCATATACACAAAACAATTGGAATTTCCATGATTTTAAGAAAAAATATCATCAGTGTTGACTTGTGTTAACTATGGCTTTGACTGCTGCTATTCTTTAAGTCTTATTATTTTTTTTACTTCCCTTGGTTCTTAAATTTTCCCCATACTAAAATAGAGAGATGGTTAGGGGGAGGCAGGCCTTTTAATCCAGCTAAAAAAAATCAGGTCAAACAAGTGAAAGAACCACTCTTTCTGGAGTTTCCTTATATATACTTCTTAAGAAGAATAATACTTGAAAGGCCACGTTTAGTCAATATAGAAACTATAAGGAAATGTATCATATGCACCAAGTACAATAACACTAAATATTCACTAGTCACCTACTCCAGAAAGACGTAGTACAAGACTAATGTAATTTACCAATTATTACAGTTACAGTACTTTAACGGGGATAGTAAGTAAAAAAATAACTTACCATTTGACAGCTAAATTCTGTACCTCTCCATTTTTATCCTCCAGTAACTTCAAAATCATTTTCACTACTTTCCTTTCACTATCATCATCCAACTTGATGGAATCTTTCTGCAGTTCTGTCATCAAATCATTTGTAGCCATAAACCTATCAAAAATTAAAATATGTTGATAATTTTAAAATGTTAAGTATCAACCAAATAGATCATGATTTCCAATCTAATGCTACCATTCGTATCTTTCTGTAGCTATCTCCTAATATACTCTTAAATAAGGTATCATTACCCAAAATTATCTCCCCCATGTTACTCTTGATTCCAAATCAACTTACAGGACCTACAGTGAGTGATCTTTCATTCTAATTAACTGCATCACTACTTTTAGGGGTAGAAAATTTCTTAACTTTGCACGTGATTTGAATTTTACTTACAAAAGCTTTAATTACGAACATTAAGAATACCTTCCTTAGTAATACTCTGTGTGTTGGACTTAAGGTCACATATCACAAATTATTGGGAAATTTCCAAAATACAAATTCTCACCTCCAACTCCCACCACTAGCTACCAGGTGTCTTGTCAAAATGATAAGGTGATTTTAGAAAGGCATTTCACCTGACATCCAGCCCTCTCCCTTTAAGAACCAATGCCAAAGATTTAATACTGAACAACCTGACAAAAAGACCCAGAGTGATCAACTGTCTAATCTCAGTTTTCAATGAAAAGGTTGAACAGAAGATAAAAAAAAAAAGGTAAACAGACTCAGATTTTTTCTTAAACCTCACCAGACAATTCATTGGTTTAAAAGTAACTTCTCAAAATATTAATCACATTGAAATAAAGCTCCCAAATATGTTTAAAGGTCAAATGAATTTTTCCCATTAATTCTTGGCTCCCTTCCACCTATCGAAATAATCTAAGTTAAATAACAATTATTAAATGCCTTTTTCTTTTATTTAAACCAGATTCAGTTTGAGTACAAATTTAATATTTTATGTTACACGTAGAAATGTTGAAATCCATGTTTAAATCAATTAAAAACCACTATTAGAGCTGAAATGATAAACAGCTATGCAAATCGTCTGGCAATGTAGGCAATAAACTATGAGGTAAAGACTGGCAAAACCATTCATTTAGCAATTCATCACTTATAAAGAATTTTAAGGATAATTTCAGTAATCAGTACATTCATTTAATGCAGATTTGACAAAGTCTTAAACTACCTGAAAGCACAATTCTTACTGAATTCTTTAAAACTGCTTATAAGGAAAAGCTAATGTTCAAATTAAGATAATAAAAGGTAAGTTAATCATGTACTTTTAAAAAATACAAACATTTCTAATTGGAAGCCCCTCCCCATTTTACATAATGACAAAAATAAAACCACACAATAGTCTGGAAATTAAAAAAGCAAACTAAATACACTAATCAGGTACTTCTACACATAAAGCATTAAAAGTATCTTAACCATTTTACTTAGATAAAATCCATTAAATAACCACTGAAGTTAGCATTTCTAAGAACCTTTGAAATGCTTATTAGGTTAAAGAGAAACATAGAGATAACCAATTTCAGTAAAAACTTTTTCACCTATTATGGCAGACAGGTAAATAAACAAATTTCAATCTTACAAATTTTTTAAAACAATGCTCAAGGGCATCTGACAATGATCACACCAAAAGAATTGACAGTTTGGGTCTCAAAGGATTAACAGAGGTTTGCATGGAGAAGGATGGTTTGGAATTTTAAGTGTTTTATCTTTGTGATAGTGGTAGTGGTGAGTACTAAGAAGCAGTATACCTGCGAGAGAGTCAATCTTATTATAACCAAGAGGGCTAGTGAGCAGGTAGCATATACAGTGTGAATAAACTGGACAGAGATGATTCACATTCCAGGTAGGACAGAGCAGGATGATGCCAATTTATCATACTCCTCAAAACAGCGCTAAGAACGGTTAATAAATTAACTGTTAGCTATTAAACTTATTAACTATTTCTGGGATTTACCATACATTTTTGGACCACAGCTGACCGTGGGTAACTGAAATCACAAAAAGCAAAATGAATTAAGGGGGACTACGGTATCTTCTTCTATGTCTACCTAGTACTATCATGTTTTTTTCTTGTTTGTGCTTTTCGTTGGTAATTTTCTATTTAAAATGACCTGGAAGAGTAGTGCTAAAATGCTGTCTAGTGTTCCTAAGTATAAGAAAGCTGTGATGTGACTTTCAGAAAAAAATACGTGTTAGGTAAGATTTGTTCAGGCATGGGTTATAGTGCCTTTTGTGGTCTTGAGTTCAATGTTAATGAATCAATAACGTATATTAAATAAGGTGTCTTTAAACAGAAACACATAAAACAAAGTTTGAACTGACTGACTAATGAAATTCTGTGACTAGCTCATAGGAACCTAACCTTGTACTTCTCCTAGAAGCAATGGTTCAGTATTGCTTATTCAATGTTCATGGTAACTTTATAGAA
Source organism: Eidolon dupreanum (assembly GCA_028627145.1). Lineage (NCBI taxonomy): Eukaryota > Metazoa > Chordata > Mammalia > Chiroptera > Pteropodidae > Eidolon > Eidolon dupreanum. Next base: position 54,244,507 of record CM053503.1, on the reverse strand, counting down.
CATAACTACTGTTGACTAATGAGAACCAACTCTGAGATTTGAGGTTAAAATTAATAGTTCTTTGAAATGGATATGGTAAGAGATGAGTTAGAAAATGAACAAAGGAGGAAGAAAACCACAAGACTTGGGTATTATAGTTGAGTATGTATCATGTTCAGTCTTAATGTTATTGAACAGCCAGCCACTGTCAGATGGTTCAACTACCCATCCAACAACAGGAGAACGGATTAATAAGCCTGGTTCAACTACAGACTACACTGAATGGCCACTCCTCTGATCTTAATCAACAAAATATCAGCAATAGTGAAGATGTGAACATCATGAATTAATGTCCTGCAGCCCAAATTTATAGGCCCTGCAGCCCAAATTCATAGGCCCTTGGCCAAAAGTGAGGACTGAGAAAGAAAAAAACAGCAGCCTCTTTGGTCAAGGAACTGATCTGAGGCTCATAACTAAACCTTAATGTTATTCCATACTAATCTGATGTTTTCAGCTAAAGCATATAGTTTCCTGGACATGAACCTCACAGAACATCCATTTCAGACAAGTTCACTTAGCAACACAAAATACCAAACATCTTCCTCTCTGAGTGACTGCCACTTCTTTACTCATTACAGCTTTTTCTGTTTTAGTCTGCCCTACCTATAACATTAAGATAAATGACAGAACTGCCCCTGGTTTCAGACAACATCCAATCTCTACTTCTTTAACCCCAAATCACCCAGATAAATAGGTCCCAACCCTCCTACTGAGACATCCCATAGTGTGTGTGCTCCCTTACTATAATAGTAATAAACCCAAGCTGTGCCAGGGATACTTATACAAGAGAATTTCAAGAACGAAAAAGTGGTGAACAGTGCTTACATATCAAATAGACAAGTAAAGAAAATACCTACTGTTAAGGCTTTGGGAAAGAGTAGTTTCAGTGAGCTTAGGTGGGCAATGGCTAAGAAGTGTAGAGTTTATCTTGTAGTCAATGGGAATTAGTGGGGAAGGCAATGATAAGCTGTGATATTTAGGAAGAAAATTCTAATGGAAGAACTACCAATAACCTGTATTAAAAAGAGGCCTAGGACAGCGAGACTAATTTGAGAAATACTCATCAGGGCAGCAGTCCCCAATCTTTTTGGCACCAGGGACCGGTGCTCCTATGAGAATCTAATGCCTGATGATCTGAGCTGGAGCTGAGGCAGTGATGCCAGCAACATAGTGGCTGCAAATACAGAAGAAGCTTCGCCCGCTCACCTACTGCTGTGTAGCCTGGTTCCTAAGAGGCCAATGACTGGTACCAGTCCATGGGGGTTGGGGACCCCTGCATCAGGGGACTAAAGAGAGAAGAAGGTAGAAGGGTTACATCAAGGTTCTCCATTGAAACATTTGGTGGATGGTAATGTAACAAGACAAAATAATAATAATAAAGGCTTAAGGTGAGAGGGAGGGAAGTTAAGATGTTAACTTTCAGATTCCTATGGGAGTCCCAGGTGGATAGAACTTACAGAAAGTGCAATCTCATTCATTTATTCAACAAATAATTTGGGGTAATATGATTAGGAATCATGCCAGGCTCTGCAAACAGTTATGAATAAGACAGTCACAGTCTAGAACTTACACAGCTGGCTTATTCTACTGGCCCAAAAGTTCCTTGAGGGGAGAACTTGCTCATCTTTAGTAAATGCAATATAGAGAAACATAAATATTTGTAGAAGTAGATACCTTGTAACTGCACAATGAGAAGCTCTGCCTCACCCCTTCCCCTCATATATAAACAAAATTTTATCCTTGTTTCCAACAGAAAACTAGATATGGGCCAAGTGCATCATCCAGTGACCAATTATCTTTCAAAGATCTTGTACATACACACCAATGATATCACATCTTTCGCATTTATTCTCCTAAAGTTAGGAATTGACTTGGTATAGTCTTCATATTGTTCAAGTAAACAAAACTAATTTTTAGTCATCTTTCTTCTTCCAAGTTTCCTCAATGAGGTCTCTTTATCTTATTTGTCAGTGGTGACTGGTAATCATTGCTGATAGTGTTACCAGTACATCGTTCAAGAAAAATCACATAAGTGAAATCAAGTAACTTACTGCCACCAACCTGCTAAGTACTTAAAAGTACCCAGAAATAACCTTCTAAATCTCTATAAATCTATTTCTTCTGACTAAACCTACTCTTCTTTAAGGACAAGCAGTCCAGATAACTTCACTTAGTAATTCCTGTTACATTATTTTAAATATCCACAGTACTTTCAGTTATGCTGTGGTATCTCTAAGGTCTTTTCCAGCCCTGAAAGCCTACGGTTCCATTTAACAGGACTGAGATTTTTATTAGCATTTTATTTAAATGCTAGTATTTCCAAGAGAAAATAACTTCCAATATCCAAATACATAAATAAATCTGGTAACATAAACCATTATATCAAGCTAGGAAATTCAACCATGCAGTGAATTAAGATTTTATCAAACAGTATTTAAAAAAAGATTGGTAGATTTTACACTGGCTTCTTGAGGAAACTTCCCACAATTCTTACATGCTTTTTTTTCTTAACTCTGGAACTAAAATCCAACTAAAACAAGCATCTACTGAGAACTCACATGGCCAAGGCGCTAAATAGAGTGAAGGATTCAGTTCAAAAAGAAAAGACCCCTACCCTCAAAGTTTCCTGAACAATACTTGCCCCCAGCTCCAGTCAAGATTACCTGCTCCCTCCCCCGCAACACAATTTAATGTATTATCACATTTTATTTTCGCTACCTAGAATTTAAAGACCTCACATCACTCCATGAACATAACTATCCTGCTTTCATCTTTGCTGCCATTTAAGCCTGACAACTGTATATTGCCCTGGGTTATTTTATCTTTTTAGAATTAGCTATTTAAAAAGCATGTAAATATTACTGAGGGCAAGCACTAAATCAACTTTTTGCAGTCCCTCTTAGGGAATTATTAGAAATGTTTTCTAACACAAAATATTTCATAAGCCTAACTTAGAAGAAACAGAAATTTAAGGTCTTCTTCTCAACATCCCCTAGTCAAAACCCAGAAGTAGCTACCTTGTATTAAAGGAAGTTAATAAGTTATGCTCTGGGGGTATCTGGAAAGCCCAGACCTACTCCTGCCTAATTGACCTTGGGAAAGTACTTAACATCACATTTCAGTTTCCTCATCTGCAACCGAGATTTAGTTATTACTAGAGTTTTAAAGATATATAGGATCAAGTGTATTAATATTAAACATTAATAGTAATTATTACGTAGAGATAAAAGAATTGCAAATTTCTTTAGCTCTTGATTCCTTGGATTACTTTAATTCAATTGGTGAAGTATATGAAAATAAAAGCAGAACTTTGTACCTCAACCCACTGATTATTCAATATTAATATTCATAAATGGAGCATTCACACGGTTCATGCAGATTCTGATATTTACAAAATCACCTATCTACTGGCACTAAACCTTAATACACATTTCACCTTTAAAAAATACTGAACACCAAAGAAAAAGCTGTTTTTTTCCCTCAATAAATTGAGCCTATGATTTAAGTCCTACAAAAGGATTCTTCAAAAATGCTGACATTCAAACATTTTCAGGTCTGCACCCATTTCTTTACCTTCTTTGCATTAATGGACAACATAGTTATCCAGAGACGTGAAATTTCAAGCCTATAAAGGAAGAATCGTATGCGACTATAACTTATATATTGTGAAAAGTAGGTTTTCTCTTTGGAGTCTACCTAGAAGAATAAAACTTTTTTCCTTCTTTTAGATGTATTGTTTGCTTCTTCTCTTAATACAAGGTAGAGAGGGCTGCACATGTTAGATACTCTATACTTGTTAATTAGACTTGTCCTCAACATCCTTCTGGCACTAGATATTTTTAAACAGGTAGCAACGAACTGTGATTTACACCAAAATAAACAAGTGAATAAACTTCTACTGAGAAATCTGAAAGCATCATTTTAAAATATAGCACATGTACTCAAAAAAATGCCTGTACTGAAAGTATACAGAAAAATCTTCAAAATACTTGCCTTCAAATGCTCACCAGTCTAAGTAATCTCTCAAGTGCCTGTAATTTAATATACATAGTGCTTTAGTCTAAAGACTTGTCTATTAACTAGACGGCTTGAGCATATTACAAGTCTTTAAAACAGTTAATAAAAATACTTGATGTCAAGTCACTTACTGTTCCTAAACATACATTCTACCTAAACATATCTTCTATATTATCAACTATTAGAAATATTTCAATATTACAGTTTTAGGAAATTAACAATTCCTCCAAGTAATGTTTTGATTTATTCCAGCCCAAATTGATAGATAATCCATATAAAGTTGAACAATGACTACAGCTTTAACATCAGAGCATTATATATTTTTATATAGTTTTAAAAAAGCATGCGTACATTTTCCAAGAAATTTAAGAAATCTTTAGTCAATAGTCACATATGCATATTATCGCATGATTTGATTTCTTTATTCTATGTTAACCATACATAAACCTGACTAGTTGAACAAAATTGTACTCTTATAAGGTAAAATGCTATCTTAGACTAAAATTAAATACAATCAAAATAAAATTTAGTACTTTTACAGAATGAGCCAATTCACAGAAATGGGAAGGAAAAAAAAATCACACCACACACACTACATAGCTGAAAGTTAGTCATATGTGTGTGTATACAAATACACAATGTATACACACACATATGTATTCCACTGAAATGTTTATTTAAATTTCAATGGCTTGCATTTGGAGCAAGCAAAGCTTCCAAACGAAGTAAAGAACACACTAATCCTTTAAAAAGACAATCAAAAACTTTATTTTCCCCTATAATCTTGATTTTGGCCTTTGAACTACACAATTCTAAAATATCAAAATACCCAAAACATGTCTCCTCCAAAAGTCACAACACTAAAATCATGTTAATAAAATGAGTTTTCAAAATATCAAATGCTATACTAAAAAACTCCCTAGGCAGCAATACTTTTTAAAAATTATTTTTGGCTTTGAAGTCACAGAACCAAAACTGTATTTCCCTGGCCATTTTAATATGCCAGCACATCAATTTAATTTAATTAAGAACACGATCTTTACATGTTTTTTGGTTCTCATTTCTCAAATTGAGAAATTTCTTCTTGGTAGATAAGGTATAGACATGTTTTCAGATGTTAAAATGTTCTGTTCATACAATACATAGTTCTTCAACCACAATTTTAATTAAAGACTGTATGTTATTTCCTTTAAAATGCACAAAAAAATACAACCACTAAGCCTAGAGAACAAGATGAGTATGAAAGAAATAAAACAATTTTTTTTGTTTTTTTTTAGATCAGGAGCTTTTTTATTTTGTGATAGGATAGCAAATGGGAGGGAAGGAATGTAACCATTACTGTAGTGCAAAAGGGGGGGGAATAAACTAAGATAATCTGTGAAAATATAACAATTCTTCAATAAGCATGTTACCAAGGTTTGGAACCGACAGTACAAGTCTCCTGGAACAGAGCTGCTATCATATTTGCCATCCTCATATTAGAAAACTTTTCCTTCCAATAAGACTCATTCGCTTGGTTTACTTTTCTGTTTAAGGCTCAGCAAGTCACCTTTCTGGTAGTAAATTCAAGATATGAACAAATAAGACTGAAACTCCGAGTTCCTTGCTTGGGTTTTACCTGACAAGGGAAAATGACAGAGATGCTGGCGGGAAAACCCTAGAATCAAGTTTCCTCCATCCTGGCTGCCCTCCACCCCCACCCCCTTCTTCCCACCTTCACGAAGGAAACAATCCAAAGAAGTTTCTAACCTAATCCGCAAAGAACTAAAAAAAAGAAAAAGAAAAAAAATTAAATCGATCAAACTGAATGCACCTAGGCCCACTCACATCTGTTGGAAAGGAGGCAGCTAGGTTCTCGAGTGGGCAGCATCTCCGGCCCCAGTGAGCAGGACGGCCTAGCGCCGCTGGCGGGGATAGGCCTGGCCTCCCAATCGCCAATCCTTGAGCAACTACCCTACCCACGACGGTGGGTGATTTCGCCCCTTTTCGCTACCTGAGACACAAAAATCATGTCAAGGGACGGGGTAGGGAATGCAGTGGGGACGTTTGGGGACACAGAAAGGGCCGAGGACCGGCGGCCGCAACCGCCTAGAGAAAAGAATGGGGGGAGGGGGTTAGAAGGTGGGAGAGGCAAGGGGCCTGCCGGGATCTGGGAGCAGAAGGGTGATTTTGGGGACCTCTGGAAAGCGGAGAAACCGGATGAGGCGAAAGGGGTGCGGCAAGGCCTGTGTGAGGGCCAGGACCGTAAATGAGGGGTTCCGAGGTGTGTTTAGGGTCAGATTTCGCCCTCACCTGAAGTCCTTGTCGCTGGATGTCATTTTTTCCAGCAAATTGGAAATATGGTACGAGGCGCTCGCCATGTTGACGGCCTCGATCCCGCCCGCTGGCGCTGCTGATGCTGCTGCCCGCTGCCGCCGCTGCTGCTCCTCCTCTCGCTCGCAGCGGCTCCCGCTTCCAGGGTCGCAGCGCGACGCCGACGCTGACTAGGGAGGCGCCTCCGCCGGCTGCCGCCTCCCCGGCGAGGTGTGGGCCTGTCCCGAAGGAAGCAGAGGCTACGAGGCCGACCTAACGACGGCGCTGCTCGCAGGAGAACGAGCTCATGGGAAGCAAAGAGTACGGCAGAGCCTCTCCCGGGAGCTAGACACTTCCACTCGGGCCCGTCTCGCTCCCACTCTCTCCGCACTCGCACCCTAGGGTAAGAGGCCAAAACCCGCCTCCTTAGCTCCAGGGGCGGAGGCGGTAGACGCGGGACGCTACGGAAGCCGAGGTCAGGGTTCACGGAGGTCTCCCCACGCACGCTGTAGAGACGCTAGGTAAAGAGCAATCCTGTTGGCTGATGCTTGTGTCAGTCTGCGCCTGAACCACCTTTGAGGAGGCATGACAACGACCAAATGGGACTGTTCTCGCGAGACTTAAAAGCGACGGTTACAGGATGGTAGGCGAGTGAGACAAGTGTGCTTAATCTGAAAATAAATTGATTTTCTGTTTGACAGGGGGAGAAAAAGTTTTAGATTTTCAATTAGTATAAAGCCTGGAAGTAATGCTAGTTAAGGGGTTAGACTGAGGACCAGCAGAAGAATTATTAAGAGGATCTTTCCTTTCGAATCGGATGCGTGGCCTACATCGCCTTAAACACGATGGTATGATAATGCCACGTGAAAACCACGAATCCCAGAATTCAGTTGGGGGGGGAATGGAACACTAGGTAAGGGTGTGATTGGCTGAAGAAACTTGAGGCTTTCTTATTGGCTCCTGCGGAAGGCGTGACTGCTGGGATTTGCAGTCTGGCGAAGAAAACCTTTAGATCACCTCGTGCACTCAGTTACCGCAGCGGAGTCTCTCTGCTTTTGCTGTTATGGGATGTCTGCAGAGCTGTGCTGCTGAGGTTCTGGACAGGCGCAGTGCAGAGCAGTTGGTGTTCTTGGCAGAGGCCTAGTAGCGATTTCCTAGCACTACCCCCTGAAGGTGATGGTAGCCTCCTCTAACGACAGCTGAGCCTCTGCTGGGCCCATGGCTTCCCAGCATTGAAGAGCCAGCTCTCTAAAGCAGGAAGGACCTATTTAAGATTAATGGGCCAATGACTGATAATTGTATTGGTGCCTACTCATTTTATTGAGATTAGCTAAATGATTACCATCCACTGTAAACAAAAAAAGAAAGCCCCTTCAAGAGACAAGGAAAATTCAATCTCAATCTGTTACTGTTGCTGTTAAATCTGATCTTTACTGATCTTTCCTATATCCACCAAATGTTATTTAATGTCTTCTAAAAGCCAGGTGCTACAGTCAAAACATGAAAGGTGCTCTGGCCTCTTAATCTATACCTAAATTTTCCTTCATTACTCTAGTTTACCCCCATGTAACCTTTTACTTTAATACTGTTTTTCTCCCTAATAGTACCATATCTCATCCCTCATTTTACCCATCAGCTATCATTAGGTTCCCTGAGAGCTTCAACCACAGTTCCCTTCTCCCAACAACCTTTTTCACAATAGTTAATAAAAACTATGCACATACACATCACACAATTTGCTCATTTATCTTGTGTGGACCCTAAGGCTTAAAATCTGTCATCTGGTGATAACCCTTTCATTTAGCCTGAATCCAAATGTGTGTAAATCTTTTCATTTATCAGTTTCCAACTGAAATATAATATTTGTAATCAGACAGCTTGAATAAATCCTATTTACTGCCACTTATTAGCTGTGTTAGGCAATTCCTGTTGAGCTCTCTGAGCATGGGTTCCTTTGTGGGTAACAGATGATCATCAGATCCCATGAGGCTCGTTTGAGTAAAATAAACTTAGTCTGCTTGGGCTGCCATAACAAGATACCATGAACTGGATGGCTTAAACACAGAAATCTATTTTCTCACAGTTCTGGAGGCTGGAAGTCCAAGATCAGTGTGCCACCAAGGGTGATTTCTCCTAACCCCTTGGCTTGCAGATGGCTGCCTTCTCGCTGTGCCCATACATGGCCTTTTCTCTGTGTGCCCGCACCTCTGGTATCTTTCTCTTCTTATGAGAACACCAGCCCTATTAGATTAGGGTCCCATGCTTTTAACCTCATTTAACCTTGTGTCAACATTTAACTTAAATTACCCCTTTAAAGGCCCTATCTCTAAATATTGTCACATAGAGCTTCGACATATGAATTTTGGGAAACATAATTCAGTCCATGACAGCTATCCCATATAAAGTACTCAGCAGATTGCCTGGAACATAATACTTATAATTATTAGTTCTTGCACACTTACAAACATCATAGAAAGCATCTAATAAAAGTTAGCTATTATTGTTACATTCTCAGTCTTTTACTTGTCCTTATCCCAAAACATTCTACACAGCCAACATAGAGTTTTCCAAAATATTGCTTTTATGGTGCTATTCACCAAATTAAAAACTTCAGTGACTCTCTACTACCAAATAAAATCCAATGTTTTGATAATCAATGGCCTCCTTTATCTGTCCCTAACCCTTTCTTTCGGACCTTTCTCCCACTATTCCAATATAGGAATTGCTCCCATCAATTTTTTGGTGAGTCCCACAAAGACCCAACTCTGAGTTTTGGTGTATCATCATCATCATCATAAACACTCACTTATAGGTCGGGTGCTGCATTGATTCACTTAATCCTCATTTTAAGTATGAGAGGATCAGAGAAGTTAAGTAACTTGCTAAAGTTCACCAATAAGGTGCAATCAAGATTAAAACCCAGGCATTGTTGCTTTAGAGCCCATATTCCAAACCTCTATACTAGAATTCTCTCCACCTGGAATGCCTTTCACATCCCCTGTCTCCCTTTCTAGGATCTTGAACCAATCTTAGTGTTTATATGCTAGCCTCCAATAAGAGTATAAGTTCCTTAAGAGCATATACCACCACTTTTAACCACTTATGCTTCTTTCAAGTACTTAGCCTGTGCCAAATTCATAATAGGCACTCAATAGTACTTAATTTTATTTTGTATTCCTGACACTTAAAAATTTGTTTTTCATATCACTAAATATAGCTTGTTACCAGTGGGAAAATGCTTTCCTTCACGAATCTGTAAATGCTAAATTAATTTAAGTGCAAAAGGAAATAAGCCTAGATAAGGCTATCCTCTAAGAGTTTTCTTTCTAGTCAATGGTCATAATGGAAAACCGAGACAAGAAATTTGAGTGAAGAAGAAAAAATGGAGCCCTTCGAGCTGTTGGGAGGTTCTTCAAATATCAACCAGTAGTTTTGCTTAATTCACAAACATTAATTTTTTGCCTGCACTATGCCAGGCACTAGATACTGGGGATGGAAAAATGAGCAAGACGTGTCACTTAACCCTGAAGAACATTTATGTTGACCAAATCTTAAATTTTACATCAGTTTTTGTATTTTAGGCAAAATTGAGAAAATTCTATATCATATGTATAGAATCAAAATAAATCTATATTTATATTCTATATTTGAAATGAAAAATAGATCCTGAAATTGTCTTTAAAATGTTTAAATATGGTAAGACAGAGGTGAATTAAGTATTGAGAGATGAATATCAACAAAGGGAGGGCAATGGAAACATTATTATCACTGATTTATTGAATAATATAAAGTTGTGGGTACCAGCATGAAATATTATTTTATTTTGTTTCTCAACACAACCTATCAAATATTTTCCATGACATTTAATGACATTGGGCAGACCCCACAGCTTTTCCTTTGAAGTCTTAAAAGTCCAATCTAGTTTAGTTCAATGTCCATCCTGCTTCTAGATTCTACAGAGTTAAGGGAGATGACAAAAGAGTAGAAAAGGGGAAAAGAACAAATTTTCTTCATTTAATTGTTATAGTTATACTTCTCTCTTGACTGTTGATGCCATCTGGCAGACACCCAAATACTTCTTGTGAGGGTCAAGGTTGTGATTTCTTTAAGGTGTCTGTCAGAGGCCTTTCCTCTGCACACTTACATCAACTGACACATCTGAGCATCCTTAGCCCTCCAGGGAGCAAACAGTACTCAAAGATGGGATATGTCAATAAGGCTCAAGCCCGACTTACTTTAAAGGAAATTATTAACTTGGCCAGCTTGAAACTCATGCATTTTTGCAACACTAAATGGAGGGAGTATAGGCCTCTGTACCACAATACCTCTCTCTAGTCAGTCACTTCTCTTTATTTCTCTTCTTCTCTCCCCAAATAGGCACAGATCAGTAGACGGCCAACCAAGGCATGAATAATCTGAAGTTTTGGGGGGTACCAGTGTGAAATGTTTCTTTATTGCTTTGTTTTTCTAACCACTGCTTTCAAATATTTTTCAAATATTTATCAAATATTTTCCTTCACCCTTAATAACATCTTGGGCAGATTTCAGAGCTCTCCAGTGATTCTCATTTCCTCTGAGCAGAGGGAATTTTTTGTCGGTTTTTCTTTTTTTAGAGTGGTAGGAGGAGGAAAGACCCAGAACCCAACACTCCCTGCTGACTGATAATTACCACATTTTTCTTAGAATCCTCTCTTCCCATGGCAGTCATCTTACATAGACTGTAGGGTGTTGGTAGGATGATGGCATCGAAGTGGCTTTTAAATACGACTGGCCCACTTTGGTGGTTTTCTTTAAAAATAGGATACCTTATGCCTATGTATTCAATTGGGGGGCATCTAAGACAATAGGAAATGTCTCATTTTATACAATTATGGTGGGAATGTAAAGAAAGAGACCTCTAAGAATGTGGAAGAGTAATAAAGAGGGACAAGTTTAGGATGACAGTGACTCTGATAGAAATGAAAGGTCTGGAGTGATATGACAATGAAATTTTCTTTCTCATATCACTGTTTGGGCTGTCAAAATCTAAATAGGTAACATACAATTTCCCAGTGATTTGAGAGGAATGTTATTGATTTCAAGTCATTTTCCCAAAATATGCTTGAGCACTTAAATCAATTTCAATCCTTCTCTCTTACTATTACAAGGAGGATCCACTATAGCATTTCTCAAACTGGGTACTAGTGCCAAACACTAATTTCATAAGATGTCAATAGAGGCAGATATTCTTGTAGGGCAGAGGGCAAAGGCGGGTAGAGTCTAAAAAAGAGTTTAGAAAACAGTTTTTCTTAACTGTAGAACTCTTCAAAATATTTTGTATGCTAATATTTTGTGAATCCCCAAGAGGAATATATATGTTGACAGACTAACCTCCAATGTGATGGTATTTGGAGATAAGGCCTTTGGAAAGTAATTAAGTTTATATGAGGTCATGATGCAGGGCCCTCATGATGGGATTAGTGCTCTTATAAGAGGAAACATCAGAGAGCCCTCTCTCTCTCTCCCTTTCCCTCTCCCTCTCCCTTTCTCCCTCTCTCCAACCCTTTCTCTCTTTTTTCTGCCAAGAAGGCAGCAACCTGAAATCTAGGAAGAGAGCTCTCACCAGAACCTGACTATCCTAGCACCGTAATCTGAGACTTCAATCCTTCAGAATTGTGAGAAATAAGTTTCTGTTCTTTACACCACCCCAGTGTATTGTATTTTGTTATAGCAGCCCAAGCTATTATAAGTATAGAGCTACTTGACATATTTGAGCATAGAATTTTTTAAAGTTCTACCTATTATCATCTCAAGGGATGAGAGTACCATGAAAAATAATTTGGAGATCTTTGTTTCATTGGTGATTTTTTTCTGAATTGAATGCTGAATGGGTGATAGGAAGAAAGAGAGTCTTTCTTTCAAATGAATTTATTTGACATTCATTTTATTTGTTTGTTTATTTTTAATAATTTTTGTTTAATTTTTCAATTACAGTTGACATACAATATTATATTAGTTTCAGATGTGACCTGCATTTTAAAACAGCCTGTTGCCAAGTAAATGTGAACTGTGCTTAATTCATACAGTTGCTATAAATTGAGTTAAAAGAAATAAAGAAAATAGAGCTATATTTATTCAACTAGTCATTAATTTCTGAAATATAATTCTATGTTGAATGTCAAAGCTGATATGTTAATAGAAGAGGAAAAGGGCAGTTCTGATTTGTGTTTCACTGTAGACAGCTTTGCATGCAAATAAACAGACACAAAATGCTTCCTGTTACAGATCATTTTGTCAGTACTGAATTCAACTTAGATGAAAAAGAAAGTAAATGCTACATAAGACTAATCTTAAGAAGATTTATTTCCAATTGATTGAAAACAATGCAACAGCTACAGTTTTTCTTATGATCTACTCTTTTCTAAACAAATGCTAGAAACTCTTTGTTAATTTTTAGTGTCACTTTAAATCAAACTTTATTGTTATTCCATAAAGGGATTATTTTTTTAGAGTTAGACATACATTTGCAGCAGTTAGAGAAAATTACAAAGATTACTTACGTCACAAAGATGCTATTTTTTGGAATATCTCCCATTTTATTCTTACTTTTGACTTTTATAATAATGTTAACTATCATCTGGCATTTAAAAATTATAACATTTTCTGATATAAATTTGTAAGAGCACTGTCCAGGATTTGGGGGCAACTAAAAATATAACCTTACAAATGTAAAGCAGTTTATCAGTTTTGGCAGAAGGATGCAGAAGAGTGTGCTAGAATTCAGCAAATGCTGAATATTGCTTTAAATACAGATGTTTTGCTGATGATGTCTTGTCCCATTGCTTAAAAAGGTATCTGCTTGCTACCAGGTGCAAGTTTTCATTTTTGTAAAAAGGTGTGAAAGAATAATTAAATAGAAATGAGCCCACAGGATTGGAGATTTTTTTTTTAATTATGGTAAAATGAGGCAGGGAAATATAGTAATTTTAGTGAAAATAAATTTAATGAAATGGTGCTGAAATTCTTTCATCAATGGATATTTATTTAATTAAATCAGTTCATCATTATTACTTATACTAATAAATGAAATGATGAAAATATCACATTCTAAAGACAATTGCTGATTACATGAAATATGTATTTTTACTGTAGTTATATCATTTTGGAAAATACAAATTTTTCTATATGATATAAGTAAAAAAAAAAACAACTAAATTCTTTGTGTTTTATGGAGAATGCAATAAAAATTTTGCATCAATTCCTAACAAGTGTGAGAGCTTTGTTATAATGGATGTAGTTATTAACACTTAAGATATATCACAATCTAGAATTGGTTTAGAAGAAAATGTTTCCTGATTAGGGCAAACTATTACTTTTAACAGTACAATAAAGGCTTAAAACAGGAGAAAATATTTGCAGGACATATGTTTGACAAAGAACTAGTATTCAGAACTCAAACAACTCAAATATATAACATATATGATATAATAATAAGACAGAAATTCCTATTTTAAAATGGACAAAATATCTGACCAAACATTTGACTGAAGAAGCTATAGGATGGCAAATAAACACATGAAAAGGTGCTCAGCTTCCCTAGTATCAGTGAAAGACAAATTAAAGCTACAATGAAACACCACTAATATTTATTAGAATAGTTAAAATCAAAAAGGCTGATCATAGTAAGTGTTGGTGAGGATATGAAACAACTGGAATTCTCATACACCACTGGTGGAAAACAGTTTGGCTGTTTCTTGAAAAGCTAAACATCCATCTACAATATAACCTAGCCATTCCATTCCTAGGTATCTACCCCAAAGAAATGAAAGCATCTGTCCATACTAAGACAAAGAACATGAATGTTCATATCAGATTTATTTGTAGTCATGTCAAACTGGAAACAACCCAAAAGCCCACCAACAGGTGAACAGACAAATAAATTGAAATATATTCATACAATGGACTACTTCCTAGCAATAAAAAGGAGCGAACTATTATTGATACACACCCCAGCATGATGAATCTCAAAATCATTATTCTAAGTAAAAGAAGTAAGAAAAAGAAAGGATAAAATCTGAGAGCCTATTTAAATACAATTTTGGGGGTTTTTGTTTTGTTTTGTTTTGTTTTTAGAAATTGCAAACTAATATATAGGGACACAAAGCAGACCAGTGGTTGCCTAGGGGAGCGGGTGAAGAGGGACAGATGATGAAGGGCTCCAGGACAGTTTTGGAACTGATGGAAATGTTTGTTATTTTAATTGTGATCATGATTTCACAGGTGCATACATGTGTCACAACTCATCAGTGTGTGTGCTTTAAATGTGTGCTGTTTGTTGGATATCAATTACACCTCAATAAAGATGCCAAAATAATGATAAAAATAGAAGCCAAGTTAGCCAAAAACAAAATTATTTAGAATACAAGAGTCAGAGTAACTTTAGTTTTCTTTCATGGATTTTTTTCCCAAAAGAGAGTACTCGATCTAAGACATAAGAAAAATAACTCAGTATTTTCACCACTGGAGTGCAAGAGATATTTACCACAAAGGAGAAACCAGGAATTATGTAAAAGAGAGTATATATTTCCCATATATATCTACAGTCTTGATAACAATTTGTAGAAACTAGAGGTACTGTATTTATAACATATGAAAATGTTCCTGCACAAATGCTTCATTTAAAATTCTTAGTAGGTATATTTATAACTATTAATTACTTAAACATATAATACAACCATTTTGCCTGTCCGTACTTCCATATTTCCGCTAGTACATTTCTGCTTAGGTATTGCAGTCACCTTCAACTTATGTGTGATACTTTGTAGTCATGTGATTCAGAGTGCAGGCTCTAACTCACAGAGATCAGGGTTCAAATCCCAGTCATTCCACTTATTCTGTAATTTTGGACAACTTTTCTAAAATGAGAATAATATTAATAATACCTAGGGTTGTATGAGGCTTAAATGAGGTGAATATAAAATGCTTAGTACAAGGTAAAGACATTATAAATATTACTTACTATTTTATTGTTAAAAAATCAAAACTTCTTTTTCTCCAAAATACTAACCCTCTTCCCTATCATATTTCTTTACCTAGGTCCCACAAATATTCCAGTATTCTAGACTAGAAATCTTGGGAAAATATTTGAATTTTGTATTTCTTTCATTATCTATATTCATTTGAACACTAATTCTTTCAAAACCATTCATTAAAATATCACTTAGATTTTTTTTTATCTAGTAAATTCCTCGTACAATTAGTCTCTCTAGACCCTCTTCAATTTGTTACTCAAACACTAATTCTGTAAACTCTAGCCACACTATATACTACCTAGGTGATTTATGCAAATTAGTTAACTTCACTGAGCCTCACTGTTTTCCACTACAAATTGGGGATGATAATATCTACCTCAGAGAGTTAATGTAAAGATTAAACTATATAATGCACAAAAAAATCCTTTTTACTGTGCCTGATGCAACAGTAATTGCCTGACAAATGGGAGTAACTTTTGCCATTTCCTAATTCTCCATTTGATATTTACAATTTAAGATCATTTTAGCTTTTTCAGTTGTCACATCTCACTGTTGCTTCATTAATTTTATGGTCCGCAGAATCCTGTAAACATTTTTATACATGCACCAGGGCTTGATTATTCCGCTTACCCCACCCCACCCCCCCGCACCCCCACTCCGCCACCATCCTCTACATTCATAATTAGTGTCTTGCAAGTGATTCTTAGCTCTGGCTGAACTTAGAATCAGCTGGGATGCCTCTAAAAAATGCTGATGCTCAGGCTGCACCCCAGATCAATTAAATAAAAATCTCCTCAGCTAATTCTGATATGCAACTGGCATTGAAAACCACAATTGTGTTCTGTTTGTTTTGGTTTAGTTTTGTTGGTCACGTTTTCTTTTGTTGTATTTGGAATCTAATTGCAGAATTTTGCCTCAGTTTCTGAAGATATTTTTCAATCTTGATTTTACCATGAGACATGCTAGCTACTCCTTATGGCTACTGAGTTTTTACACATTTACGCATCACGTTAGCAATATTCTTAACCAAATCATTCATACAAAACAAAAAATAAGACAGTCACATACCCCTGGAGAATTCTTCATTGCTTAGTATTAATCCATTAATCAGCCTTTTGGAAACTATCACTAATCAAGTACTCTAATTACAAATTCACATAACTACACTGGTGATACTTCTTAATCTGCAAACATTATCCCTTTTAAGTCTTCTACTAAGGATACTGTGAGAGAACCTGTCAAAAGAGATTCTAAAATCAATATATATGTTATAATACTATCGAAAAATATTATGAGGTTTATCTGGAATGGTTTTTGTTAGTAAACCTATTCTCTTTCTGATCACAGGTTTCCTTTCTTGGTTCTTAAAGACTCAATAATTCATTCTAGAGTCTTGCTGGAAGTCATAGCAAGCTCTCGATTCTATAGTTTGCAGCACCTTTTTAAAAAATTTGTGGTTTTATTTTACTAACTCCATATTGTAAGCACCTTTTTGGTTCTCTCCTAATTCTTGAAGAATATGAATAGCCACTTAGTAACAGTCAATAGCTTTTTGATAGATTGGCATGATGATATCTTTTGGGTATCTTGAGATATTGTTCACCCAGGCCTGGAGATAAACTACAGCAGATGGGTATTTCTTTACTATTTTACTCTCTTGATCTTCATTTCTTCTTATTACTATTTATTTTGTTCTTTCCAAGTGATGATAAATCTTCACAGAAAAAATGGAAACATACTTAAGGAGTTAGTAAAATTAAACAGATAAATATTTCAACTTAGTTTCTTCGGTTCAGTAGCACTGTGCCATTCATCCCAAGTGGTAGCCTTATACACTATTCTTGTTTCCTTAACTCACAAATAGAAGTTATTTTTCTTGTTATTAATAATTTTTTTAAGCCTCAGAATCTTGAGCTTTCAGCTTGACGGACATCATATCCATATAATCCTTGTTATTTCTCCAAGTAGTAGTAGTAGTAGTAGTAGTAGTAGTAGTAGTAGTAGTAGTTCTTCTTCTTTTCTTCTTCTTCTTCTTCTTCTTCTTCTTCTTCTTCTTCTTCTTCTTCTTCTTCTTCTTCTTCTTCTTCTTCTTTATGATGATGATGATGATGATGATGATGATTATTCCTTTTTCCTCTTCTTCTTCCTCCTCTTTTTCTCCTCTTCCTCCTCTTCCCCCTTCTCCTTATTCCTCCTCCTCTTCTTCTTCTTAATTATTATTTATGAGCCCTTCCCTCATATTTCTATTCTAGTTCTTTTCAGTCTTTAAAAGATGAACTCTCTGAAGATTTTCCCATTCATGCATATTCATCACTTTATATTTCTCTCCTTTCACCCTCATCGCTGTAGGTCAAAGGTGAGCAAACTGTTTCTGTAAAGAGACATTAAATATTTTAGGCTTTGTGTGCCTGCAGTCTCTGTTATATTTAGGCGTTGTCGTTATAGCACAAAGACAGCCATAGAAGCATAAACAAGTGTGACTGTGCTTATAGATACTTACTTTGGGGGTTTATATACATTTCACATGTTATAAATTGTTCTTCTTTTGATTTTTAAAGACCATTTAAAAATGTAAAAACATCATTTCTAGCTGATGAGCCTTAGCGAAATCAAAAAGGTGGTTAGATAGAATTCACACATGAGCTGTAGTTTGTCAGCCCTGCCAGAGAGGGGTCAGAATGTACAATACACAATACAATCAGTAAGAAAAAATTATAATAATAAAAATAATCACATAATAAACTCAACTAGCTCTTAAACCCAATTTCCGTTGGGAATTGTTGTGGGTTTAATTGTGTCCCATCAAAAGATGTTCAAGTGCTAATGTCTGATATTTATGAAATATAATGACTATATTGGGGTCCCCAAAGAGCTGGCATGGTATTGTAGCATCTAGCACAGCACCTTGAACAAAACATGGAATTACAAATGTTTGATAATTTGAATTGATAAATACAAAACAGTTACTTTGCATACATGTATTCAAATTATATGTACTCATAGAATTTAAAGCCATGTCACTGGCACTTAAAATTCATATTGTTTTTCAAATATATTTCAGTACAATAATGCACTATTCTAAAGAAAAATATTAAAAAACAATAGAATACAATTTAAGTGGAAGGATACTAAAAAAAAAAACAAATTCATCACTTGAGAGAATGGGCCCATTTTACAATCTACATTTAAAATTTTTGTTCTTCTTTAACTTTTTCCAGTTTACAGATGATTAATGATGCAGACAAGTTCTACAGAGGAAATTCACTGTCATACATAGCATTCTAAAGAAACACCAAGGATCACCGGCACCTCCAGAAGCTAAGGGAATGGCATAGACCATATTCTCCACCAGAACCTTTAAAGAGAACATGATACTACTAACACCTTGATTTCAGACTTCTAGACTCCAGAACTGTGGGAGAATACATCTCGTTGTTTTGAGCCACCCATCCACTTTGTTGTACTTTGTTACAGCAGCTCTAGGAAAATAATACAGAGACAGAAACAATTTACCTTGCAAATGATGCTTTCTCAATCTCTTCAAGGTTTATAAAGTTCTCTTCTGGATAATTGTTTATTCCCTCAAGGATTTTCTCTCTTCTCTTCTACTCTTTCCTGCTTCCATAGATGGCCTCTGGCCATACAAAAAACTTTCATATATGTCATGGCTGCCTTAGGGAAGGAGTGTCTGGTCTTTTATGGCCTACGGTTGATGTCAATTGGGATTTCTTAACCTACTTGGTCTCTGGGCTCTGGTGTCCAATCTGATTGCCTTTACTGTGGTACAGCTTAGTCTTCTCATTTCTGGGTGTCTTTGCTTGTATTAACTAAGGTATAGTTGGTCCTACCTGGTGTTTTTGGTCATATGCTGGCACCTATTGCTGATAAACATGACCTTTTCCCTGTCTCCTATTCCAAAGTCCCTATTCTCTATAGCCTGCCCCAAAATGAGGCCTATTTTATTTTTGTTGTCCCTTCTACACACTATCCTCTTGTGTGGTCCCAGGACCTCTCAATTAGTGACTGTCTCAGCACTAAGCTAGACTGTGTAGGACCCTGAGACGGCCTCAGGTCCACCAATCTAGGCTCCTCCCTCAGCATACCACACCTCTAGCCCAAAGTCTGTGGTGCTCCATTAACCATGGTATTCTCTGAGAGGCATTAGGTGTGTTTCCAGTCAATACCTGAGGAAGTCAGCAACAGCCTTTTGACACAGAATTCTCCTAAACATACCTGGGTGTTTCTACGGATGTGTCTTCACCTGAAATTTACTTCTAGGTAGGGGATGGAGAAAGTCACTCTCTCTTGATTCTACCCCCCTCAACAAGCAGGCCATTTCACGTACAGTTTGGTGAGAACTTTTCCATCTCATAGTTCATTGTTTCTGCTGTATATTCACGTTATGATAAATCCTTCAAGCTTTGGTTCTGGAATAAAGTCTAAATTCTGATGACAATGGGAAAATCCTTTACCCTCACTTAAAAGCCATCTTTCAAGACTCTTGTCTCTCTATGGCTTTTTCAAAGTCAAATTTGAGACTCAGGGCTGAGCAATGACTTTTTCTTTCAATTCCAATTGTCTCCTTTTCCCAGAGACAATGTGCCTCCTCCCATGGCCAGCTCTTCCTGGAAGAAGGACTACAGAGAGTAGAGATAACTTGTTGAGAAAAGAAAATATACCAGGTAATATTTCAAAACAGTGTTCTTCTAGATCAGAGTCATTCATGATTTTATTGTCAGAACTTCTTTTCTTTTGAGAGCTTTCTTCACCTGTTGAGCTTTGTGGCTTTTAAGAAACTATTAAAGAATTGATTTTTCACTTTCCTTAGAAAATCTTAAATTGACTTTAACTGATAAATACAGCTCTTTTGGACTCCAAAGAATATCCCTACTCATTCAGCTTTAGAAGCTTCTCTGAAGGAAAGTCAGAACGGTTTCTCGGGAACTGCCCTGGAAGACACTCGGAAGCCCTCCAGAGCCATTTTCTGACCAAGCTGAACTCCCAAAGCCAGACTCACTTTCCAGGATGACTTTCTCCTTTCTCAAGAGGGATAGTCTGTCTTCCCAGGACATCTGCTGGTATCCTATAATCCACTCTACCAGCATTCCCGAGAGTCTGGACAAAAGTATCTTCATCGTTTCTCCTGGGAAGCCTCAGCCAAACAGAATTTCCAATGGCCTATTCTGACAACCTAGAATTCTTGAGCAGTATGTGCAGATACTACTACGCGGTTGTGAATTTTCTCTTTAGAAGTCTTCTATATTTTTTAATGTGCATCATTATCTACTGTTAATTGGAAACAGTCAAAGAAGAAAAAAATTTTAGATGTAGATTGTGAAACTAATCTCAAGTAATGAATTCATTTTCTTTTCAGTATTTTTCCACTTAAATTGTATTCTTATTTTCTAATATTTTTTAGAATAGCACATTATTATATCCACTGGTTTTCTCTACATAGTCCTTTCTGTATTATTTTCCTTAAAAATATATTCATAGAACACTATGAATTTCAAGTGCCTATGAAATGACTTGTTATATTATGTATTGATATATATAACTTGAATTTATATTCAGAGAAGCTCGTTTGCATTTATCACTTCAAATTACCAAACATTTGTGATTTCCCATTTTGTACCAGGTACTATGCTAGATACTGCAATACCATGCCAGCCCTTGGGGAATTCCAATCTAGTCATTATTTCATGAGATATGGCAGAGGGGCATGTACTTGCAATCAGATTTGAGTTCTTAGATCTGCCATTTACAAACTCTGATCTTAAGCAAAATAGCTATTAGTATTATTCAGGCTAATGATGAAAAGTGACACAAATGTGCAACATGGAGATTGGAGCAAAGAGACTAATTCTGACTATAATTAAGATGGATTTCAAAATACTTGATAAAGAAATGGAATTAGAGAGGAATTTTGAAACAAGTAGGACTGCAGAAGGTGGAACTAGGGCAGGGCCAGGAGAAAAAGACTATTTCTTGGTTTAGAAATAAAACACCAAATATTTAAAAGTGTTTGTCTTATTATATGATTTAAACATTTAATTAATGTAAATGTTATTTTACAACTATGTGTAAATGTGCCATTTTATTGTCTATATTTTATGAAATATCCAAGTGAAGATTGTGAAAATGTTATGATCTGATATAATCCAATGTACATACATTTTTAAACTCACTATTATATATAACCAAAAATGATTTTAAAGGAAATAATTGAGGGATTCTACACATTAGTCCCACTTTTATCTAGTAAGTTATTTTTATTAAACTTATATTAAAATCTTGCCTAGCCCTAAATCCATTTTACTGGCTTCTTTCAAGATGAATTTAATGGTTTTAAACAGAATGCTTCACAATATGACAAGTAGCTTAGATACCAGGGAAATTCTTTTTCACCATTGCACATAATCTCACCAGAAATGTTGTTCCCAGATGCATGTGGTATTTTTTTTAAATGTTTCTTTAATTTTGTTCCTAAAAATTAAATACAATGAGATAGTTGCTAATCAGGGGACTTGTGATTTCAAAAGGACCAGTCTGGACCAGTGGTGCATTAAGTGGAAGGAGGTGGGTGCGTGCACTCCAGGGACTGCTCAAAACAACCCATTGATATAAGGCCAAAAACTATGAGAAGTGATGTTTGCATATTTTAATTTTTTAAAACCTACTATGTAAGTTTTATATATACGTAATTTATTAGTATAATAATATATATATACAATTTGTAAATAAATACATCTACATATGTTGGGAGGATGTGCTCGATTATTTCTCAATGGTAGGAGTATACAATTGAAAACACTGATCTGGGGCTGAACTATCATTTCCACTTCTTCACACTTTGTAGAGTGTAGCATCAGGTCCAGAGAGCATGGACTTTCTCATTCTGTGAATGGTGGGCACCACCCTGAGTGTCCTTGACGGAAGCTGCTGCTGTCAAGGAGAAACACTACACAAGGAAAATCAGTGCCCTTTAATCTTGTGCTCTGGGGACTATGCCAGAGATGGTTCCATGGCAGAAATAACTCAAACCTACAAAGTAATTCAGCATATCTTCTACTGGAGATTAGATGAATTTCTGAGTGAGATTTAGATTTTCATACTAGCTTCACAGTTGTAGATGGGTTTTGTTTGTTTTTAAACACCAACAAAAGTGCTCCATATTCCTTGGCCCTGGTTTTAATAGGTATCATTGTACTGTTTTATCATCTTGAGATTGACAATAGCAAATAATCAATAACTTCATAAGGACATTAACCGCACTGCTGTCATTTATTGATTACTTTGAATCTCACAAAAAATATAATGGATAATACTGACGGGCTTCTTTTACCTGCCTTGGCTCCAGAAGAGGAGGATTTTAATCTCAAAATAGAGACTATTTGTTAACTTATGTGAAGCCCCAGACCACCACCTAATTTAGCCTAATGAGAAACATTGAACATTCTTTCTGATTCCGTTTTCTGACTTTTTTGTGAAAATTTATCACTGAGGACTTTGAGAGTATTTCTCATATTCTTTTCATCAGAAAGGGTAGAATTTCTCAAAAAAAAAAAAAAAGAGAGAGGCAGAGAGAAAGAGAGAAAGAGAGAGAGAGAAAGAGAGAGAGAGAGAGAGAGAGAGAGAGAGAGAGAGAGAGAGAGATCCTACAGCCACAGCATTTGGAAATCCTAGATATAAAGGAAACTAATTTTCTTCTTGTTTTCCAATTTCTACCAATATACACTATCAAGTTTGTTTTATACAATGAGCCCACTGCCTGAGTACATATAATCTCAGAGATAAAAGAGTTTGTCATCTACCCTACAAGAAACAAGACACACAGTATTGTTTGGGTCCTCATGAGTGACAAGCTGTAGCACTGCTTCCAGTCTTTTTAGAAAGAAGTAATTTTACCTTAAAATGTGAACTTAAAGGATGTAATTTACATATTATTTATAGCATTGTTTGAATGTTGTCTGACACTAGTCTCTCCTAAAATTATTTCTTAAAGAGTAAGCCAAACTTAAGAATAAAAAAAAAAAATCACCTAACAGTATTTTTCTTGAGTGGGTATGGTATGATAAATTAGTAAAAAATGAGGTGCTTAATAAATTTGTTGAGTAATAATATAAAATACTGCATTGATGTGTATAACTTATAAATAATAGCTATCTGTACAAGATGGCCTTCCAACAAATACATAATTATGTATGGACACTTTATAACTTTGAGATATAAATATCATCTTAACTTTAAGCTGCCGAAGTTTCTTTTTGATAGCACAGAGCATCTTAAGAGATAGAAGTATGTCAAATTGCAGCATATGGCAGTGATAATGCTCTAGAGTTAGGTAGAAATGCATGAGCAAAAAAACAGAATCCAGAGCTTAACGAGCTTTAATTTATAGAAAAATAGTGACCTCTAGTTTGTAGGTCTGTTGTAAAGACAAAAGAGAAACATACAGGTACAAGACTTCACCCAGCATTTGGCATATAAGTAAGCCCTCTACCAGAGGGGGTTATTAATAGTGATGTTGTGTTAACTTGTTGTAGGTCTTAAAACAGGACTGTACACTCTTCCTAGAGAGTGAAAGATTGTGAGAAATTAGCAATATTAGTAGTCTCCCCTTATCCTTGGGGGATACATTTCCAGACCCTTAGTGGATATCTGAAACCAAAGGAAAAAACTGAACCCTATGTATATACTATGTTTTTTTTCTCCCTGTACATACATACCTTTTCACTTAAAGGAAGCACTTTATGACTTTTCTTTGGCATATCCGAATTGCCAGCATAACTACTCTTGTACTTTGGGGCCATTAAGTAAAATAGAGTTACTTAAATACAAGCACTGAGATACCACAAAAGTCTATCTGATACCCAAGAAGGTAACTAAGCAAAAAATGGGCAGGGCCATCTACAGAATAATATGCCGCACAAAGGGATGATTCACTTCTCCGAAGGGATGCAGCAGGAGGGCAAAAGACTTCATAATGCTACCCAGAACAGCGTGCAATTTAAAACTTAAAAATTGTTTATTTCTAGAATTTTCTAATTAATATTTACAAACCACAGTTGACCACAAGTAACTGAAACTGTGGAAAGTCAAACTGTGGATAAGGGGGACTGCCATAGTGTTCGTATTTTGGAAAAAGGCAGTTAACCTTCCCTACAAATGTTTACTCTCAGCGGCAGTACTCAGCCTCACAGTTCAGAAATGGAGCAAGCTATTCTCATAAGTTGAAACATTTTATGAATGTCATTCCCATGGAAACTTCTGGGAAAAAGTCATGCTGATCAAGAGTAATTGATTGTGTTAGAATCAGATACAAAATTCAGTGCTCACTGTTTTTCAATCCATGTCTGCCTCTTTTACAACCAATCAGGATTCAGCCAGGCCATTGTTTGTTCTGACATGACTCATAAGAAATTAGAAAGATGCCTAGCCAATTTATCTTCACAAGCAGAATGTCTTTATTCCTATTTGCGTCTACCAAATCATTGTATAAGTCTTCTTCATAGCATACACGTATGCTTTCACACTTGTATGAAAGCTTTGGGCCAATAGATAAGCAGTCCTTACCACAAATGTAAAAATTAAATATAGTTTTGTTTTCATTTTCATCATTTGCAGTAAAAGAAAATTCAAATATACCAAACAGATAGTTTAGAGAGTGGTTATTTTCACATCATAATTGTTTTATCGTTAGCTTCTTGTGGAAAAAATGAGCTGGCAGAGAGGCGTGAAGCTAAAATATCAGGGGCTCTTGAGCACTGAAGCAATGGAAAAATAATTGGTCTACCAGACTTTTTTTCCCATATAGTCTGTCAGGGCAGATTTATCTCTGGTTACTCCTGCATTTTTGTTTATTTGTTTTAATAATATTAAAGGGTTTCTTTTTCATATACCAACAATAATTTAATACGTAAGATCACTATGCCAAAAAGAGAACTATTCTGAGTTGAGATACCTTTATAATCTCATATATGAAATGAAACTAACCCCTGTCCCATTAGGGAAAAAGAGAAAGAGAGAACACTAAAATAAGAGCAGTTGTACATAAGGAAACATATTTAGAAGACACGAAATAGTTTCTGCTTTCTCATTCAGCTTTTCAGTCGGCCATCTGTAACTGAAGGTTGGTAACTTGTTTGGTTCTGGCTGGTGTTAGTCTTCAGTGTGCCTTGACACAGATCTTGCACTCAGCTCTGTTTCCCTTGTTGACTTTGGACCAGATTATAACAACAGTGTGGAATTACTCCTTGCTTGAGCTTTATGATGTTAATGGATTTTCTAGCTCATGCTGGTCATCAGCTGGTTATCCATTTGCTTCTGAGTCACTATCTAGTTCCTAATTCAGATGAATTAAGCTGTGAACTATAGCGTCTCATTCACATCAATTTTTCTTTTGTTCAATCTGAGTTTTTCGATCAATCACAAAGTAGCAATTATAACTATAGGCCTTTAACATGAATCTTACAGAATAAAGAAGATAAATATCATCTAAAGCAGGGGGAGGAGGGATTAGCCATATTTTTTCCATGGTACACATTAAAAAAAAACATTTTATATCACAACTCAGTAGATGCAAATTTATAGATATATACACATACATATACATGTGCGATACTGTGATTTATAATAAGAAACATATATGTGCAAAACATGGCAGAGTGAGAGACATCCCCAGATCTCTCCCCATGAAACAACAATAAGCTGAACATCTAAAACTCAATAAAAAACACCCACACTGCACACTAGCATGTCTGAGTGTGCATAAGAGATACCACAGGTCAGAACCCCAGATGTTGAGTGGTAGACTGAGAGAAACAAAGAAGCTGCCTCTAGCAACCGGAGCTCCCTGTAGGAGGAGGGAGAGGGGAGAGGGTGCCGCGACCTCCCTGAGCAGCCCTGCCTGGGAGTGCTGTGAGCTCCAAGTGGCCGGTGGCAGTAACCAGTCATCAGAGCAAATGGCAAAGAAATGGGGATGGCAGAAAAGCGGGGACAGCAGAGAAACAATAGTTGATTTTTAATAGCTGTGGTTGCAAAATCGAGGCAGAGCCACAGCCCCTAACCAGAGAGCCCCTCCTCCCATGCCCTCTGAGACCGATCACTGTGGAGCCCCAGGGGAATCTGAGCAAATGCTACTAAAACTGTCAAAAACACTACAGAAACTGAGACTGAGGGTAACAAGTGTGATTGAACATCTATAAGGAAAAAAAAGACATTATTAAGACTTTATATAAAGCAGAGATCCAAGAGGCTTAGATGCCACCTACTGGAAACCAAAAGAAAAACGCCTTCTTTGCAACAGGCTGAGACCATTATATAATAAATATTCTTTCTGGAAAAAAAAAAAAGCAGAACACACTTCCATTAATGCCCAGGTGGAGAAATAGTCCATTAAACACCATGAACAACCAAGATGACAAGGCATCTCAGAAAGAAAGAGAAAAATCTCCAGAAAATAAGCTTACAGACATAGAAATATGCTACTTAAATGACAGAGTTGGTACTTCTGAAAAAACTCAGTGAGATCCGAAATGAGTCATATCAACAATTTCAGTAACTGTAAAAACAACTAGATGAGCAGAATGAGTTCTTTAGCAAGGAGATTGAAACCCTCAAAAAGAACTGAATAGACCTTCTGGAGATAAAGAACATACTGCAAAAGTTGAAAAACGAAATAACAAGCTTGGGAAATAGATTCCATCAAATGGAGGAAAGGATCAGTGATATCAGAGACAGGAATCTAGAAAGAAATTAGAAGAAAGAAGAGAGAAACCGAAGAATGAAAAATAATGAAAGAGAAATACAAGAACAAGCTGATACCATCAGGAGAGGAAGTAAAAGAATAATTGGAATTCTCGAAGGAGAGGAAAAGGAGCAAGGATTAGAAAGACTTTTCAGACAAATAGTGGACGAGAATTCCCCAAATCTAAGGAATGAGCTAGGGCTTGGAATTCAAGAGGTCAACAGAACACCCGATTATCTCAACCTAAAGGCCTTCACCAAGACACATTGTATTAAAATTATCAAAATCAACAATAAAGACAGAATCTTCAGGACAGCCAGGGAAAAGAAGACCCATTAGATTATTGTCAGACCTCTCAACACAAACCTTACAAGCCAGAAAGGAATGGAATCAAATATTCAAACTATTAAATGAAAGGAACTACCAGCCAAGAATAGTGTATCCAGCTAAGCTCTCTTTTTGATATGAAGGAAAAATAAAGATCTTTCTAGACATACAAAAATTGAGGAAATTCTCCACTACGAGGCCTGTACTACAGGAAATACTGTAAGGGGTCAGCTCACCTAAAACAAAATGCCAAAAAAAAAAGATACATAATTAGGAGTAAGGAAACTAGCAGGCTGATAAAAGCAGAGGAGTGTAACCCTTACTAGAAAGAGGGTATTATAAACTTAAAATAAGATGTGATTTGCTATAGAAAGATAGTAATGAATGTTCAGCATTCAAATTGAGACAACAATGACTGAAAAGGGGAGATTCAAAGATCCAAATTTGCAAAGGGGAATAGAGATAAGGCACACACAGAAAAAAAGGGATGACTGTGAATATACATACATACATATACATATATATACATATAACTATATATATAACTATATATATAACTATATATATAGTTATATATATATATAACTATTCTTTTCATATTTGTAACGGTAACCACACACCAAAGATTCAGAACCGAAGTATATAACATAAAACAAGAAGGACCAGAGGGAAAACCCACAAAAGCCAACCAAAATAAAGAAAACAGAAACACAAGGACAAGGAAACAATGGAAACACTGAGCTACCAGAAAGCAAAAGATAAAATAGCTACAAGAAGACCTCATATTTCAATAATCACCCTAAATGTAAATGGATTGAACTCGCCAATAAAAAGGCACAGAGTTTCAGAATGGATCAAAAAACAAAACCCACTCATATGCTGCCTCCAGGAGACACATCTCAGTTCCAAAGGCAAATATAGACTCAAAGCGAAAGAGTGGAAAATTATATTTCAAGCAAATAGCATTCAGAGAAAAGCGGGTGTAGTGGTACTAATATCAGATGAAATAGACTTCAAAAAAATGTAAAGAAGGATACTGAGGGACACTTCATAATGATAAAAGGAGTCATGCACCAAGAAGACATAACATTTATTAATATCTATGCTCCCAATCAGGGATCCCCAAAATATATAAAGCAATTACTAACAGAACAAAAGGGAGGAACAGACCAAAACACTATCATAGTAGGGGACCTAAATACCCCACTGTCAGATATGGACAGATCATCCAAACAGAAAATCAATAAAGGAAATAATATTCTTAAATGACAGATTAGACTAACTTGACATAATTGACATATACGGAGCCTTCCATACCAAAACATCTGCTTATACATTCTTCTCTAGTGAACATGGAACATTCTCAAGGAGCGACCATATACTGGGACACAGAGATAGCCTCAGCAAATATAAGAGGGTTGAAATTATACCAACCATATTCTCTGATCATAATGCTTTGAAATTAGAGATTAACTGTAAAAAGAAAGAGGAAAGAACCACAAATACAAGGAGATTAAACAACATACTGCTAAAGAATAACTGGATCAGAGGAGAAATAAAAAGAGAAATCGAGAAATATGTAGAAACAAATAATAATAATAGTACAACATATTAAAACTTTTAGGACACGGCAAAAGTGGTCATAAGAGGAAAGTTCATATCATTATAGGCCTATCTCCGAAAAGAAGGAATCCAAATAAACGACCTAATGCTTCATCTTAAAAAACTAGAAAAGGAAGAACAAATGAAGCCTAAAGTCAGCAGAAGAAAGGAATTAATCAAAATTAGAGCAGAAATAAATGAAATTGAAATTGAAAACAAAAAAGCAATAGAAAAAATAAATGCAACAAAGAGCTGGTTCTTTGAGAAGGTTAATAAAATTGACAAACCCCTGGCTAGACTCACTAAAGGGAAAAGAGAAAGGACACAAATAAAGAAAATCAGGGTTGACAGACACTGCAGAAATACAAAGGATCATACAAGAACACTATGAAAAAGTATATAACACCAAATTTAATAACCCAGAAGAAATGGGCCAGTACTTAGAAAAATGCAACCTTCCTAGACTGAATCAAGAAGAACTGGAAAATCTAAATAGATCAATCAGCAGTATGGAAATGGAAACAATCATCAAAATCTACCAAAAAGTAAAAGTCCAGGACCAGATGGCTTCACCAGTGAATTCTACCAAAAATTCAAAGAAGATTTAGTACCTATTCTCCTCAAACACTTCCCAAATATCGAAGAGGAGGCAATACTTCCCAACTCATTTTATGAGGCCAATATCACCCTGAAACCAAAACCTGGTAAAGATAACACAAAAAAAGAAAACTATAGACCAATATCTCTCATGAACACAGATGCAAAAATCCTAAATAAGATACTAGTGAACTGAATACAGCAACATATTAAAAAGATTTTACGCAACGATCAGGTGGGCTTCATCCCAGAGACACAGGGATGGTTCAACATACACAAATTGATTAATGTCATACACCACATACACAAATTAAAAAGTAAGAACCATATGATCATATCAAAACAGAAAAGGCCTTCGACAAGATGCAGCACCCATTTATGATCAAAACACTTAACAAAATTGGTATAGAAGGAAAATACCTTAATATTATAAAGGCCATATATGACAAGCCCTCAGCCACAGCCAACATGATACTTAATGGTGAAAAACTAAAAAACTTCCCTCTAAGATCAGGAACAAGGCAAGGCTGTCCACTATCTCCACTTTTATTCAATATAACATCGGAGGTGCTAGCGAGTGCAATCAGGCAAGAGGAAGATATAAAAGGCATCCAAGTAGGAAATGTAGAGGTCAAATTGTCACTATTTGCAGATGACATGATTCTTTATACAGAAAACCCTAAAGACTCCACAAGAACACTACTAGAAACAATATGCAAATACAGTAAAATTTCTGGATACAAAATCAATGTTCAAAAATCCATAGCGTTTCTATACTCTAGTAATGAAGTGTCAGAAAAAGAAGTAGAAAAAATAATTCCTTTTGCAATTGCAACAAAAAGAATAAAATACCTAGGAATAAATTTGACAAAACATACGAAGGACCTATATAACGAAAACTACAAGACCCTATTAAAAGAAATTGAAGAAGATACAAAGAAATGGAAAGATATTCGGTGTTCTTGGATTGGAAAAATCAACATGGTTAAAATGATCATATTACCTAAAGCATTATACAGATTTAATGCAATCCTCATCAAAATCCCATCGGCATTTTTTAAAGAAATAGAACAAAAAACCATCAGATTTGTGTGGAAGTACAAAAGACTCTGAATTGCCAAAGCCATCCTGAGAACAAAGAATGAGGCTGGAGGCATCACTCTGCCTGATTTCAAATTATACTACAAAGCGACAGTAATCCAAACGGCATGGTATAGGTAGAAAACCAGACATATGGACCAGTGGAACAGAATCAAGAGTCCAGAAGTAAACCCATATTTATAATAAATAATTTTGGACAAAAAAGCCAAAAACATATAGTGGAGACATATAATTTTGGACAAATAATTTTGGACAAAAAAGCCAAAAACATATAGTGGAGAAAGGAAAGCCTCTTCAATAAACGGTGCTGAGAAAACTGGAAAGCCACCTGCAAAAGAATGAAACTAGACTGTTGTCTATCACCACACACCAAAATTAACTCAAAATGGATTAAGGACCTGAATATAAGACCTGAAACAATAAGATGCATAGAAGAAAACATTGGAACTAAACTCAAGGACCTCGGACTTAAAGAGGATTTTATGAATTTAACCTCAAAGGCAAGAGAAATAAAAGCAAAAATAAATGAATGGGACTACATCAAACTAAAAAGCTTCTGCTTAGCAAAAGAAACCATCAACAAGGTAAAGAGACACCCATCCAAATGGGAGAATATATTTGCAAGCAACACCTCCGATAAGGGTCTAATATTCAAAATATATAAAGAACTCTTACGACTCAATAACAACAACAAAAAAACACAAACGATGCAATCGAAAAATGGGCAGAGGACCTGAACAGACACTTCTCCCTAGAGAACATACAAATGGCCAAGAAACATATGAAAAGATGCTCAACATCATTAGCTATTAGGGAAATGTAAATCAAAACCACAATGAGATACCATTTTGCACCTGTTAGAATGGCTGTAATCAACAGAACAAGTAATAACAAATGTTGGAGGGGATGTGTTGAAATAGGAACCCTCATACACTGCTGGTAGGACTGCAAATTGGCACAGTCACTATAGAAAACAGTATAGAGGTTTTTCAAAAAACCAAGAATTAATCTACCATATGATCCAGCAATTCCTCTACTGGGTATTTACACCAAAGACTTGAAAATCATATTTGAAAAGATATTTGCACACCGATGTTCATAGCAGCATTATTCCCAGTGGCCAGGACATGGAAGCAACCTAAGTGTCCTATGATAGATGATTGGCTAAAGATGATTGGCATGTATACAATGGAATATTACTCAGCCATAAGAAGGGATAAAATACTGTAATTTGCAACAAAATGGATGGACCTTGAAATAATCATACTTAGTGAAATAAGCCAGACGAAAAAGGTTGAAAATCACGACATCACTTCTATGTGGGATATAAACCTAAAAGCAACGAATGAACAGGACAAAAAAACAGAGACTCATGGACATGGACAATGGACTAGTGGTTACCAGAGAGGAGAGGGGGGAGGGGAAAATAAAAATAAAATAAAATGTAAAATATTTTTGTGTTTAAAAAAAGAAAAGAAAAAGAAACATATATGTAGTCATCACCCTATTTCTGGCACAGAGCTCATAAAACCCTTGGAATTTCCTAAGTGAGAAGAGCAATAAAGGTATGTTTAGCCATGTTAATGAGGTGACTTTTGGAAAGCACCTGATGGAGGGGGCTGGTTGTCAGTGAAGCCAAGCACATGATTAGAGGGTTGGAACTTTCAGTTTCTTCCCATCCAACTCTAGGAGGGAAGAGGGGGCTGGTGGTTGAATCAATCACTAACAGCCCATGAGTTATTCATGCCTGTGTAATGAAGCCTCTAGAAAAACTAAAAAAGACCAAGTGAACACATGGAGATTTGAGATTAGCACACCTGGAGAAGGCATGGAAATTCCTCACTCTTTCCCCTTACCTTGTCCTATGCATCTCTCCCATCTGGATGTTCCTGAGTTACATCTTTTTATAATAAACTGGTTATTTAATAAGTAAAATATTTCTTTTGAGTTCTGTGAGCCACTCTAGTAAATTAATAACACCCGAGGAAGGTCACAGAAACCTCTGATCTACAGCAGTTCAGTTAGAAGCATATGTAATCTGGACTTGCGACTGATGTCTGAGGATTAGGGCTGGGGGCTAGAGGCAAACCTGTGGGATTTGACCCTATGCCCTGGTAGACAGTGTCAGAATTAAGTTAAATTGTTGGACACCCAGCTGGTGTGCTGAGAATAGCTTGGTGGTGTGTGGGGAAGCCCCCTGTTGTGCATGCACATTGGAACTGGGTCCAGGAACTCAAAAGGAGCTTGTATCCACACACTGAGATAATGTGAAACAAAGGTTCCATGAAACAGTACTTATTCTCACTGTAAGCAATGTGCTCCAGTATTTTCTGATGTATTTTATTTTCTTTTTTTTTTTTTTTTTTCAGAATGGTTGGGACCTACTAATGGATTGTAATCTGAAGTTTGAAAACTCCCCTTCTTAGGAGAGTCCCTAGAACTCAGTTTATCCTTCTGAGACTCTGCTGGGTTTGTCACTGTTAGTACACAGAGTAAAACCCTTTCATCCTTCTAGACATCTATATGCTTTCTATATGTCAGAACCAGTAGGAAACAGATTTTCGTTATCTCCATAATGGCTAAAATGTCCAGAGACTTAGGCCTGAAATCGTATAACTATATTCAAATAATCTTTACTAATACTTTTTGATGACATTCTGATGAACTTGTTAAACATACTGTGAGCTCTGGGAGGAAAAGGGGGAAATGTAAAGTATTTTAAAATAACAATTTTAACATTACCTATTCTGCTTCCAGAATGACACTCGCAGATATTTTGCTTAGTGCAACAAGAAAGTGCCTCTTGCCTGGAGAAGGGGATGCTGGTCCATTGTCTGATGTCAATTTAACACAGCAGCAAAAGGTGTGCTGTTCCCACTTTGTCCTACCACGGGCTGACTCTGTAGTTGAGGCTTTTTTTTTTCTTCTCTATTTTCTAGATGCCTTTAATTTTGCAATCTATTCGCAGTCCATGATTGGAAATAGGTTTTTTTATATAGCTGTGTGTGCATTTAGTGACCAGAATTGAGAAGAGTTTCTGTCTGCCACAACAGAAATGTGGAGAGGCAGATGTGGCAGTTGGAAGAAGCTTGGACTCAAAAAATGGTTTTGTAGGTTCCACTCCTTGTGAATTATTACACTGCCTTGGAAAAGGAGCATTTCACTTCTTTGAGCCCCAGGTTAGTAAAGATATAGGGTGCTTATCATATGCTGGGTGTGTTGCTAGATTTTGGAAGGCAAAGATGACTAAAATATAGTGCATACCTCTAGAGTGAAGATGACAATATTATAATACTGTTCTCATAGTATTATTGTCAGAATTAAAAGAGAGAACAAACAGGAAATACCCAGCATAATGTTTCACCCACGTTAGGATTATTTGTTTGGTTCTTTTTATATTTAAAGCCATTTTATTATGAAACATAACACATTTAGAAAAGTACAAAATCATATGTTCAGCTAAATTAAGTATTTAAAAGCAAACACTCATGCAACTGTCATCCAGATATAGAATTAGAATACATATTGCTATTACCCCAGAAATCCCTACTTGCTTCACCCAGTCAGAACCCCATTCTCCCGCTAATGGTAGCCACTTGCTTGAATTTTAATACTGTCTTGCTTTTCCTTACTTTTTTTTTTCTTTTTTTCTTTTTTCTTTTTTTTTTTTTACCGCTTAAGTATACATCCTAAACATTACAGTTTGATTTAGCCTGATTTTGCACTTTACATACAATCTGTTCTAGCTGGCTTCTTTTACATATCACATTATTTGTAAATTACCCATATTGTAAATATGAGTTGTAGTTAATTTGTTTCTGTATAATATTTAATTAAGTAAATATGCCATATTTTCATTTTTAATCCACTTTACCACTAACGAACATTTGGTTTGTTTCCACTATTTGGCTATTACACAAAATGCTGCAAGGAAAATTCTTGTACATGTCTTTTGCTACATCTAAGTCTGCATTTCTGTAGAGTATATACTTAGGAGATGAATTGCTGGGTCATAGAACATTTATATCCTCATTCCTGCTAGATAATGTCTAACTTTTTCCAAAGTGTTTGCACCAGTTTACACTCTGATCAGCAGTGGATTTTTGTACCACTGTTCACCAACTCTTGGTGTTGTCAGACTTTTAGCTTTAGCTATTTCACTGAGTATATAGATCTCATTTTAGCTTAAACTCACATCTCTGATTACTAGTGAGACTGAGCACCTCTATCAGCCATTCAGATTTCTTCCTATATAAAATGTCTGTTTAAAATTTTGACCCTTTTTAAAAATTAAGTTGTCTGTCTTTTTTATAATGCTCTGGATATGATCTCTTGGTTAGTATGTATAATATAAATTGTTATGCAAATGACTTCTCACATTCTGTGTCTTGTCTTTTAATCTCTTACTGATGTCTTTTGATGAACAGAAGTTCATAATTTTAATATCTGTCTAACGTATCAATGTTTTTCTTTATTTTAAGTGCTTTTCCTCATCCCAACAATGTTTTCTGAAAAGATCTTTTCTCTCACTCTTGTGCTACTTCTGTGATAAATCAAGAGTCCACACATGTGTAGGGCTATGGGTTCTCTTTGTAGTTCCATTGATCTATGTGTCTAGCATTGCAACGATCCCACAAATCTATATCCTTACTGATTTTTATCTACTTATTTAATCGGTCACTGAAAAATGTATGTTACGATTTCTCAATAGGATTGTGGATTTGTTCATTTAACTTTGTAACTCTTAATTTTTGCTTTATATATTTTGAGGCTGTTATTAGAAGCATACAATTTTAAATTTGTTTTAATTTCTTGTGAATCGAACTTTTTACCATAATGAAATGTCTTTCTTTATTTCTAGCAGTTAAAATATAACTCTTGTTTTTATATCTTTCACGTCCTTATTTCTTAAATGTATTTCTTATAAATAGCATTTAGTTGTGATTGTTTGAAATGTTTGCATTTTAATTGAATCATTTCGTTTACTTGCCTTTAATGTTATTGTGGATTTATTACTTTACACCATTATTTATCTATTGCTTCTCTGCTTGAAATCCACCCTTCATTACTATGCTTGTAATATTGGACATTTCTCCCTTGACAACTGGCACGATACTCAACTTCACCAGTGGAGGCCACTGGAGACACAAAGAAGGAGGATACGGAAGTCAAAAGCACTTAGCATCCTTCTATGGACAGCTTCCACTGGCACTTAAGGGGGAGGCTTCCAATGAGTTGTGTTATTGGGGCACCTCACTGGATTACTATATTTTAAATGCTCTCTTCTCTGTCCTATATTAGTGTTGAACTTCTCACAATACATTACAATTTATCTCGGTGTCAGATTGCCTCCACTACTAGAATAATAGTCCCTTAAGAATAAGAATAGGGTCTATGTATTTGTTATCTTTAATCCACAAGATTTAGCCTTGTTATGGGTAAGAAAAATAATAGCTAGTCCATTATATGTTAGAAATTGTTGCATGTGTTTGAATACAGTAAATGTTTAGTCAATGTTTGTTGATAAAATAGTAAATTATTCTTCACATTTTTCAGAAGTAACTGAAGATCACAAAAGGAAAATAACTTGCTGAAGGTCACATAACTAGTAAGCGGCATGGTCAAAATTTAAATATAAATATGCCTCTTTCCTCTATTCTGTGCTCATTAAGATACCAGGATAGATCAGGCTAAGAGAGCTATTGTTATTTTGCTGCTTACGGAAGAATTCTATGTTGAATTTAAACTCAATAGTAGGAAATAAGGAAGATCTTACCTAGCACTGACTATGTACCAAGCATTTTACATATATTCAGTGATAAGGTGAGCGTGATTATCATCATGTTACAGAGAAAGCCCGGAGAGGTTAAGTGCAACTTCTCAAGTTACGCAGCTTCTAAATGGCAAAGAAAAAATTCAAACCCAGTTCAAAGCAACTCCTGAGTCTACGCTCTTGACCATTAACACACTGACTGTTCAGGTACCTAAAAAAGGTAAGGAAAATAAAATAACAGATACTCATGCATTTATCTCTCAACATAAGAAATAAAACATTACCCCATGTACTGATCACATTTTCCTGCATTTGGTGGCTGTCATTCATATGCATGTTTTGGGGATTTTTATATATACAAAAATAATGTACAGTATGCAGTATTACTTTCCATGCACTTATATAAATGCTATTCCTCAGCAAATATTTGAGTATCTACTCTGTGCCAACCACTTTTTAAGTACAGAGAAAACAATAGTGATAGAACAAAATCCCTACTCTCATGAAATTTAATTCTGGAATGCGGAGACAGACAATAAAGCATCAACAAAGCAATACATAATATGTCTTTTAGCAGTAAGTAAAACAAAATAACACATAGTAAGGAATAGAGTGATGGAGATGTGAAAGAAGATAATATCTTCTTTTATCAAGAGATATTGAGCAGATATCTGA
Organism: Eidolon dupreanum; assembly: GCA_028627145.1. Lineage (NCBI taxonomy): Eukaryota > Metazoa > Chordata > Mammalia > Chiroptera > Pteropodidae > Eidolon > Eidolon dupreanum. Next base: position 54,207,324 of record CM053503.1, on the reverse strand, counting down.
AAGAAATGAGAGAGTAATGTCTTACATTAAAAACGAAGGAAAACAAAATACTCTCGCCACTATGGAGAATAGATGGCAGTGGGATACTCTGTTGCAAAATGTCCAGATGAGAGATAATGGTAACTTGGTTATTGAGGAGGTATTAAGTGGTCAGATTTTGCTTGTATTTTAAGGCAACTTTTATATGTATAAGAGAAATGGTCTATAATTTTCTTTTCTTGATTTATCCTTATGTTTTGGGAATCAAAATTTCATTAGTCTCATAAAAAGATCTGGGCAGCCTTGAAAACTTGTATCAAATAGGAACTAACTTTTCTATGAACTATGGGAAGAACTCACTGTAAGCCATTGAAGCCTGGGATAATTTGGGAGTGGAATGGGGTGAAGGGCAGGCCTGGCTATAGTTTCAATTTCTTTAATTCTTAGTGTTTTCTCCAAATTCTCCTGTTTTAATTTGAGCATCATATTTTTCTTTGAATTTTTCCATTTCATCTAAGTTTTCATATTTGTTAGCATATGCTTATTTATATTATTACGTCTGCATTTTTATCTCATTTCTCTTTCTGTATTTTATTTATTTTCTTTTATTTGTTAGTCTTACTATTGATCAAACTTTTTGAGGAACGAGGTCTGGGATTGTTAAAAATCTTTACTAATTTTTATTATTATTGTTATCTTTGTCTATTTCACAGTTTTATGCCTATGGAAAAATAAGTAGCATATCCTTACTTTTTGTTTTTCTAGGTGTTCTCTTTCCTCTCCAAACTTCTTCTATTGAAGGCTTAGCTCATATGGTCTTCAAGGCCCAAAAGCAGAAAACATTTTACAGTGCAAATCTGACCTCCTATGCTTGTTCCCATGAGCTCAATTCTTACCATTGTACCATCAGTAAGTACTGTCTTTAGTTTCACGTGTATCATTTCAGAATTTCTTTATGCATATACTAATAGATATAAATATAGAGTATCATTTCCTACCTTTTCATGAAAGTTTGCAGATTATAAATACTCATCTGTAGCTTTCTTTTTTACTCAGTAATATATTTTATTGATTTTCCATAAAGAAAAAAATCTATTTTTTTTACAGCTGCATAATTTTATATGTATCTCGTTTAATCATTCATTCTCCTACTGATAGCCTTTTGAGTTATTTCTCATCTTTGGTTGTTATAAATGATGTTTGTAACAGACATCACTTGGACCTTTTCAGCTTCGCCAGGGTCCTTTTCATTATTTTCCCCCTTAGCTGCTCCTGTGATGATCCGTCCAGAATGTGCGAGAGCTCACTCCAGCCAGATAGTGGTTTGTCCCTTGCCTAAGACATGTGTGTGACCTTAGGGTGCCTCTGTTGCTACTGGGGCATGAGATGCCCTAGGACAGGTTCAGCACCCGTGCATTTATACCAGAATTGCAGGAAAGTAGATCTTAAAGAGAATCACAGAGAGTGAATCTTAGAACAAAGGGAGGTGAGAACCAGCAGAAAAATGATCCACCCTTCTTCCCTCTCTCCATGCCACAGACTGTCCTGAAACACAGTTTATAGACTCTTAGGATCCTGCAAGATCAAACAATGAGTTTGTTGGAAACCAGGTGGTAGTCTGCTCAGTAATCTACTTTGTGTTGGCTCACCTTACATCCCTGCCTCTTTCCTCTTTTCCTTCACTCCTAGGCTTGCATTCTCAGATAAAGTAGTAACATGTGTTTTCCTCAGCCTCTATGCTCTGGAGCACTCAGGCTAAAACTTAGAACCAGAAATAACCCTGGGATCAGATTTTGGAGCTGTGTTTCTCTCCAGTCTGATGCCAATAGAGATCCTGGTAGTAAGTGGAAGTGGCAATAACTCCAGCTTGCAGTAGCCTTGGAATCACTAAGGCTTTCATTTAGCGTTAATTGGGATGAGGTATGCAGGAAACTGAGGCTCTGGCATGTACTATGGCTAGAGCGTATCTCATGTCTCCCAGGGGTATGAGAACAATTATAAGCATAAGGATTATAGAAGAGACTGGATCCTGTTCATGGCATTGGGTAAATCAAATAATAGGTTACTTGAGCCAATTGCCACTGCGATAGTCTGCAGGTGTTTAGCTGTTGTTTCTCAGTTCCAACCCTACTTTTCTATACTTTGCTTTGTGATTCTCTAGGAGCCTCTGGCCTAGCAGCTGTTAGTTTCCAAAAAAGAACACTAGAGGGAGACTGAAAGCCTGGAGAGGAGAAGCAACTAGCACTTTTCCATTTTGTGTTAAGTGCCTGTCAACATCACCCCTTCAGAGATATCATCTTCTGACACTGCTCAGAGGCCTCAGTTCCTACTACATGGAGGCTTTCAAAGCTTCCAGCTTTTAATAAACCCAACCTCTTTCTTGTTTCCCAGCTCTTGGAATGGCAGCTTTTTCTCGATGCTATTATTTCTGTGTCATCTCAATGTTTTCCTTTTCATTCTTTCAAGATCTGCTTAACCAATTCTTATCGATGCGATGTTTCTGTTATATAAATGGATTGAGTTAAATAAATTGAAAACAGGGTACCCTTTTGAGAGATTATGGATGTAATGTGTTATCTTGCACATCTGGAAGTGAGTGGTTCCAATAAGTGAGTGGTTGATTAACAAAACTTGGGAAAATGGTGGCCTATATTCAATGAGATAGAGATGTAGAACTTTCCCCTGCATAATGCAGAGGAAGGAATTTAAAGGTTTTAGAGGATGAGGATGTTAGAGGATGCATTTATCATAAGTGACCTGTACACTAACCCCTGTGGTCCACCCTCATTATATCATCCTGGATGCCTCAGAGGTCACTTCCTTAACTAGGGCATTAAGCAATGTATTAGTGAGAGGACCATCAGTATCTTAGAAAAGGTCTGTGAGCCTACTCATCCGTATGCCAGGCAGGATGGTATGAGATGTTGCCATTGCCATGGGTCCTCTGATTTCAGTGGGGATGCTGGAATCTCAACATGGCAGAGCCAAGTGGCAGCACTTACGTACTAGAGATAATGAGGACACACAAGCATCACAGATGAAGGAATAATCAAAAGGTTTGTCCATCAGCCACAGAAATGAAATAAATAGAGATTCTACTAGAATATTCTATAATCCTTATAACACAGGGAAAGAAATCCAGGTCTCAGGTCCAGAAAGCTGACTTGAGTCACCATAATGAAGAGTCAACACCTCTTATCTAGCTTGCAGACCTAAGTCAGTTCACAAATTCAAAGCCCTTTGATTGAAGAGGAGGGTATGTCTCTTGAGAAAGAACCCTGCAACTGGGCCACAATTTATACTGTAAATCTTCCTCTAAGTTTTCCTCAAGTAGACATGGCAGTCATTTATCATCATGACTTTATACTAAGGGAAACAAAATACTCAGGCCTTGACTGATACATTTGTAGAGTACTTTATAAGAAAACGCTCAACTCCTGCAGGTACAACGTAGACTGTGATGAAAATTAGGCTCTAGCTGCAAAGGAGAGACTGATTTTGCAAACTTTACAGGACTCCAATAGAAAAAAATGGGGTCCTGAGTTCTGAAATTGGGGCATTTATATAGGTAAGCCTAAGAGTTCTGTAATGCTTAAATTCTTCTAACCTAGCAAAAGCAGACCCTTCCACTTGCTAGGGACAGAGGCCTTCTTGTACCTGAAGATAATGCAATGGCCTCAGTTATAGCAGGTATTTCATAAAATGGTACCAATTATTAGTGCGCGCGCACACACACACACACACACACACACATACACACACACACACAACTCCTTACCCCCAGGCTGAAAACTAGGTCAGATTTCAGCATTGGTTGAATGAAGAAGTAGTCTGTTCTAGGAAAAACAGCTTACGTGTCAAGGGAATTGAATAATGTGGTGTATATATATACATACATACACACATGAACCAGAGGAACATGTGAGGGATTGGATATTTAGAGCATTGGACTGGGGAGGACTATGAAATACAAGGCTAGGTAGGAGATAATTCATAAATACAGGGATGCTCATCTATGACTTGGGATTCAATATTTTGGTAAAGACACCTGATTCTCCTAGTCTGCTGCAATAGCTTTTTGAAGTTTGAGTACAGCAAAGGCTTACAGTAAATGAAATGGAGATGCCAGAATTTCCTTGGCATAAGATTGCGAAAGGGTTCAGAGGTCTCAAAGATTTGGGAATGTTAGAGTGAACATACTGTGTATTACCTGAGGACCCACCACCTAATAATTCATGAGTGGTCCTAAAAAATGTTCTCTTTCTAAAGGCAACAAAATATACCTGTGAAGGAGGCACTCGTATCTTTGAGAAGTTTAATGGTTGCTGTCATATAGAAGCTGGAGTCGACGATGAGATGCTGCATTGAAATTGTGATCCTTGGAATTCAGGAAGATGAAGGGATTAAGAAACGGCAGAAGCCAGGTGGCAGCACTAAATCGTCAGAGGCAAGATGAATCTAAATATCATGATGACTAAGGTCAACATACACAACAGTTTGCCCAGGACAGTTTTTGCCTGTTGTCCTAGTATAATAATTAATAGTGCCAGATATCACTTTCAAACGTGCTCTCGTTTTAACAATAAATCTCTGATCACGCTAGTAATGGACAGAAATAGTGGAATGACAATCAGGGTGCCTTGATCCATGTGAATCTAGGGTGATGACTATTAGATCATAATGTTTCTAGGGTCAAAGTGGGACAGTGGACTAGGGTGTTACCTGATTTGTAGAACAACAATAAAGACAATTTTTTAAAATGAGAGGTGGTGAGTACCTTTGCTTATGTCAGCTATTTTCGTAGGAAATTGCAATTTCTCATTCACTTTCCAGAGCTAAGTCAGTCACAGACCCAGAGTCAACCCACAGAAGCAGAGGATGTTTGCCCTTAAGAAAATACCCTGCAATGTCATTACAAGCATATATTTTTCCAATCTTTCTCCAAAAAGAAACTGTGATTTTTTTCCTCCAGGCTAACTGTCTACTGGAAATAAAAAAAATAATAAAAATAAATAAAAAAGAATTTTTAGACTTTTTGAGGGCCAGGGACGAAATTTATGCAGGCTAGTTGATAAACAGAGTCCCGGCCCAAGTTCATCTTACAGTGGATCCCAGATCCATCCCATGGTAATTTTCCTGGTCCTAAATGTGTAATTGGAATATATATTTTGTGTACAAACAGAGCATTTGACCTAAGACTTGCAAAGTGAGGACCATAATTCTAGTAAGAGCCGAATGAAATCCTTGAAACTGCCGCTCATCCTCCGCGAAGAGGGCAAACCGGAAGCAATGCTGTCCTAGAGAACTGCAGAGATTAGTTCTACTGCGAAAGACAGGGATGCAGGGGTGGTGCTCCTCATCTGCTCAGGGTTTAATTCTTGCTTCTGCAAAAACATGGTCTGCAAAATCTAGCTGTCTTGTCTACTAATTCAGCTTTATCTCCTCAATCCAGCGTGTTTACCAGATGTTGCCATGGGTTCCCCTGGTGGTGTTACAAACTAGAAACTCAGAGCAATAAGGGCAATCATAAGCTCACCTCATTTCTACTCTGTCTCTCAGGGATTGCTGTCTTTCGTGCTTAATGTCCTTGAGAACCATGGGTTTGTATATTTTGTCTGATTATTTCTTTAGTTGTTTTTGGTGGCAGGGTATATCCAGTTCCTGTTACTTTATCTTGGATGGAAACGGAAGTCTCAGAAATGAGTATTAAGAATACATTTATTATATTTTACCTGAAATTTAGAAATGTTTTGTAGCTTAAGGATTTTCATATTCTCTAAAGTGGCGGCATCTGCTGGTTGCCTTTTCCAACATCCAAATTCCCTTTCCTTCTCAGTACCAGTATACTGATTAAAGACACAGCTAGCGAAAAGACACAGTTCTCCTGTGTATTTAGGTGGCATGTTTGACTAAGTGCTGCTCATAAAGTTGTAAACAGTAATCTGTTGAACTTCTGAGATTCCCCTTAAATTATTTTTTTCCTCTTCCTGCTGCTTAGAATGCAGATGAAATGACTGGAGCTCTTGTAGCCATTTTGGTTTATAAAAAAATTCGTATAACTCCAATGACTGGTCATAAAATTGTAAATGGCTTGATTCTTGATGATTCTGAAAAGCCACTATAGCAACTTGAGTATGAAATTTTTATTGTATAAAAGACATTTAACTTGTTCTTTAAGCCACTGTCATTTAGAAGTTTTCTGTGTATGCACTGAATCGTTCCAGCTCATATATCTAGTTTGCCAATAGCCAGAAATGTAAACCAACATCTAGAGACAAAATTTGCCACAAAGAAAATTTTGAGATAGGGAAAATTTACTTGTGGTTATTAGGGCTCATTATTTGGTGTCTTTTCTGTACTTTTCTACTATCTTACATGCTCGGTACTTTCACGTTCTCTGTCACGTTATCGAAATTGCTTTCAAGAACAGATCCAAAACTCATTTGCTAGGGTTATTTTCATGTAAAAAAAGATTAGTGCTTTCATCTAAAGAAATTAAGTTCTAATAATGTTTCTTGTTGTTGTTGTTGCTGTTTTGTTTTTAAGTAAGCAGACTTTCAAAAACATTATCAGGGTTTTCTTTTGCGTGGAGTAGGGCAGGGAGGGCCTCTTGAAATTCTATCTGTATAGGAGCCTGCACTCAAGTGGGAAAGCTGGATAGATGGATTTAGCTAATGAGTAGCTTTTTTACACTTTTTTTAGACAGGCTATAGACAAATATATCGCTCATCAACCTGCCTCCATCTTGAATTTTAGAACTAGAGAGTAATATCTGAGAGAGATTCTATTTCTTACCTCCAATTTTCCTTCGAGCTCTTCTCTGAAATTATATAATGTTGGCATATGTGGTGCCGGTAGAGCTTATCTTTGTCTCTAGTCTATTCTGGGAAGCTAATATGTCACAGGGAAAGAACTCTGTTGACCAGACATCCATGTCCAGTTGAACCACTTACATGTAACCAATCACAGCAGGTAGAGAAACAGCTGTTACCTAGTATGTCTCTCATTTACAAGCCTCTGAATTCTTTTATTTATCCAACTTCTCGTTACCTCTACATTTTTATTTTGAACATAGTTCTCTAAGCTTCTGAGCAGAATAAAAAAGATCTGTGAGGTATGAATGTTATTTTTATCAATTCTCTTTTTTCTCTGCTCTAGCAGCAATTGTTTACTATATGCTAGAAAAAAAAACACAGGGATGATAAGATAATTCCTTTCGACTCCTCATATGCTTCATGTAAGACTATAATTTTGTGGAGTTGGCAGAGACTCCTTGAAAATTTCTTAGCCCTGGGGATACATGTGATTTTTGGCCCTAGTAAACAAACCCATTCATAACTCATATGTATGCGATTTAATAGGACTGCCAAGGAATGCTTGCCTGATTATGAATTTATGTGTAAAAATGACAGCTACATAACACAATTTCTTAAAGAAGGAAAATGCATTTTGAATTTTATATTCTTACTTGTTTGCTAAGTGGGGAATGGCACATTAAAGGAAAATATCAAAAAAATAATGTAGATTGCAAAGTAAATTGTCATCAAAATATTATTAACCAATGTATACTATTAATTCATCTATAAAACATACATTTGTCAAGAGCATTTGCTCTTTTTCCTGACCAGAATACTCTTCTCCAATCTTTGTAAAGTCTTTGTATAGCTAATTCATTCTCATCCTTCCGTTATTATCTACACTAAAAGAATTTCCCTTGCCATCCTATCTAAAGTAGCCTCTTTATCTCCTTACCTGTTTTATTTCCATTATAAGATTTACCACAGTCTGTAATGCTCTTGCTTATTTACATTTTTACTTATTTAGTATCTGTCTTCCCAATAACAATTGAAATTTATGAGGATAGGGAATTTTCAAAAATCCTGTTCATCTCTGTCTAGCACAGAGTCCCATATCTGGGGCAGTCTCAGTAAAATGTAGTTGAGCAAGTTGCATGACTAAAACACAGAATGAGCTCCTACTATGTGCCAGGCATCACTTAGCTAAGAGCCCTTAATTTACTCAAAGTCTTACAGGTAAGAGATGCTTGCGAATAGAAACTATAAACAACATAATAAGTTTTACAGGAGTAAGTGCAGAATGTTTTGAGAGCATGTAGATCAATCACTTAACTCAGGGTTTCTCAACCTCAACCCCACTGATGTTTTGAGCCATATAATTCTTTGTTACATGGGGCTATCCTGTGCATTGTTGAACGTGTGGCAGAATCCATGGTTTCTACACACCGGATGCCTGTAACACCGTTTTCTTAAGTTGTGACAACTAAAAATGTCTCCAGACACTACCAGATATACCTGGGAACAATACTGCCCTAAGATGAGAACCACTGACCTAACTCAATCTATATGGTAAAGGTTAAAGGGAAGTTTAAATTTATTTTCTTGTTTATCTGCCCATAATAAAACAATTTGAAAGAAGCAAAGGAAAAAAACCCATAATCCATAATTTTAACATACGGACATCTTTCTTTTATTCATTTAACTCTGTATTTTTCCCTTTCCACAGATGAGATCACACATAATGTGTAATATACTTTTGTTTTAACATTATTCTTCTGCAATTAAAAATCTTCGTGTAAAATATTTTAATAATTATAATTATATAATATATTTTATACATATATATTTAATAATGTAAAACACATATATATATACTTTCTATATAACATTTCTTAGTGTGAGCTATCATAATTGATATAACCACTCCCTTAATATTATTTAGATGTTTTCAAATTTCCAAAGTTTAAAATTAGCATTACCACCTGTGATATATAAAACTGCAGAATTTATTGTAACCTCACTAATATTACTATAATCTTTACAATGTTCGCCAGTTTGATGGACCAAAAGTATCTCATTTTTGCTCACATTGATTTTTTAAAATTCACTTGCTTTGGCTGTTCGTATCCTTTGTTCATTTATGGAAAGGGATCTTGTGTTTTCCTTAGCTATTTCCAAGAGTACTTTATCTGTTAATTTTTTTTATGAGTTATATGTTAAACTTTTGGTAATATTTTGCCAGGTTTTTAAAAATTTAATATTAAATTTGGCTTATGGTATTTTTGAAAAACAACTGTCATTTTTAAGATATTTAAATGTTTGATCTCCTTGTTTATGATTTTCCATTGATTTCAAGGTTAAAAGTTCTTTATATTTAGAGGATCAGATAATTATCAGCATTTTCTTCGGTTCAAAAAAATTGTCATACATACATTTCACTCTGCTAGTCATGGAATTTATTTTGTTGTGTGGAGTAAGATCAGGCTAAACCTTGTTATTCTTTCAAATAGCTGGCCAGTTGCCCACAACATTTTTGTTGAATTATTTTTTCCTCCCCTACTACTTTGTGGTTCCTTGTTTTATAATAAAATAAGTTTGTACACATACTTGTAACTGCTCTTACAAACTAGTAACAGTACTTTGACAAGAGAATTAATGAAGTTTTACAGTATATTTTATTTTTTAAATTAACTTTATTGTGGTATAATTTATATACAACAAAACACCACCATTTAAATTGTATAGATCAAAGAATTTTTACAAATGTAAACACTCATGTACCCACTACCACAATCAATACATACAACATTTCTATCATCCTTAAAGACTCTCATGCCTATATTGTATGGACACATGATCATGACGAACATCTGTATGGTTTCCAATGCAGGACTATTTTAAATAGTTGTTATGAACACTCACAAACACATTTTTATGAACATATGCATTTATTTATCCTGGGAAAATATCTAAGAGTGAAATTGCTGGATCACACAGTAAATGTATGTTTAACTTTGTGATGAACTGCAGAGTGTTTTCCAAATGATTGTACCATTTTACATTCCTACTATGAATACATAAGAGTTCTAGTTGTTCTATATCCTTTCTAACACTTGATATAGTCAATCTTTTTAATTATTGTCATCAAATTGTCATTTTAATTTGTAGGAGTATCTCTTCTTCATTTTAAGCTGAAGATCTTTGATGACTATGTTGAACATCTTTTCATGTGTTTAACAGCCTTTTGTATATCTTCTTTGATGATTATTTATTTATTTTTTACCTTATTTTCACTAAGCTTCTTGTCTTCTCATTATTGTATTGTAAGATTTTTTTATATGTTCTGTGTACAAATTCTTTATCCAACATATGGATTATGAACATTTTCAGCAGCATATAGCTTACCTTTTCATTTTTTGATGGTGTCTTTTGAACTGTAGAAGTTTCACATTTTTATAAAGAACAATTTATTAATTTTTAAATGATATTACCTTTTCTAAAAAGTTTTTTTCTGCCCTAATATCAAAAAAGTTTTCTCCTATGATTCATTTTAGGTTAACTTCTTAGTATGGTGTGAAGTACATAAGGGCATGTAATTATTCTAACAGCATTTCTTGGGAGAAAAAACTACCATTTCTGTCAGTGAATTATCTTAACATATTAGTTGATAACCAATTGACTATATACATGTCAACCTATTTCTGGATTCCTAATTCTTTTTATAGATCTGTATGTCTATCCTCCTGCCTCTACCACACTGTCTTCATTAGTATAGCTTTATAATAAGTCTTGAGTTCATGTAATGTAAACCATTCTGTTTTTTTTTTCCCCCATATTGTTTTAGCTCTTCTAGGTTCTTTGCATTTCCATATAAATTTTGACATAAGCTTCTCAGCTTCCTTATAAAAGTCTGCTTGGATTTTGATTGAGATTGTGTTGATCAATTTTTGGGGAACTAACTCCTTAACAATATTGAATCCTCTGATCCAAGTACATAGTATCTCTCTCCATTTATTTCGTTCTATTGAATTTTTCTTTGCAATGTTTTGTAGTTTTCAGTGTAAAAAGTGTTCACAGATATTGTTAATTTTACTCCCAACTATTTCACATTTTTTAAGATATTATAACTAATATTTTCTTTAAAAATTTTTTTTGCTAGTGTAAAAAAATACAGTTGATCTTTACATATTGACATTGAATCTGTGATTACGCTATACTGTGATTATGATTACCTCTATTTGCTTTTCTGTCAATTCTATAGGATTTTCAACATTCACTAATGTATCATCTGTGAATACTTCTTCCTCTCCAATCTAAATGACTTGTTTTCTCTTGCTTTATGGCACTGGCTAAGACCTCTAGTACAATGTCAAATAGAAGTGATGAAAGTGCACATGCTCGCTTTGCTCCAAGTACACTACTGTAGAAATGGCTCATAATAATAAAAACAAGAACAATTTTATTTTCACAATTTTATTGAGCCATTACAATGTGCCCAGCAGACATTCTTCTATGCACTTTGTGTGTATCAGCTCATTAGTCATCACAACAAGTTTTTATGTGTCATTATCATTCCCATTTTACAAATAAAATAATCAGGCTGCAGAGAGGTTAACTAATTTGCTCTAGATTACACAGCTAATGTGCAGGGATGTCATTATGTGGAAAGCAAAAATTTAGACTGACTGCCAAACTGGAGTTCATCAATGCATTCATAGCCATAGAGTAGAAAAGCAATAGAAGATAGAGCAAAGGACTTGTCGAGAGAAGACTTGGGTTTGAATTCTGTCTCTGCATTGGTTCACTTCAGGTCACTCACATTTAAAAAGGGTAATAATACTTATATCATGGGATTATTAGGAGAATTAAGTGAGTTTTACATAAAGTATGCGGCACACAACCTGTGCTAATTTTTTTTTTTTTTTACTTTTATCTATTTAAAATTAATATTATTTTTCTCTGGTAGACTAAAAAAAAGCATACATTTTTAAATTCATGTTCCTGCAGTTCTCCCTTATCTCCACTGATTTACTCTGTCTCCTACTTTTTGGCATCTTCCTTAACACCAGTGTGAGCAAACAACACACCAGACAGAAAGAAATATTATAAGAAAAACATAGTCATAAGTTTTATTATGTTCATCAGTGTTGCAAATAGTTTAAGTGTTCTATGTAAATTTTGTACAAGATAGTGTAATGGCATTTTTGTTATTTTGGAAAAGGGTTACCCCAATTCTTTACAATAATAGTTTTAGTAATATTAGGTATAGTGAATGAAAGAGAGGCCAAATGTCAAGTTGTCAAAACCATGGGCTCTGAAAGTCTGTGTTCAAGTCCAGACCCACTTGTTAGCTATGGAACTTTTGACAAGCTGTTCAGTCTCTCTATCTTGTGGTTTTCTCATCAATTAATCAGAACATTAACACTTTGGATTTTATGACAATTATTTGTATTGTACAATAAGTGCTTAATAAGAGTTAGCTTTTGCAACTGTTTAAAACTCATAAAATTCACCAAAAAAAAAAAAAAGAAAACCTTACATTTACATCCATCTTAAACTGTACTGTGAAGCTCTAATAATCAAAACAGTAGAGTACTGAAACAAAAATAGACACAATAATCAATGGAACAGTATAGAGATTTCAGAAATAAATTCTTGTTCATCTAGTCAACTAATCCACAATGAAAGAAGTAAGAATATATAACAGTCTCTTCAACAGGTGGTTCTGGAAAAAGTAGACAGATATATACAAAAAAAAAAAAAGCGAAAAAGGATCACTCTCTTTTAACATATACAAAAATAAACTCAAAATGGATTAAAGATTTAAATGTAAGGCCTGAAACCATAAAACTCCTAGAAGAAAACATAGGTAGTAAACTATCTGACATCAGTCTGAGCCATATATTCTTTGATACGTCCCCTCAGGCAAGGGAAACAAAAGCAAAAATAAACAAATGGGACTTTATCAAACTAAAAGCCTTCTGCACAGTGAAGGAAACCATCGACAAAACAAAGAGACAACCTCTTGAATGGGAGAATATATTCACAAATGATATAGCTGATAAAAAATTGATATCCAAAATATATAAGAAGCTCATACAACTCAATAATAATAACAATAAAAATAAACAATCCAATTAAAAAGTTGTCAGAGAACATGAACAAACATTTCTCCAAAGAAGATGTACAGATGGCCAACAGACATATAAAAAGATGCTCAACATCACTAGTCATCAGGGAAATGCATATCAAAACAACAATGAGATACTACCTCACATCAGTCAAAATGGCTATTATCAAAAAGTCAACAGATGACACATGTTGGTGAGGATATAGAGAAAAGGGAACGCTTGTGTCCTGCTGGTGGGACTGCAAATGGCTGCTGGTGCAGCCATTAAAGAAAACAGCATGGAGATTTCTCAAAATACTAAAACTATATCTTCCATGTAATATATTCCAGCAATTCCACTTTGGGGTATTTATCAAAAGAAAACAAAAACATTAATTTGAAAAGATATGTGCACTCCCATGTTCACTGCAACATTATTTACAATAGTCAAGACATGGATACAACATAGGTATCCATCGACAGACAAATGAATAAAGAAGATACGGTCCACATAGACAGTGGAATATTACTCAACGACAAAAAAGAATGAAATCCTGCCATTTGCAACAATATAGATGAACCTAGAGGGCATTATGCTAAGTGATATAAGTCAGACAAAGAAAGACAAACATCACACGCTTTCACTTGTATGTGGAATCTAAAAATACAAAACAAAAACAGACTCATTGAAACAAAAAGGAGGGGTAGGGGAATGGACAAAAAAGGTGAAGGGGAATATAGTCAATAATATTGTAATAAGTTTGCATGGTGACAGATAACTTCTAGAATTAAGGAGGCGATTACTTATAAGGTATAAAAATGTCAAGTCACCGTATGCAAATCATCTGAAACTAATATAACTAATATAATATTGTATACCAACTCCACTTAAATAAAAAAGATGTTTTGTTACTAAACATCTCATTGCTAGTAGAGTAATCTCTGTTTGTTTTTTTCCAAGCATGCCTCAGTTTTGCTTGAATTAATTCTATAATTTTATCCAGGACTTAATAACCTTCAGGTTGTAAAGCAGTCAGGAAATTTGCCTATATATTAGAAATAAGAGATATATAAGGCTTCATATTGTCTACAATATGACAACATCTGGGCTGACCAAAGATTTAGGTCAGCAATGGGAAAAGAAAATTCATGATGACTTCATAAAGTTGCAAATCAAGGCTTCGTAGTTAGCTTGTTCTTTCCTTAAACAAATTCACTGCCTAGTATGATAGGATTAGTACAGAACACATTCTACATTCCTCTTGCCTAGCCCCCCAAAAAGTGTTATTATAATCTTAACCTTCCTTTTAAAAAAAGGTCTTTCCTCCTTCACTATTCTTTTCCTCAATTCCTTCTTTGCATTTTTCTATAAATCCTAAACATTTGTTGGTTCGGGTACTATTTGACTTTTTCTCAGCAGTTTGACTATGTCACTTCAGGATAAAGCAGCAAACATCTTTCAGCACTCTGATAGCATATCAAATTATTTTTAAAAAGCAAATTGAAAATTGGTAAAAGAAAAGAAATAGGAGTAACAGCAGTATTTCCAAGGCTCAAAAACTCTCAGTTTCAGGAATGCAGAAAGCTGATTTGATTGTATTAGTGCCCACCTGGATATTCTTGATAAATAATTCACAACTAATTTGCTTGTTTGAAAGATTAAAAATAAATTTGAAGGGCTATTTTCATTCAATCTGCCTGGTGTTGATCTAAACGGTAAAGACAATAATGAAAAATCTCTTAAGAGATTACACTCCAAAGGAGGAATTTTGGGAGCCGGCATGAGGCCAGTTTTTGTCCAATGCTGTGAAGGGTTTTTCGACACTGAGCGAGAGTGTTGCAACTGTTCCCAATTTCCCTCTTGATGTGTTTAGTATAAAATTGCTCTGTATTTTCAGCCAAAAGATGTGTGCATCTGCCTCTCAAAGATTAAACTGCGTCTGCTGACAAGAAATAGGCATCAGGGCAGCATATTTGTTGTTAAAGGGCGTGTTTTCTTTATAAGAGGTGTTAACGGAATGTCAATAAATTAACATTCTCCTGCTTTGTGTTAAGCTATAGAGTAAATTTTTGCTGTAGGACATTAATCTCAGGAGACAGGATCCCTTGATTAATAGAGGAAGGCATACGATCAAAAAAAAATCATTCTCCTGGTTTCAGGAACCTACTTAGAATCATAATAGTCATAAAACAATATTTCATCCAAAACCATATACTGATTCCAAGCAATCACTAATCTCTTACTATATATATATTCCTCAAGCGGTATTTTATTTTTTTTTCTTTCCATTTCCAGCTAGGATTCCTATGTAATCTCTTCAAAGAAGGCAAAAAACAAACAAATTAATTAACAGGACATTTCGATCAATAATTACTCTTATGTCAGGTGTGCTTTTAAAATTATTCAAACGTTATAAACAGTTAATTTGTCTTGACTTTTGAGTTTTCTTCTATTTCTTACTATTTATCACCTTGATTTCTTTTTTTGGTATTTTAATTATAGGGGGAAAGGTAAATACTGGGAGAATTATCTTGAAAAATCTTACTGATTTTTTAAACATAAGAATTGGGAAATAATTTTTTAATTACATATAAGTATTAATAAACAAAATTTAATATTTCAAGAAAATCATTATTAAAGGGGTCTCTAATGTCCTTTCATGGGGTCTAAGGAACAAACAAAATAAAGGGCAGGAGATGTCTCCATATAAAAATAAAGCTACTTTTGGACAAATACACTAAAATGCTATTTAAATACTTATACTTCAGAATTATGAAGGCAAGAAGAACATTTCTAAAATTTATTTATAACATACACAACTCAATCAGATAATAGAGAATCAAGGATGTAAATTCTAAAGAGAATGTGATAAAAGTTTTAAATGTGAAGGATTTCTCAGATAATATCTTTTCTTTTAATTTTATCAAAAATTATAGACATTATGTTTAAAAATTAAATATATATTTTAATTATCATTGTTAAAAACTAAACATTGTTATTCTGAAAAGCTTTCTTAAAAAAAGAATACCTAAAGACCTAATAACTTAAATTACATAATTAAGTTTGAGATCACAGGATAGATAGGTAGAATATATTCTAGAACATATTTTTTTACTTTTGGGTTCGGGAGGAATTGTTCTTTTACTAGCATTAAGTATTTTTTCTTTGATTCCTTTAATGTTGTTCACCAAGGTGTTCTATTTTTATGGTTTGACTATTGCTATGCCAGCTTCTTTGTGTTGATATTCATCAAAATATATATTATCTTATTCATTTTTATTTATTTTATCTATTCCTGGTAATTCAGGAATTACCAGGAATTAGATGGATTTTTTAATCAACTCTAAGAGTCTTTATCTTTTAAAAGATAAGTTTGCTGCTTTACATATCTTATGATTCCTGATATATTATTTTATTTTTATTTATTATACTTTTGCTTATGTTTCCATATTTTCTTTTCTCGTCTTTTCTTCAACTGGTCAAGATTTCGTTCCGCCTTTTCCCTCTACTCATTTGGAAATTATGTACTCTGCTTCTTCTTCTTCCTTTTATTTTTTTTTTACTTTGACCCTTACAATTTTTAACATTCATACATATATTTATATTTTCTTAACAAAATCCAAAGTTAATCAGTATCTCAAACACAATTATCTTAGAACACTTTACTTTTCCCCAACTCCACATAACTTTTACCTAAAATTTTAGATACATCTTGTTACTAAACATAAAAATATTATGTTGTTTTTGTTTGGAAGGAACATTTGTTTGATTTTCTATTCTGGTTTCCGGATTATATGCTCACTTTTGATTCTTGTACATCGCTATTTCCTTCTCATTCTGTGCATTGATATATTTATTTAGTTAAAAATAGACTTTCAAAGTTATTTCACTGATGGTTTTTTTTTTTTTTAGAGGTATGTGTAGCTTTAAAATATCTTTCTAACTTATAGCTTGACTGGTTATAGAATCATAGTAGAGTTAATTTTCCTTTGGAAACCTTACAGATAGCCATCTATTTCTTTATGTGTCTATTTTTACTGAAAACAATCTACAGTTATTCTGATTTTTATTTTTGTTTTGAGGGATTTTTTCTTTACCTTAATATTCTGCATTACTGTAAGGTATCTACATGTGACTTTTTAAAGCATATTTACTCCTTTTGACACATGGTGGGATTCATTAGTCTGAGGACTCTTATCTTTCTTTAATTCTGAGGAATTCCAGGCATTATCTATTATAGTATTGCTTTGCATCTATGTTCCCTTTTCCTCCTTTCAGAGCTCCTTTTAGATGGTATCAAACCTGCTTACAGCTATAAGTTTCAGTTTGATTTTTCTTGTCTTGCCATATTTATAGTACTATCTTGGTTTCTAGACTATACATTTCCCCTTCACAATTCTGAGTGTGGCCATGTGCTCGTCAGTTTATAAAATGTATTTAACCATAATTTATGTGTGTGTTTGAACTTAGCATTGGTTCCATTTACTACCTTGGCCTGGAAATCACCAGAACTTACTAAAAGGAGAAAAAAAACACACATAAAATGGGTACATGCAAACAGAATATGCTAAACTTATGTAACTACCTATTTAACTCCAATCAATATTTCTCTCTGCCATAAAATAAGAAGACTAAATTTTGGCTAAGTTACTCTAACAATTATTATTGCGTTACATGAGAGCAATTTCATAGGCCTCCATTATCTACTCTTAATTGAAGAAAAGAGAACTTCCTTCTAATTCTCCCCAAGCAAAAAATTTCCATGGGTCAAGCCCTATTTCCCTTGCAGTTCCTACACCTTCTTATATCTGCCAAGAAAGAAAAAAAGCATTATCCCAGACCACTGGAATGGAACTATGTAGCTCTGCAGAAGACAAGCACAGAGCAAGAAATGGCCTTTCATACAGCAAAAAGTGAGAAATGGGAAAAGTACAGAAACCAGAGGAGAAAAATACTCACCATTTCATAAGTCATAGCCAGGAGAAAGACTTCTGAATTATTACCTTACGTTCACATCCTTCCAGGTAGGCTGGTAATAGCAGTAGCTGTTGCCATGACAACCTACAGATACTGTTAGAGTTCTCCAGTCATGAGGCACTTACATTGTCAATAACAAAGCCTAAAGGAAGGAACTTTTAGCTTTTTACTTACTTTAAAATTTTTAACATTCTTCTGACACTGTCTCATGGGCATTGTGCTCCCAAATGATTTATATTTGTATTTGCCACAATTTCCTAAGGCAAGATTAAATAACTGAATAACTCCTAGATAGAAATAAAACCATTCAGATACAGAGAAATGGGGTGACTGGTCTGAATCCCAGAGGGGAGTCAGTGATGGACCTCAGAATGAGGATCATAGCATGTAAAACTTTCTCATTCACCAACTCCTAGACAGTAGTTCTGCACGTCAGACTGATGTATCATTCTACCTAAGTACATTTTTTAAAATGATGCCTGAAGTCAACAAAGCTAACCCCCTAAAATAGGATCTTTCTTAGCAGAAGAAAAATATCTGATTTGTTATCTGATCTTTTCTTCAGATTATTTTCCTAATAATAATTAAATCAAACTAATGTGCCAGACTACATTGAGTGAGGTACACATATAAAATCCTAGTAACATTCCAGAAAGAATCCTTGTTAGTATGGAGGAAAGTCATGAAATCAAACAGAAAACCCACGATCTTATTCTAATGTCTACTCAGATGAAAACTTAAAGATCAGAGTTTAAATGACTTATCCAAGGTCACACAATTTGTGGGCAGAGCCAAGAATAGAAAACTTGATCTCCCAACTTCCAGAGCAGTGCTCCTTCTATTGTGTTACACTGAATACGACAATTTCCTACCTTAACACAACTGACAGACAGAGCCTGATGGATTATTAGGTAGGTAGGAGTGAGTAATTTGCTGTGGTAGTCATCTTCTTCCTGTTATTGTCATATGTAGAACAGAAAGTCTAACTTTTGTTATGCTAAAAGTAGCATAGTATAAACGAAATTTTAGTTAACTTTCTATACATGCCTGGTTTCTTTATGGCATGTAATTTTACTATCTTAAAGTTTAGAATTAGTGAATCGAATATTGGAGCGAATTGAATACTGGTTCTGACAAGACAAAACAAAAATCCATGATCACATTAAATGACCTTCAGTAGTAGCAAACCAGTGAATCCCATTTGGAAAATGCTCATTTGGCAGCAGAACCCCCAGCTTGCAGGCGTTTGAGTCCTAAATAGGACTCAGCCCCTGGTGATGTTTCCTTATATTTTGTTTCTTGAAGACTATCAACGGGTCAAAGACACACTGCCCACCAAAGCCATTCATCATTGTGTTGCTACTGTTTTTTCCATTGCTCACTCTCAGTAAACATTTTAAAGAAACAGATTTAGCCTTTGCCTTCCACTGTGATCACCTGATGAGTCATGGCACATTGAGAAAGGAAAGATGTCAAGAATGTTTAATCAGCAGTGATTTAAACAAGGGACATATTTGAGGAAATTAACAAAATCAGCATGCTCATTGCTCCAGGGTGATTTTTCTTGCTGGTAAGACTAAATGAAAATCAGAACCCAAAGCAGTGGAAGTCTTTCAGGTCCAATTCTTGCTGCCAAAGTTAAAAGACTGCCAGGATAGAAGGCTGAATCACGCCCTATGCCAGTCACAGCTGTGTTTTTCATCTTCATCATGAATTTCTTGATTCAAATGTTTAAAAAAATTTACTCATCTCCTAAAGTTTTATTCTTATCTCTTACCCTCCATCTCTCCCCTCTCTCCCATTCCCACTCCATTCCTAGGAGATGATTGAAAAGCAGTTAAAGGCATTTAGTATAACATCAGTTCTGAATGTCCTAATTTAGCCTCGTATAAATGTTTTGAGGTAAAGTACTCTGAAGGAGAGCTGAATCAATGAGTGATGATTCTTCTTAGTGAAGCCAAAGACAAGGAGGCCAGAAAAAGTACTTAAAACTAATAAGAAAGTGTACTGGGGAAAAATTATAAAGTTAAAGCGTAGGCTTAAAAAATCAATGGTAAAAGTTCAGGATGTGGGAGAACTGATTTAACAACCATTCATGGAAGAAAGGCTGTGAGAGTTTATTGACCGAAAGTTTGGTATGAGCCAAAGGAGCAGTGTTGTGTACTTCTGCTGCATTATGAGCAGCAGGGAATCCAAGACTAGCGTGGCAAAGATTTCATTTCACTTTGCCATAACCATGTGATATCCAGGTCATCATATACAGTTCAGATTTTCATGTAATTAATGTTTCTGCCTGTATCCTCAGCCACTTTTATGTTATATTTAGTTTTCATAATGTGTGCCCATGTCCTGAACCCATCTACCGAGAATAAGCAGTACTAAATATTTATGGAAAAAAATATCAAGTATCATATGAAGAAAAATTTAGTGACAAAGAGTAGGCTTATGAAAAATCAGATTGCAAAGTACAGATGGACAACTGCCTCTCAATCAAATGCCTTCTTCAAGTAATATTAAGTAAGATTCTGATATAAAACTTATAAAACTGAAAACAAATGAACGAGACAAACAGATTTATGGAAAAGGACAACAGTTTAGTTGTTACCAGAGAGAAGAGGGTGTGGGGGGAGGTAATAAGGGTAAAGGGGGTCAAATATATGGTGACAGAAGGAAATTTAACTTTAGTTGGTGAACACACAATGCAATATACGTATGATATATTATTGAATTGTACACTTTAAACATATATGATTTTATTATCAAATGTCACCCCCAAAATTTAATTTAAAAAGATATTTTAAAGAATGATTTATAGATACAGAGAATATTTTGATGGTTGCCAGATGGGAGAGGGGTTGTAGGTTTGTGGGAATGGGTGAAAAAGGGAAGGGATTAAGAAGTACAAATTAGTAGTTACAAAATAGTCATGAGGATGTAAAGTACAGCATAAGGAATATAGTCAATAATATTGTAATAACTATGTGTGTTGTCAGATGGGCACTAGTTTTATTGGGGTGACTTCATAAGATATATAAATGTCTAATTATTATGTTGTACACCTGAAACTAATGTAACATTGTATGCCAACTGTAACTGAAAAATTAAAAAATTGTTAAAAAAAAGATTCTGTTGGAAATGAAGCTAATCTTCAGTGTCCTGCTTGGGACTTCAGATATGACTTCAGATGTCATGGATGCAAAATATGCAATATTCATCTCCTCACTATGTTAGAAAGCAAATGAGAATATCAAAGAAGTATATCATAGATGCAGAACTTATTGACTAGAAAGCTGACCTCTTTCATTATGTGTGAGGAATTCTAACTATTTATGTATCATGTTAAATAATTTGTTATGTCTAGATGTTTGTCAAAACTACTACACTTGTTCTATTAAAAGATGCTAAGTTTGATTACTTATTTCTAGACCTGAGCTTAAGAGAGAGGATAAAATACGCCATGACTGTGGTTGGGTTATTTGCTTAGTGTGTGCCTGTTGCTTGCTTCTTATAATTCAGGTCCTCCAGGAAGAACACAAATTAAGGTGAGTCAGCAGCATTAGGAAAGTAATTTAAGGTTTATACAACCATCTTTTGAGCAGGTTTTAGAAAGACAAGAAGGCTTGGTCACTACCAGTAGCAGTAAAGAAAATTCCTACCGACAATAGCAAACAGAGGAACAGTACAGGAGCATTTGCCATAGTTATCCCTCCAGGGTTCAGCACAGAAGGAACAGACAAAATCACCGTCTCCCAGTCTTTCCCTGAAAGGGTCATCTGCATCTTTGAAAGTTGCTGCCTGAGGGTCAGAATTCTGTGCTAATTTAGCACACATTTAGAAGCTACCTGCATCCTCCTTGGAGACCTGGAAACGTGGAAGAACCTGGAGGGCATTATGCTAAGTGAAATAAGCCAGGCAGAAGAAAGAAAATACTGCATGGTATCACTTATGTGGAATCTAAAAAGAAAAATTCAAACTTATAGAAACAGAAGAAAAGTGGTTACCAGGGGCTAAGGATGGTAGGTGGGCAATAGGGAGAGGTTAATAAATGTAAGAAATTAAGCTGTAAGATGAATAAGGTCTGAGGATCTGATGTATAACATGGTGACTATAGTTGATAACATTGTTACTGCACAACTTAAATGTGCTAATAGAAAATAATTTAAATGTTCTCACCAAAAAAAGGGGGGTGGTGAATATGTGGGATGGTGTGTTTGTTACTTAACTCAGTGTGGGCAATCTTTTCCCAATGTATAGGTATATCAAATTATCACATGATCTCAATAAAGCAAAAAAAAAAAAAAAAAAAAAGGATGGTATCTATATCCAGAACCAGTGATAGAAATAAGCTCAGTTCACAGCCTTCTATAGAGTTAACGTCTACCACAGTTAACATGATTAGATCACAAGGAAACTAAATTTATTGGCCCTCTTCTATTAAAACTAACCTTTTCCAAGGTGACTGTTCAAATTTGGAAGGGGAGAAGTTGCTTGCAACTGCATCATTCTAAATGATACTCCATGTAACACAGTTAAGGGTAGGAAGAGGGAAGTTTGTTTACACAGAGGCCAAAGAGACAAGAGAGAGTGTAACATGTGGAGAATTTCAAATAGTTCAGATTTGGGGTGACAAGAAAGTTAGTGGCAATGATGAAGCTGCACAGGAAGAGGGGCAGCCATGAAGAGCTTGTTGGCCTTGCTAAGGAAAACAGATTTTTACCCTGAGGGTTTTGAAGACCATCTGTGTGTTTTAATCAGGTGGGCATCTTAAATTAGATTTATAATTTAGAAAAACCACTTTTTACTACAATGTGGAGAATGGGGTAGCACTGGGCCAGCAGCATCACAGTATGGAGACCAGGAGAGAACAGAAAGCCATTCCAGTGATTCAGCAAAACTTCGGTGGATATTGACCAACTAGCAGTGATGACACAAAGAAGTGAAAATGATTGAGATATGTAGAAAGTAAGAACTAGTAGAAATTAGAGTCTAGTTTGGTTATGGGATGAGTGAGAGACAGAATTAAGGATGACTCCCTGGTATGTATCTTGAACAATGATGGAGGTGCCTTCACAGAAAGGAGAATACAGGAAGGGAGGGCAAATTTGGGGAGGGGAAGACAAAGATGATATGTTTAGGATATGCTGAATTTGAAGTGCCTGTGGACCTGTAAGTGGAGATGCCAGTAGCACCTGACGATATGTACCTGGAAGTCTGAGGAGAGAATGTGCTGGAGTCCCAGATACAAAAGTTTTCAGTATTTGTGAATGTTAGTTGGAGCCACTGAAGCAGGTGAAATCATACAGGAAGCATCTATAGAATGAAAAGAAAAGAAATTAGGGGCTAGATATCTGAGGAACATCAACTTCTAAAATGTCTGAAAATGGAACTCCTGAAGGAATTTGACATGGTACGGCTTGAGAAAGGAAAATAACTCGCTGAGTATAGGACCACAGAAACCAAGGACAGTATTTCAAGAAGGAAATGGAAACTGATGACAGATAATTCTGGGAGGTCAAGTCAATAAGGGCTAAAAGGAGTACACTGAATTTAGCAACCACTAAAATACAGCCAACCTGGCCCTCAAGCTTCATACAATTTACATGGCATTGGCAGAGAATCGACACAACAAATACATGGAAAGACATAATAGAAGCATCAGAACATGTAAATTATGCCCATGAGCATGTATACACAGGAGTTAAAATGGTCTGCGTTATAGTCTGTAAAATTATAGAAAGACTAAAAATAGAATTGAAACAAGGTTTTTTAAGAGGGAAATATTTGGCTTGGTAGAAGGTCCTCCCACAGGTAAAATGGAGAGATGGAAAATTGATTTCATTTCTATAAAGTTTTGTGGGATTGCTCTGAATGCCCATACTTCATGTGTTTAAGGTAAGTTTCAAAATTGTCTCTATTTTATAGCAGTCATATATCATATTTGGGACACTTTGGACTCATTGACATAGAATATGTGAGAGTTTTCTCCTTATACTCACTGTTCATTTTGCGTATTGTATTCAGGCTTAAGGTTCTTCCCCCACACACACAAGGGAAGAATAGCGACATAATATGTACCGAGCTGGAGGTCTTAGTTCCACCATACCTTTGTAGGGTAGGCTTTATTATTCTCATTTACTGGTAAGGAAGTTGAGCCTTAGAGAGGTTAAATGACTTGCCTAAGGTCACAATGAAGCCTAACTCCTTCTAACATAGGTTACTATGCTGCCTCATCCTTCGTATTTGAAAAATTGTAACTAATATGTTGGCAACATTCCCATCCTTTCTTCCTAATAGGTTTCTGATAGTATTTCTTCATTTAAATACTGTCCTATATGCCTAGATTAAAAATCTTTGCATGTAAATATTTACCTTATGACACTTTAAGCAATTAGGATTATTATTATTGCTACCCCTCCCCTCGTTGTGGTTACTATAACACTGTCAGTTTACTCAGACACCAATAAAACATTAAGAAAGGACCTTACCAGGGGGTGGCTCCATAGTGTAGTGGTTGGTATCTCTGCTTTACACGCAAAAGGCCCTGGGGGTTTCGTGTCCCAAGAGGAGCCTCGGACCATACCCCGGGTGCACCGCCCGCCCCCCAGCATGTAGGTGGAGACACCCCGCCTTCAGAGATCTAGTTCTTGGGGAGAGACAGCAACATCCATGGGTCAGGGGTGGAAGTGGGCAGGGGGGAATTAAAGAGGGGAAAAAAATACAAAAAAAAAAAAAACAAGAACAAAGGGAAAGACAATAAAAAAGCTTAAAAAAAAAAAAAAAAGAAAGAAAAAAGAAAAGATCTTACCAGGTGGCTTAAAAATAAAAAAGGATGACCTTAATCTACCTTTCTTAGTCAAGAAAAAGCACAATCTATAATTTCAGCAGCCTAAGAAAGGACATTTATTTCTCAAATATCATCCCTACCCACATATATTATTCGCTGATGTTTAAACATGTTTTTAATGTTTAAAGTTCTAGTAACAGGAAGCTAAGTCTCATTTCACAAAAAGTATGTGAAAAACGGAAACTCAGTGACTACAATGAACTAATATAAACTGCTGTTCTAATTAGATCTAGATGGTATCAAATAGATAGAGAACAGAAGTCATTTCATGACTGAAGTGATAGGCATTAGAAGATGCCACAAAAGGGGAAAAATGAGAGGCTGAGAGGACCAAAATTTACAACTTCATATCTTTGCTTAAAAGCATCTCTTAGTAAGTTCATACACTTATAATTTCTCCTCCCCACATTTTGTAAAAAGTGAAAGTAATGTGTGTTTTTCTTTAATTCTTAAGTATAGATACTGCTTTCTTTAGAACCTTGTCTCTGGTTTTCAGCTCTGGATTTGTTATACAGTTTCTTGCTTGTTGACTTCTGCTTCAGCATTTCCTCCTTATTGATGGTGTTAAATGATAAACGCCTTGAGGCCAGAGTCCAATGACCTTTTACCACTGCAGAATACTATTAATACATGTCTGCTGGACGTATAATAAATATCACTTGATTTGCTATGTCAAAATTTGGAGTATTTGTCCTTTGATTACCTCTCAAAGATGCTTCAAAGGTTAGCAAAGTAATGTTACCCTTGTAGGCTCCTGTGAATAAGGGCACTATCTAAAACTAAGGAAAAGAGAATCAAACAAAAGAACAAAGAGGTCAAAGAAGAGTCCAGATGGTTGAGCCAAGTGCTGTTGTGGTCCAAATTGCTTCTAAGTCAGTATTTTAAAAAGTCAATCTCTTGAACTGACAAAGGTATGAACTTTGTCTATTTAAAGATTTTTCTATTTCTAGAGTCTTTGATGCTCACATTTTGTGTATTTCCATCTGAAAAGTGAACACTTTTGTTTATCCTGACATTCCCTTTCCTAGTGATTAATTGAAAAAATTTCATTTGAAATACCCCTGCATGAAAGTCATTGGAATGTTGCAAGGAAAAAATTTTGATCAGAACTTATTAAAACAGCTTTTATATTTTTTAAAACCTAAAGACACCTTGATAGAACACTTTTAGATTTCTGACAAAGTACTGGAGCTATCTTCATTTGTCTTGGTCCGGTGAACTCAACTACTAAGTTTGATAAGCCATAGGAAGGTAGAGATTTATTGAAAAGAGTGATAAAGCAGGATGCTATCTTGTTAGGGATTTCTTTGATGCTCTAACTTTGTTCAAGCACATTTTTTTGATAATGAACTCAAATAGGGCCATCAAGGGAAAATGACACAGAATACATAGAATATAATGAAGACCACATAGTGACTCTGTTTCAAAGCCCTCTCACTCTATTTCCATTCTCCTCTACCCTTTCACTTTTCCCGCTTTTCTTTCCTATGTCCTCCCTCAAGGTGGTACAGGAGATTGGTATTCAGAGTGGTCAGGAGGAACACTTGATGGAGAATGAGATGGGGGAGCAGTTTAAGGTTATTTGAGTGAGATATGAGAGAAAGACTTCAAAACCTGAAGGATTTCAACTGAATCCAATCTTGTATGGTACATTCAAGAGGAAGGGGGGTTTCAAACAATTTTTCAATGGTCACTGTATTGTCAATATGACCTAGTTTAAGTTAGTCAAATATTGAATGAGGGTGGAAGATTTTCTCCTTGTGGATTCAGATTAAATATAATACCTGATACTTTTTATGTTTTTAGCCATATTTTTAAATTAGAAAAACAACTTGTTAAATATTTCATTAAGCCTGATTATAACTTAACCTGTAAAACATCTAAGTTAAGAAAATAATCAGAGATCACAAAGTTTAATAAAATCCCAGTTAACCTCACTGAATTTAAAGATTTCTGTAGTAGGTACAATTTTTGGCACAGAGGAGGGTGAAATGAAATAATGAATCTTAAACATGGGCCTACAGCTCATAGGAATAACTGACTTGACACAAGAAGTATAACATACAAAGGCTAACAAGAATTCTCAATCAAGAATCAGGACAAAAATAAAAGAGATGAGAGAGAAGATAAAATACAAAAGGTCATTTGGGCCATCTAAAGAATAAAGTTCTTTTTTTTGAGGAAAACATTCTATTAAGACACTGACTGCAAAATAAATTCATGAATTGAACAGCTGTGCTTTACTTCTAAAAGATTCCAAGGAGAACTTATCAGTATGCATCACATCTAAAAGCCTGAAGTTTAATTACACAAAATTATTGAAAACTTGAGTTTCTCTTCTTTCAATGAGAAAGTAAAATAATTGCTTAACTGGGTATCTTCAGGGTCTTCCACAAACTCAGTTGGAAACATCTTTTCTTTTATAGACTTGGTCTCTGCTTATAGCAATCTTTACCTTCAAGGAGAGAAAATGTATGGTGGGAAAAATATGCCAGAGTACAAAGGTAGCCTACACCCCACCTCCACTCCACCCCATAGTTTTCTTCCATGTTGCCAAAGCCTCAGTCAGGCCAGAAACCAACGGGGGGTCTGAAAGGTAG
Organism: Eidolon dupreanum; assembly: GCA_028627145.1. Classification (NCBI taxonomy): domain Eukaryota; kingdom Metazoa; phylum Chordata; class Mammalia; order Chiroptera; family Pteropodidae; genus Eidolon; species Eidolon dupreanum. The sequence continues at coordinate 54,180,017 of CM053503.1, read as the reverse complement.
ACGAAGTTCATTTTTTATTCCTTTCCCCAATAAGGGCAGAGCCTAAAATATCAAGACCATGACATTAAAAATTCACAACTCAGTCAGAATCAAAATCTATGAATGAGAAAGCTCCATGTTTCCAAAAGCTGACAAGTCCAGCAGATCAAGATTAGTAGGTCTTTCCGGGGTCCTGACCCCACAGCACCATTTGTGGCTCTTGTCTCCTTCCCCATCTCTCTGTTTTAAACACTAATCATCTTGACCTTTAACTTTCCTTCAGAAATGCTGACAACTCTTGCCTACTACTTCAGAACACTTCCAGATCTTCTTATACACCCTGACCTTAGAAAATCTTCACAGATGTGGCTTTCTCTTCCTCTCAACCTCTGAACACTCAGGATAGGGAGACTGGAACCCTCCGTTTGGTTTAAACGCATTCTCTGATAACCCTGGAGGGATTTTAAGTGATTTGTTTTTTTAAGGACAAAGTAACTTATTTGTATTTTAAATTCATTTTCTAAACTAGACTTCTTAGTTATTTAAATAACCATGATTTGATACTCTTGTGCCCCCCCCTCCCCCCGTGAGTACCAACATAATTAGCTATTGAAAGTTGAGGTGTGACAACACACTCATGAAAACAAGGTCAGTGTAAAAAGACCAACATAGCCAAGGACACTATTCATTACACAATGTTCCCACTCTAGTGCAAATACTATTAAAATGAGAAAACAGTCAGATATTAGCATAGCACAGTCTAGTTACCAGGAGGTATTACTACAACAGTTTCTGTTTAGAAGATAGCACTGGAGAGATCTAAGGAAATGTCCTGAAACTCTTTGTCAGGTAAGAATATCCAATTGTCTAGTGTGGTTTAATACTAAATTTACAAATTTATCCACAAGTCTTTCTCTTGAAAACATAAAAAAAAATCCTTATATTTATGTAATAAATATGTTGGTTTGTGGTTGGACACTATTTTTTTTTTTACCCTGGAGATTTAGATTATTAATGAAAATAATATAAATCCACATGACTAATTTTCCAAAAGCTGCTTTCAAAATCCAATGAATTTATTCCTAAATAACATAACTTCTGACCTGCTTAGTATTCAAAACCAAAAACTGAAATTCTGCCACTCTCTTTGCAGTCTATTGATTTGAGAACTACAGCTGCTGAAATTAAACTTTATTGTTAGCATAGAGCTTTCAGCTGAGGAAGCAATTTCAGATTGGTTTCTTTTCTAGCCCAGCTTAATATTAAGTAAATATGTGTCTGTATGTGTCTCTAGAAGATTATTACCTAAAGTGGTGCCTGCAACTTTGCAGGTGCAGCTCTGAGAAACTAAAATCTACTTTGGAGATAAATCTTACTACCCTATGGTTAAACATCAGTTTTAAAACTGAATACACAGTTATCCTCGGAGCTCTAAGAGTGATTTCAACTTAGACCTTTCTTCGCTTAACATGCTTTTTAATTTAGTGCTCTAGCATATGTGCATACAGCAATGAAATGCCACAGTCCCTGTCCTGGAGGAGCACCCTGTTTAGAGAGAAGACAGAAACAGATACTACCATGTCACATGGCAATAAATAGAGATTTGCACAGTATACGATGAGAAAGTCTTCTCACTCATGTAGGTGGTAGTTTTAGGGATGGAGAAGGCTCCCTAGAGGAAATCAAGTATAGATTGATGAGAAGGGTGTCTTTGACTTATTTCTCTAAAACAGCAAGTTCAATATCCTGGTTCAAGAAATAGCTTCTATTCTCTAAAAATAATGAAATAATGTGACCCCTGCTGGCATAAATACTAACTGAAGTAGAGGAAATAATAACCTATCATTTTATAGACATCTTGAAAGACAAGGGGGAAATGATGAATAGAAGAATAATATGAAGAGCTGTGAATTCTGTAACAAGATCAGTGAGGATATCACTGACTTTGATCTCAAATCTATAGGCAGTGAAATTTTGGGAACTAGATAAAAGAAACAATGTCTTTTCATTAATGCTCTATCTTTTAAAGAATATTGTGCCTTTCAGAGTTATGCCTTGAGATGTGATGAACAAAACACACTGTCACAGAAATCAATAAACTTTGACTTAGTTTGATATTGTGGGAATTTAAACTTACATTTGAATTCTATCAGACTTCCTTCTTAATAGAGAAAGCTGTGGATACATGTTTAAGCAAAGATAATTTCTACCCCAATTAAATCTCATGTCAATTTACCTGCTGTGATGCATTTCTGTGTCATAAAAAGATGAGGCTGAGAGTTTTGAGTGAAACTATTTGTAAAAACCACTTTTATCAATTGACTGTAAAAAATAAGGAGAGAGAGTACAAGCTGCACTCTGTATCTATATAACACAACTGTGAGTGATATTCTGTCACTCTGCCACATGATTTGAACAAAGGGAAAAAAAAAGGCATCTGGATAGTTCAGTTCAAAAGGATTTGGAGGCCGTGGTTTGGTTCCAGGGTACAACACTTGAAAATGAAAAATAAAAAAGGAAAATCACTATGTTGCTCTTAAGCCAAAGAGACAAAAGCTATAAAGGGAGACAAAGCCCTGGGACAATTTTATCTCCTAAAAAGATATATGCATGGGCCAAGCTGTACACATGTCTTTAACATTCGGTGTAACCATCACTACCACCACCACCACCACCACCACCACACCAGCTAACATTTACTCAACATTTACTCTGTACCAGACACTATTTTAGGTAATATTCTTTTATTATTTACATTTCTGCAACAACCCCATGAAGGCTGTATTTCCATACTTCATAGAATCTAAGACATCACTGACAGTGTGAGATATGCCATTGCTTTATATATGTACTGTTAAGAAAGTAAAAACAAACTATGATTTGCTTTCCATTCCAGCCACATTTAGATTGTAAAATGTGAAACAATGTACATTTGGGAATCAATGAAATTCAATATTCTGGCCCTTCTTTTGCGGAGGACAAAACTAAAGCCAGAGAGATTAAGGTAACTTTCCCAAGGCCATGTTCAGGCAAGAAAAGAAAGAGGAAGAGCCAGGGTATGAATCTGAAAACCAGGTGTCCAGACCAGGGCCTGAAAGACCAATAATAGTGCTCTGTGCCTCAGCCTCCTTATCTTTTGAAGAAGAATTTTTAGTTTTGAATTGGAAAATTTTTGAAGGTATCTTACAATTCTCACATCTCAGATTCTTTATCTTCACAAACAGGCAGGGGTTTGGAATTTAATGAGAAAAAAAACATGCTCATGTACAGCATAATGTCTTGACCGTGGAAGTTAGAGTGGGCTCTGGGAATAAAATCAGATTTAGGGGCAGCATATGATCGTGGAAGCTTTCTGGCTTTTGAGCTAGAAAGATGTGATTTATAGTTCCAATGCCCATTCTCCTTTAGCTTTGTGACACTGGGAGAGATGCTTAACCTCTTTGAACTGAAATTTCTTTATAAAATCAGAATATGCCTGCTTCGAAGGGCTGTTGTGAAGATGAACTATTATAGTAAAAGTGAATCCCTTGACATGGAACCTTTGCTCCATTAAGGCTGGTTCCCCATACTCTTCAAAAATTTGCCTAAAATAAATGTATAGCCTAGGCTCTGGCACTGGATATTTTGGGGCTATATGTAGTCTCTTCTTACAAACGTCATGTGACAATGGTACTGGAAAGTTGAAAAGGATGTGGGAAATTGTGCCATGTATTACGAAAAGATTTTTATTTTATTTTATTTTTTTCTTTTCTTTTCTTTTTTTTAAAATTAAGTTTAATTGTATTAACATTGGTTAATACAGTTATATTATTTTCAGGAGTAAATTATAATTTGACATCTGTATATTCTATCCTGTGTTTACCACCCAAAGCCCAGTTTCCTTCAGCTGCCATATATTTGATCCCCGTTACCCACTTCGCCCTCCCTCTACTCCCCTATATTTGAACCCCTTTACCCCATCTACCTCCTCCATCCTCCTACACCCCCTACCCTCTAGTAACCACTAGTCTATAGTCCCTGAGATAAACACTATAGAATGTAGTAGTTGTAGACATTTGCTATGCACCACACACAGTACCATTTCGCCTTCTTCTGGTGACAGCGCCATGGAACTCACTCTCTTTTCCATTCTCCATCTATTCACTTTGAATGTAGTTAACTGAACCCCTAACTTCATGGGGGAGCATGGACTCAGGCTTGGAAAATCAAATATCTCATCAGATCTGATGAGATACGATCCGGAAAGTTTTGCTTTGCAAGTGTTGAGAGGAAGCATGTGCTCTTTTCCACTAGACTTGATTTGAAACTTGAAGTTGCTAAAAGCCATCTTGCTAGCATGGGAGTGTAAGAAATAACACAATGTGGTTGAGAACACAGAGTTGAGAGATGGAGAAACACAGTGTCCTGATGGCATCACTTTAGTCCATGGATCCAGCCACACTGAAGCTGTGTATGATCCTGTCTTAGTTCAGGCTGCTACAACAAAGCACCACAGACTGAGTGGTTTATAAACAACAGAAATTTATTTCTCATAGTTCCGGAGGCTAAAAGTCAAGCCCGAGTGCCAACATGGTCAAGTTCTGGAAAGGACCCTCTTCTGTATTACAGACTTCTCATTGTGTTCTCACATAATGAAAAGTGAGTGAGAGCACTCTGGGATCTTTTTTATAAGGCACTTATCCCATCATGAGGGCTCCATGCTCATGACCTCCCAAAGGCTCCACCTCCTAATACCATCACACTGGGGGTTAGGATTTCAACATATGAATTTTGGAGGAACACAAACATTTAGTCCATTATAACCCTTGTGAACTAATAAGTTCCATTCTTTTTTGTGAACTAATTAGTACCTTTCTTGCTTAACCTATTTGAGTTAGGTTCTGTTACGTGAGAACTAAAAATATCCTCAATGACTCTAAATAAGATAATGTTATTAGATTGCTTGAGGGAATTTGCCTATTGGGGAAAGAAACTACTGCTAATTTTCTCACCAAATTCTCTTCCTAGGACTGGACAGAACCAAGATTACCCCTATCATTTTGCAAGCTACCTCATTTGCAAACATCAGTGACAGGAAGTTAGATTTAGAAGAAAAGAGCTACAGTATCTCCCCTAGTGACAATATGTGCACAATCTCTACCTACGTTGCTCTGAAAGTTCCTGGTTTTTGTTCGTTTGTTTTTCTAGACGCAGTCATTTAATAATCTAAAGCCATATTCAAGAGATTGCTTTCAGATATTTTTTTCTCTAAATCTTTTAATGAAATTGAGAAAAACCCAACTCATAAAATGAATTGGTATCGGTGACATTTTCTTTCATCTTTGTTAAAGAGCTGATGAAGGGGTAGATACAAATGCGAAAGAGGCTGCAGGAGAGGAAAGAGAGGCTGGGGGCCTGTACCAGCTAAATACAGATCAGAAAAAGAACCTCAGGGTAAGAAAAGTTGTTTGTACAGAACAGTTTACATAAGCTTGGAGTTAATCCTTTCAACTCAGAATTTTTTTATTAAGTACTGCTCTAAATCCTATATGCAATTTATATAAAATCCAAATGCATATCCAATCCACACTCCTTAGCCGGGCATTTAAGGCTCTCCGTCATCTGACCACAGACTACTACCCTAGCCTCACTCCTCCCTCCTTTCCCATCCTAACCAACTATCTTAGCCAGACACATCCACTCCCATCTCTTGAACACATCCAGTGTCTCCCCACCTAAAAAAAAGCCTCTTAAAACCTTTCACCTTTCCATTTCTCTCGGTTTTACAGAGATAAAATCAACTCTGTCTTATATTCTTAGCCAAAGGGGTTTTTCCTTTTTCTCAACATTTAGAACATCCATCTCCTATCTCTCTTTCAACCTGTACTTATAGACTGACTTGCACTACCATTTAATGTGAATGCATTTCATTTTCCCAACTAGATTGTTTACTCCTGAGGTCAGTTATGATTGTACCTTATGTTTCATAATAAACTCAGTAGTATATGGCATAGTGATTTTTAGAGTAAATGTCTAAAAATAATTCATAGATTGAAGATTGAGGCTGAATAAAATGCTTCCCTGTACATGTTTTTGCTCACTATTTCTCTTGAGAATGGAGTTAGTAACTGGGTGTCAGAACTGGAAGAGGCAGAAATGTAAATGTTTGGGAGAAAACAACACATGGATAAATGTTAAATGGGAGGGGATGAAGGGAGAGACCAGATCAATAGAATTGAAATGACAGATATATGATGCCGGACAAGGTGTCTGTACAGAAGCTTCACTTCCCAGACTTCCACAAACTCTACCTTCACAAACCTCCACTGCAGTAAGAATGGCCTCAATGTATATATGTAGGAAATTGTCTCACCTAAGTTCCCTGTCCTCTTAATGATACTAGAGCATCTCCTTGCAGTTGGAAAGTGATAAGTTCTGAGAGAATAATTATTCAACATAAACATGAAAAAGTCTGAGACCAGTGTTAGGGATACCAAACCTAAAATTTGAGGCACAAACACTGCACAGAGGGTAGAAAGAACTGGGCTTAGGACATGGCTGTATGACTGGGGTAGTTTACTTAACACTCTGAAGATTTGGTTTCCTCAGCTGTAAAATGGCAGTAAGATTACTGACAGAGGCTGCTAGCAGGCTGGCTAATATACATTTCCTCCCTCTTCCTTACTAATAGAAACTCTGTATTATTGGGGGCAGAATATGATTAGCTAATAGTATATTTCTGATCCTACCTTGCAAATAAGGGTGAGATCACAGTTCAGAAATCACTGAATAGGGATTTTTGAAATATCTTTAAAGAAAATTTGCTAGCTAGGAGGTGGGTCCTTCTGCATTTCAGCTTCCTTTTTTCCTCCTCCTACTTGGAACATGGATGTAATGGTGAAAGCTATAGTGACCATTTTGCAACCATGAGGCAATCTTTAGACTAGAAACCATTCACTAAGTCCGATGAACAGATTGAGGAAAGAAGCCTGGGTCTCTGATGGCCATGGAGCTAGACCAGGACTATCTTTGGAGTTTTTTAATGTAAGAGAAAAATAAATCCCTTCCTTATTTCAGCTGCTATTTTTCCTGTCTCTTTTACCAGTGACCAAATGCAATTCCTATTTCACAGAATTGTTACATAAATTAAGTGGAACAATATATATAGAGTTTGTATATGTGCTATCTTCTTTCTTCATACCGTCCATAAATGATTTAATAGCAAAGTAGATAATGTTTGGCACATCTTTTTGGTTAAAATGCTGTCGTTTTGCCTACATATGAGGTTAACAAGTATTTTAAAATATCATTATTTCATTATGTGTGTGTGTGTGTGTGTGTGTGTGTGTGTGTATCTCATGACTAATTGCAAACTGTTCTCTTCTTTTGTCAACGACTCCCTCTGTTCCGATCAGGCTGTGGACTCACTCTCCCTACTCTGTACATTTTTTCCTGTTACTTTCCACACATAGAAAGTCTTTGCCTGACTCGGTCTACCCAACACATATTCATTCCTCTAGCTCATCTGATTTCCTCAGTCTACAGTAACCACTCTCCATCATGCTGCTCACAGATGCTTTCATACTTGAGCTCCTCTATCAATTAGCTATATTAAACTATACAGCACTGAATAATTTCCTTATCTTGCCTTTTAATTGTTTAATACATGGAATTCTTATCCTCTGCACTAAACTCACTTCCTAGAGAGAAGAGACCACATTCTGTAAGGAATATCCAAATGAGATCAATGTACATGAGACACACAAGGTTATCATTTTTGTTGTTTTAGACTCAGCACAACTCAGGGGTGCTTCTCTCATGCCCCAGTCTTTAATCATGTCTAGCAAAGAACAGGACACAGAGAATATGACTAATAAATATATGTTTAATAAAATTGAAAACTCTGTCTTGTTTAGGTCATGATGCCAGAATGAAAAAACGTTCAAATGATATTTAATCAAGGATTTTTATCTGAAAATCCAAAGAGCTTGCTCAATGAACTTAATGTACTGGGACAAATGAATGCAATCAAAAGGAATGCATAGCTAGCCAGAGACAAAAATGGAAAAATACCAGGCTGGTCAAGAACCATTTCCAAGTTCTCTGTTTCCTTCACTGACCAAAGTATTTATTCAATCCAATCAAAGAAGTACTTCATTTGAATGCCAGTGAGTTTCTTTCCACAAGGGGGGAAGCAAAGGCTGAGCTTGCCACCATAGAAGAAGCCTACACAGGCATATTCTAGATTTTCTCTTAGAATGTCTTATTTTTCCTGTCAGAACAATTATCTTTTACGCCATTGTCTTGTTTAGAGCAGGTATTTTCATGCTAAGCCAGAGAATCAGTATAACATTTAATTTAATTTTTAGTTTTCCATTTCCTTTATAGCTTTGAAACAAAAATTACTTTTATTTAAGTATGAATTGAGAGTCAAAACAAAATGTGGTGGCAGAGTTTGAAATTCAAGTGTATTTTAAAAAGTTTCAAAAGGTAAGAAATTATTTTCCACGTCTGAGAATTAAAGCAAATTGCCAGCAAACTAAAATGTAACTAGTAATAATTTAATGAATATTTTTAAAGGGGTCATGCAATGGTCTATTAATAAAAGGTGGAGCGTGCAGAGAAGTTTTTATTCTTGTTATATAATGAATGTGTGCTCATTAGGGAAAATTATGCAATGTAGATGAAGAAACGGAAAAGAAGAGATTAAATATTTTGATATCATCCAAGAGCTCAATATCCTAGAAGAGAAGAGCAACTGTTGACATCTGGAGGTATACCCATTAAAAATATGTGTATTATGAACAAGATGATGAGTTAAATCCTTCCTATTTTCCCATATGGAGGATGAGGCTAGCTGCAGCCTCTGGGGCCAGCCTTCCTCCTGTAGCCTTGCTGGAAAGAACCAGTACAGCACCTACACAATGTCACTCTCTCCTCACCCACAGTTTATATAAAAGTACGAGGAAAGACAAGAAGACACTTCTTCCTCTCTTACATGGAGAGGAGGAGGTTATTTTCTCCTTTCTTTCTAAACCCCAGTGAGGGGAACTCCAAAAGAAGAATCCCTAAATATTAGAGGTGCCTGTAAAGCAGGGCACCAGCATCTTATTCTCCAGCTGGATGCAGGTCCAGGACAGACCCTTGTACATGTATCCTATATAAGAGCAGAACATGGTGAGGAAGTTATTGGGAAGGCATTTGGAGCTCTGAGAATCTAGGAATATGGTGGTATGATTTTAGCAATTCTTTCCATCATGCGGGAAAGAGAGTTTGCTTTCCATATGTCCATTGAGGTTTGGAGGTACATTTGATTTGAAAAGTTCTGAAAGTAGGAGACCTACTTTGGAAGGCTATATCATCTGGGCTTGGGTGTAAGATACTTGGAAAGTAGAGTGGTCTAACTTCTACCCATTCCTATTTTCCAGGTGCTTTGTAGAGCACAAATGATTCCGGTAATTTTCTTGGCTCCACATAGAAGAGTATGATCATTATGAGACAGGAGCCTTGAGGGAGACTTGAGGGTCAAGAAATGAAGTGTTCAACTTTGAAAGGGCATTAGGAATACATACAGCAGAGACCAAAAGAGACACTTGTACTTGCTGGAAAAGGCTCTTGACAATGGAAAGTGTCCAGGTGAAGCTGATAACCACCATATGGAAATCACACTCACAGCCCATGAGGAGCTGTCCACATCCATAAAAGGTCCCCGATATCAGGTTAAACCAGACTGAGCCAGAGCAAAGACAGGGTCTAGCTCACATTTAGATGAGAAGGACTCTGCCCATTCCTTCCTCTGTATCACCAACACTGGAGGAATTAGTGCCCGAGAGAAGAAGGAGAAAGAGATGTCTTAGAATCTAACCATTCTACCATGCTCTCCAATCCCCACTCTAAGCAACCAGGGAGAAGGGAAGAGACCAAGGATTTAATGAAGAATTAAAATTAAGGATTACATCTTAAATACAAAGATAAGATTTTTCTAGAAATTGAAAGTGACTGAAAAGTTATGAAATCTAGCAAAGACTTCACTGAAGGAGCAACCATACACACATTTAGCCCCAATAAGTTAGAAATTCTTAATAAGCTTGTTTTTTGTATGTGTGCAGACACATGTGTGTGAATTTTGGTAATATGTAGGACTAGGTTATTCATGTGAACTGTCTTGTTAAAAATAACTAAAAATTCTGGGTGAGATTTTTATAAACCTTAAGATAATGACAAAGATATAAATAATTATTACATTACAATTTAATTATAAGAAACAATTCAGAATGGTAAATCGTGGTCAAAGTCTCTTTTCGTCTTGAGGATATTTTCTTAAACAGAAGAAAATGAGCTGTAGCTTTTACTGCCTGGATAGAATAGGAAAACAAGTGGGTACCCAGAAACTATCCATCTCTCTGTAAAACTTAGATCCCAAACTGCTACACACTTGGTATAAAGATAATGTAAAACAGATTATCAAACAACTGTCTCCCACATTTAAAGAAATGAAAAATAAAATTATCTGCAAAGAAACAGGTAATTATAAAAAGTTGTCTAACAGATTTGAAAAAAAATAGAGGGTATGTTTAACAACAGATCACATACAGTTAAGGAGTAAATTAGTGAACTAGAAAATAGGTCAGAAGAAGTCCAAAATGCAGATCAGAGATAGTAAAAGATGGAAAATATAGAAGAGAGGTTAAGAGTCATGGAAAATAAAGTGAAAAAGTTAAATATATATTTAGTTGAAGTTCTGGAGGATAAAGAAGGAGACAGAAGCATATTTTAATAAATTATGGCTGAAATTTTTCTAGAGATAGAAGCCATTAATCAACCTATTCTAGAAGCCCAGCAATTCCTGAGTGGGTTAAATAAAAAGAAATTCACATCTAAACACTGGAGTAAAACTGCAGAAAACCAACCAAAGTAAGTATTAAAGCAGAGGATTTTTTAAAATGAAATTGCCTTCATAACAGCATCAGTTATACCGATAGACTTCTCAAAAGTAGTACTGAGAGCCAGAGACAGGAAAATGATCTATTAAATGTGTTGGGGGAGGGGGAATAATTGTCAACAGATTCTATACACAGCAAAATGATCTTGAAAGAATGAAGGAAAAATAAAAATAGAAACTAAAAGAGTGTGTGACCATTAGACCCTCTCAAAAGAAAATTCTCAAAGAATATTTTAGGCAGAAAGAAAATAATCCTAGAGAAAAGGTCTGAGATACAAGAAGAAATGAAGAACAAAGAAAGTGTTAGGGGTAAATCTAAATGGTCATTGAATGTTATAAGCAACAATAATAATGTGTTTGGGGGTTAATAAAAGTATAGCATTAAGATACATTTAAAAAACAAATAAAATCATGTGGGGGCTAACTAGAGTTAAAGTGTTTTAAGACCAATGACAAAAGTAAAGATATTGATTAACTTTACATATTTAGAGATTAAAGTATACATGTGGCAAATCTAGAATAACAACTCAATGAATAGAAATAAAGTAAATAACATTACAACTTGTAGAAGAAAAAACAAGTTCAAAGAAGGCAATACAGAGAGAAAAAATAAGCAGAACAAATTTTTTTAAAATAATTAAAATAGATAAAAACTAAATTTATCAGTAAATGCTCTAAATAAAGGATACAAACTAGATTTGTCAGTAAATGCTCTATATAGCCTGAAAGAATTCCAATTAAATGCCTTACTAGAGATATATACAAAATATAAGGACATGAAAAGGTTAAAAGTAAAAGAATTGAAAATATATATACCATATAAATACTACAGTTCTCTGCTCCTAAAAAAGCCAGCCTACCAAATTAATATTACAAAGAATGAATTTCAAGACAAGAGACTAAGATAATAATATACAAGCAATACTGCTTTTAAAAATTTATATGAAAAGTATAATATTATGACAAAATTCATAAATCAAAAATTTATATACCTAAGAAAAATGACAAATTAATAATCATAGTGGGAGCTTTTAAGCATACTTTTAGTTATTTGTTCAATAAAGGGACAGGAGTTTAGCATACAAATAGAAAATTTAAACAATATTATTAACCCATGTCACCTAATAGGCATGTATAGAACACAGCATCAATACCTGCTGAATATATATTCTTTTTAAGGGCACAAGAAATTTTATAGAATTAATTACTGACCTATCGAATTTCAAAGGCTTGAAATTATACAGTATATATTCTTTGACCACATTGCAATTCAGTTAGAAATAAAAACAAAGAAGGAAACTAGAACATCTCCCTAGTTTGGAAATTTAAAATATATGTTTCTAAAATAATCATATTGTTTAAATGAAATCATAATGGAAATTAGAAAATACTTTTAACTAAATAATAAAAATACTAAATATCAAAAACTGTGAGGTGAAGTCAAAGTAGTACAAGATGAAAATTCATGGTCTTATATGCAAATATTAGAAAAGAAAATAGGCTGATAATGAGCTAAGCATACTTCTGAAAAAGGTAAAAAAAAAAAAAAAAAAGACCAAAATAAGCCCAAATAAAGAAGGAAGCAGGAATAAAATGAAGAGCAGAAATGATTCTGAGATTTATGAGACTGAAAATAGACTTACAAAAGAATCACCAAAGCCCAAACTGATTTTCTGAAAATAATTTTAGATTACAAACCATAGTGAAAATGATCAAGAAATTAAGAGAGTGCTATTAGCCAATATCAGAAGTGAAAATATAGACATCACTATAGATGCCTCAGACATTTAAGAGATAATAAATTTGATTTAATAAATTTATGATAAAATTGATAAATCACCAGATAAAAATAGAACTCACAAAACAGATTCAAGAAGATATAACTAACACAGAAATCATTGAAGAAGGCATACCCAGCTGTGTTTCTGTACAATGAACTATCCAAAAAAGAAATAATCTCATTTACAATAGCCTCAAAAACAATAAAATACTTAAGAATAATTTAACAAAAGAAAGGGAAAGATCTACACACTGAAAATGATAAGATATAGACTAAAGCAATTCAAGAAAATACAAGTAAATGGAAAGATATCCTGTGTTCATGGATCAGAAGAATATTGTGAAAATGTCCATACTACCCAAAGCCATCAATAGATTTAAAGTAGTCCCTATCAAAAGTCGATAACATTTTTCTTAGAAATAGAACAAACAATGCTAAGATAAGTATGGAACCACAACAACCCCAAGCAGTCAAAGTAATCTTAAGAAGGAAGAAAAAACTGGCGACATCATGTTTCCTGATTTCCTAGATTCACCGAGTACTGTTTACAATAGCCAAGATATGGAAGTCACTTAAGTGCCCATCAATAGATGATTGGATAAAGAAGCTGTGGTGCACATATACAATGGAATATTACTCAGCCATAAAAAATGAAACCTTCACCATTTGCAATAACATGGATGGACCTAGGGGGTATTATGCTAAGTGAAATAATTTAGAGAAAGACAAATACTGAATGATCTTGTTTATATGTGGAATCTACAAAAGTCAAACTTACAGAAACAGAGTAAAATGGTGGTTTCCAGTGGCTAGGAGTAGGGGAATTGGAGAGATGTTGGTATAAAGGTACAAATATTTAGTTATAAAATGAATAAATTCTGAGAAGCTAATGTGCATGTCTACTGTTAATAATATTGTAATATAAAATTCGATGTTGCTAAGAGAGTACATTTTAAATGTTTTCATCACACACAAAACCGTAGTAACTATGTGAGGTGATGAATGTGTTAACTGACCTTACTGTGATAAATATTTTGCAATAGACATGTATCAAATCATCACATTTTATACCTTAAGCTTATGTAATATTATGTCAATTATATCTCAATAAATCTGTAGGAGAAAGACAGAAATCCTTACTAGTCCTACTACATAAAATAATTCCAGAGTCAAAATAGTCCACAAAGAAAATGTCAAGACCAAATGACTTAATTGGTGAGTTCTCCCAAAATAAAGAAGAAATAGTCCAATCTTCTATAAACTCTTATGGAATATACAAAGAGAGGGCACACTTCCCAATTTATGGTGTCAGCAAAACCTTTATACCAGAGTCTACAGAGATGATATAAGAAAAAAATATAGATTTCACTATAAAAATGTATGCAAACTCCTAAACAAAATATTTGCACATCAAACCTGGCAATATATAAAAATATAATCCATCATATCAAAAAGCAGAAAAAGCTCTAATAAAATTTAGCATAATTTTATAATGATTCTTAGCAATTTAAAAATGAGAGTGCTCTGTTTATCACTGAAAGTATCTGAAAAAAAAAACCCCACCCTACACACCATAATTAATAGCAACATACTAAAAGCTTTGCTTTGCTATTAGGAATGAATCACCAGAGATGCTCACTATCACTACTTCAATCCAACATTGTAATGAAGGTCTTCAATATCAAAGTAAAGAAAAAAATACATAAATCGCGAAGAGATCAGAAGAGAAAATACAAAATGGTAATTTTCATAGATATGACTGTGCACCTTGAAAATATCAAAGTATCTACTTATAAATTATTAGGAATAATAGTAGAGTTTTAAAATGTTGCTGTATATACAACATGCAAAACTAAATAGCAGTTTTATATATTAGCAATAACACTTATAATTGATGATAAAAACAAAAATTAAAATTTCAAAAGCATCAACACTATGAAGTGTCCAGGAATAAACCCAGCTAAAAGATATACATACCTTCAAAGGGAAAATGATAAATTTTGAATGAAGGACATTAAAGAAAATCTAAATAAAATGAGACCTATGCCATGTTCACAGACTGAAAGGACTCAATATTATTAAGATTTCATCCCATCTTTAATTTATCCAATGTAATTCTAATAAACCTCTCAACAGTTGTTTGTGTATATGTGTATTTGGGAAAATTTATAAGCTAATATTACATTTATATGAAATGTAGAGGGCTAAAACTGTCATGACCTCATGAAAAAGAACAATAAAGTGAAACTTGCTCTATCAAATAGCAGTACTTAATATAAAAGGGTGAGGATGATACTTAGACTAATAGGACAAAATAGAGTACCAAAGAAAAGCTGCGAGTATGTATGGATGCTTGATATGTGGCAAGAAGCACTGCAAACCAGTGGGAATGGTTGAAATAGTCAATAAATGATGCGGAAACAACCAGTTATCCTTATGCGTAAAAAAGAAAATTAAACCCCTACTTCATCATAAACAAAATTAAAGACCTATAGTTGGAAAAACAAGAACACTTTAAAAAGTAACATAATAAAGTATCTTCATAGCTTTAGAAGAGGAAAGCGATTATTAACTATATATAAATAGCAATAACCACAAAGGAAAATAATTAATTACAACTATGTTAAAATTAAGAACTGTTCACCGAAAACATCATAGAAACAATGAAAAGATAAGTGCAGGGTAGGGAAATATAATTATGACATGTATAACTGACAAAAATATATACAAAAGTGTAGTATTTATATAAATAATTCATTCAAAAGTTTTACTTGAGTATCTACCATGAACCAGGTACTGGTCTAGGCATTGGGAATATATTCTAGTAAGGACAGAATAATAAAGTGGATAAATAGGTAAAATATATACAGTATGTTACATAAACAGTGACCAATGTCTAGGAGAAAAACAACAAAGGAGCATCATAGCTGTTGTCAGTAAACATACACCTACATTGTCATTCACTCACAGGTGAATGTTCTGTTTCTGGGGTAAGTTGGACTATCTCTAAGATTTACTTAGGCTTCGGGAAGGTGTTCTACAGGGGGCAAAGGTGTAGTGGCCACCATAATGAGAAGATATCTCCAGAACAAAAGATGAAGTGGCAACTCCATAGACTACAAGATAATTTATTATAGAGTAATTTACTTACAGAAGATAGGGCCAGAGCAGAGAAATGGCCCAGAGGTTTTCCGCAAATTATGCTCTGCTGACAAACCGTTTACAATATTTTTTTTTTTAATAGTATAACTCAAGTACTGATGATTAACAAAACAAAGAATGCAGCAGTGCCAGGGGCTATCCTCCTGGTGGTCTCATGACAGATGATTGCTTCTATTCTATACTATCACCAGTTTGATATTTATCTTGGTTGTCATGCCATTCTTGCTGTTGCTAACAAAAATACTTATGGCTACATTTTAAGGAACACAGAAAATCATCAACTAGGAAGCTTTGATATGCTTGCTAAGGACAATGAAACTGGTCAGAGGTCACAGTATGAAACTTGAAAATAAAATGAAATCTGGAACACAGAGATGGAGTTGGTTTTGTTCACATCTACATCTATACAGAAGGTATTCCATCTGCACCCTTTTCCCCCTCCACACACTCCCTGCTCGCGCGCACACACACACACACACACACACTTCACTCTCTGCATGTGGTTATATGCAATTCCTTAAGAAGAAACAAAGCTTTTGCCTTTAAAATACAAAGATGTCTTAGAAAGGCAACACTGATCTAATTTACATTTAATTTCAAGTTATCCATTTTAGACTTTTTTTCCTGATGATAGAGAAAGAAATAAGAACTGATTCTGGCATTGCCATCAGCAGTGGAGAGTGATGAATGAGGGGCTGTAGAAAACAAACTTAACTTCACAGTTCCTAGATATTCAGCAAGTGTCTATGCCATTGCCGGAAATGTGTGGTGTACATGCAGGGGCTGAGATTCAGTTAGATGCTCAAGCGGGGCATCCAAATTCACTCTAAGATATTTGGAAATGAGGCTATAAAAGAGACTTGGAATGATGTTGCTGTGTGGGAGGAGCTATCTGCAATAAGGGAGGCATTCTGTCCATTAGCATAGAAATGCAAGAACTGACTTAACTTTCCACCATAAACTCACATATCCTAGGTGTGATGTGGGACCAATAATAAAGTAGCCATAATCCAGAGTAGGCCCACCTGGGGTTGGGACTGCTGAATCTCTGACATGAGTTGGGAATAACTCAATTTTCAATGTTTTGAGTAAAATATCACTTTCATCAATAAAACAGACTGTTGTGTATGTGTGTCCCTCCAACTTCCTAACAAAGCAGAGCATACAGTTTGTTAACAAGAAGGAGGAAGGCTCAAAGAATGAACACAAATGCTGATAAAGCCTGAAAGAAGGGATCAAATATTACTGAGGCAAGAAAATGTTCAGTAGAGAAAGTTCAAGGGCATAAAGCTTAGCTTACTACATATTTTTCCTAGGTCCTGGCAGTGATCTCTATGTTTCTAGGCTAGTCACTCATTCCCTTCCACAATATTCTCCAACAGCTTCAATTCATGAGTTCAAAATGAAGATAAATATGTGGGGTGGGTAGCCTGAAAGCTGAAATAATTGGAAATAGCCTATATCTCCCCCTATTGCGCCCAAATGCCTGCATCATTTCATTTCATTCCTGGCCAGGATCAAGAACTCTGAAGGAGATACCAGCACCGTCTGGGCTGATCTATCCTGGATTTGGATAATTTCTCAAAATAAACCCATTTTTCCCCTGAAGCAAGAAAAAATGAGATATACCAGATTTTATAATTCCAATTCCTGTTTGGTTTTGAAAATCAAAAAGCTTTAACATTTGATGTCCCTCTTTCATTAATGCAAATACACCAAGGTCACTAAAAGCCTATCACAGCGTGTTCACATCTATTCCTTGGTACCACTGAGCTGATCTTGATTTGTTTTCATCAGTCCGTGAGATCATTACTGTCCTGCTGTATAATTGAATCATTCTGTATTAGCATCAAGCTTTCTCAAAATGAATTCGCCAACAGGGAGTGGATATTCAGCAATAACAATTATTTGGTATATTTCTCCTTAGCAACTTCTCTTATGGAATGTTTGACTTACATTGGAGAGTACCACCTCATATTTGTAGCTTTTACTAAGTCATCCTTTTCAATTTCCTCCCATCTCTTCATCATAGGTACCAAAAAAACCAAAAAACAAACAAAAAAAAAAAACAGTTTCTGGAATGAATGAGTTAGCATATCGTAATCTTTCTCTATAGGATTGTCCCAAATCTTTGAACTCTGTAGTCCTTACATTTGGGGTTTTTATATAAAACCGTCATTGACCTTACAAGTACTAGCTGTCCTCTTAAAATGTGAAGCTGGTAACGATGACATATAGCATTTATAATAACAAATGGTAGTTCATATTTCAGCTGAGTTGGGCTTTTATGCTCTGCTATTAGACCCTAAGTATTCAGTATGAATAGAAAATATAAAAATGTAATTCAACTGTCTGGTTTCTTCTTTTAGCTACCAAGCAGGACATCTGGAATTGAAACTTACATCAAGTCTGCTCACAAATCAGGTCATGTCTAGCACTGGCACTGGGGTTAGGCAACTCTTTTAAACTGAAGATTTGAAGTTCTTGTTTGGAGAGACAGATTTTTATCTAGGATGGAGATAATTTTACTATGACTCTCTATCATAGTTCGTAGGGCTAACTCACAAAACCCGTACTCTTTAATAGTTTAGAATGAAAATTAAGCCAAATCAGGGCCTTAAGAATAGCAAACAAGCAAGTAAAGAAAACAAAAGAAACTTTGAATCAAAATAAGGTAAATCATTTTGACTATAAAAGAGCATGTTTCTTTATTCTATTTTGAAATACTGATCTTTGGTCAACTTTTGCCTTTTTAAGCACATTCTTATAGAGACCTTTCTTCTGATCATTGAGAGATATCTATACTGCCTTAAAAATTTTTTATGGCATGAATATAAAGAGAAAGAAAATACAAGTGTTTATTTTTTAACTTTTTAAAAAAAAGACCTTTGAGAATCAAAAGAGAAGTTTTTAAAAACAAGACAGAGCATTTAATGTATAACCATTGGGGTGGACATGGGATGCACCCCCAGATCTCTTGCCAACGATGGACTTGTTGCCCCAGCAGCTGAGAATGCTGTTGGCAGAGAATATTTAGCTGTCATTTCCTTCAGGGATTGCCCTGCTGCAGAGAACTGCCTCACATAAGGTTACAACCTTTGTGAGATGACCCACATCCAATGACTGATAAAAGCAGGAATATAAAGGCCTGACATTTTCTGCCTGACGCAGGACAACTGTCATCAGCTATTTTAGATCTTGAGCTTCCCAGAGGATCAGCCAAGGCTGTCTTCAGGCTGCATCACAGCTCGACTTCCCTTTCTGCCAAAATCCTACCTCCTTTCCTTCTTACCACAAGTATGAGCCCTAAGGCGACACACCTAATAAACATTCAACACACTAACTCAGTTTCAGTATTCAACCAGCAACAATGATGAAACTGCAAGAAAATAGAGGAGTGAGAGGTAGATGATATTGTCTCTGAAAATTTCTGATGAGTTTCTTGAGCAAAGAAAGAGAGGAAAACATGGTATGTGTGCAGGTATGCACACATGTGTGTGTTTGGGGGGTAAGGGGCTGATGACCTTAGAGAACCTTAGGGGACTCAAAACTAGATGGCCAGATGGAAAAGAGATGTTAAATCGGTTCAAGCACTAATTACAATGTATGTGCATGGTGGGTGTGGGGACAAGTAGGGGGCTTCCCACACAGCACCAGGCAACTCTCTAACACCAGCACAGTGTCCAAGAAATCAAGTCAGACACTACCTATCAAAAGATAGCATCAGATTCCCTAGGTTAAGGGTTCAGTCCCACAGTACTGTCTCCTCCCATCCCCCTCCCTCAACTTCAGACTCCAGCTTCTGACTCACCAGCTACAAAGCAGAGGTTCCCACAATCTTCTCCTTGGACAGCAGCTGCCAGTCTCAAGTTCATGATGTTACCTGTACTTCTCACCAACTGGCTATACATCAAGGGTCTCAAGACTCCTCCTTGTGTTTGATTAATTTGCTGGAGCAGCTCACAGAACGCAGAAAATTAGTTTTCTTCCTGGATTACTAATTTATCACAAAAAGACGTAACTTGACACAACCAGACAAAATTGATATGCAGGGTAACGCATGGGAAGAGGGTGAGGAGCTTCCACGCTCTCTTCAGGTGCACTACCACTCCCTGATTTCCACGTGTTCACCCACCAGGAAGCTCTCTGAAACCTGTCCTTTTGGGTTTTATGGGAGCTTCATTACACTGGCACGATTGATTAAATCATTGGTCCCTGGCAGTTGAAATTCAGTCTTCAGTCCCTAGCCCCTCCCTAAGGGCTCTCCAAAAGTTGCCTCATTAACGTAACAAAAGACCCCTTTCCATTTTATCACAGGACATTTCAAAGGTTTTAGGAGCTGTATGTATTCCCAAGACCAAACATATATGTGAAATAACTTTTGGTTTTCTCAACGAACAAAGCATATATTTTTCTTATAAATCACAATATTGCAGGAGTCAAAATCCATAGAGGCCTGAGCACGTCTGGGTCAGCTCTGGGAAGTATGATGAAAAAGAATCAAGTCTTCAAACCACCCTTTTCATCTTCAAATGATCCCCTTTTCTCTCTTGTGTCTGAGAGCTTTGTTAGTTATATTTCTGGTTGCAACTGGGAGTATTCTCTGTGTTCACCTATAGGTACCCCTTTCCAACAGCATAAGTTGTCAATAAGTTCTCCCCATCAGAAAAGGGTTCTGTACACTAGTAGCATGAAAAGGACTCAACAGCGGGGGTGGAGGGGGTGGGGGAGTGGGGAAGCCACCTATTATATGTTAATATATGATTCTCTTCATGTGACCTTCTTACCACAGGTTCAATGGTGCACTTCCTCCAAAGGCTAACACTAATGTTTTCCCCAGAAGTACTCTTATCCAGAGGGACAAAACACACAGCTTCGGTCTGAAATAGGAAATAAAATTCACGTGCTGATTTCTGATACCTGTGACCTGGAACAAGGAAAACAGAAAGAAAAATGTCTTCCTTGGGTATTAGCATGTCTAGGGACCTCAAGCCAGAATATCTAAATATTAAAAAGAGGGTGGTCTAAGAAATATATTTTAAACGGTGACAGAGAGAAGGGAAGCGATGAATTTTTTATCAGAAAGTTTGAGTCCTTGAGTTTGCATTGTAAATATACATAAGACTATATTACACATTTCCTACTACAAGAAAATTGCTTCTGAAAAAAAGAAGAGGAAGCAAAGGGAGTTCTTAAAGGAAAATCCTTTTCATTTAAGCAAACAAGTGAAACAGATGGAGGAAGATTTTCAAACTTTTCATTATGAAATTTTATTTAGACTTTTTTGTTGTTGGGAATCCCAAATTCAAGTTCAACTTCTCTTGCTTTTGAGTAAAAACAAATAATCAATTCATGTTCAAATGCTCCCATTATGATTGTGGTGGTGATGATAATAATAATATGAAATATTTTTATGATAAGTAAGTTATTTATGTGCCAGGCATTGTTCTAACCAAATAAAAGCAAGCATGCCACAGACTTCCTTACATTTGTTTATGCAGTAGTAGTATGTAACATTTTTTTAGTGCATAACTAGGATGGTAGATAAATGAACCACCTGATTTTCTATTTCTGCAAGTCTGCCTAAAATTTCACTAATTCCTCTGTGTTCCTATTTAGGAAATGGTTTTTGGGGTTGTGACTGGGGGTGAAGGTTTACACCTATCCTTCACAGCTTTTATTATAGAATAAATATCTAGTAATTGCTCAGAGGAGTCTGATTATTTTATTAAATAAACCTATACTCTTCTTCTGGCAGCCTGTTGTTTCAATGCAACTCAACAAGGAATTATTTGTACCTGTGATGTAAAGATGCTGTGAACAGAAAAGAGACCTGGGAGATTTAGTCTTCTGCCAAGAGGCTTGCTGTCAGCTTTTGAGAGACAAGATATAAATATGTGAAATGGTCAGTGAATGATCCAAGACAGGGTATTCTTAAATGCCACAGTGCTCAGGAGTTCTGATAAGGTGGGAGAACAGCACTGACTGGAGCCAGAAAGAGAGAATAAGGTGAATAAGACTTGATCAGTGCCCCAGATGGGTAAAAGGAAGAGAGGTAACTTAATGCTCAGCAGAAAACATTCACAATGAGACATGTAGCAACTAAAGCACAGAATTTGCCCTTTCTGCAAGAATGAAAAACTTTTGCTGGGAATTCTAACTCTTCACAACACAGGACATCAGATAATTAAAAACGACAATTGACATATCAATTATTGATCCTTCAAAATAATAAGTGCAAATTAGTATATATTATACTCCAAATTTAAGGGCAAAATAGAGATCTAGATTAATCTTTTGAGTTGGAACAAGTCACTGCTATTTAATTAGTGAAAATGTTGAAATAAAAATTTTTAAGCTTATTTTTGGTTTCAGTTGTTGTTTAATCAAGGATTAAAAAGATCTAGTCAAAGGTACTTAGTTGCTCCCTCCTTTGAGCCTCCATAGCATTTTGTACTTAAATTTTTTTCACACAAATTTTATTGTGCAGTAGAAATTTTTTTAACTGACTTATTATAACCAGGTTGCCAAAGTAGATTATGCTCTCCTGTCTGTAAAACATGACAACTGACACTGCTTTTTTTTTTTTAGGCGAGGCAACCCTTGGTTGACCTCACAAATTGCAAGGAACTTGTCCACTTACAATTCCTTATTTTTTTTTATTTTTTAATCCCTTTTTATTTTTTACACCTACAGCACCTGGTCTTCCTAGGTGGTCTCCCATCTGAGAACTAACCAGGCCTGACCCTGCTTAGCTTCCAAGATCAGACAGGATCTGGCTTGTTCAGTGTAGCATGGCTGTAAACAACATTTACTGCTTAAAGAGTCTGCTGTTCACTATGTCCTCATACTACTTACCAGTTGAGCTGTTTGTTTATCATGAGTCGGTTGGGCTGGTTCCCAAAGCCCTTTAATCCAACTGTATTTGGTTATCAAAATTATGTATTTTTTTGCAATTATATATTTTAAATATTATATATACTAATAAAATATAGATGTAAAAGGCAGCATTATGTGAAAAAAATTGAATGATTTAGAAATTATTAATAAAGTTAAGCCATTAAAAAAATCCTGCTGAAATAGATGTAAGGGACAAAATTATTAAAAAACTGGGTAAAAATTAGACATAATTCTCCACTCAGGTTGATGGCAAGTGTCTTTAAATTCCTGCTGCACTTTAAAGAATTTGAAGTTAGATATAATTTGTGCACCCATACTTTTGTGACTCCACATCAAAATACTGGTGAATTAACATACATTTTATCACATGGGAAACAATAATTACAGTATTGTGTATCATACTTCAAGGATCTCCCTTTTAATCTATTTTGTTTCTATCAACTGACAGACTACTAGTCCCAATTACAAATAAGGAACCTACTATCTCGTGATGATTAGTTTACAAGCTCCTGTGAGGCTAAGGAAGCCACCTCAAGTCAAAAGTTCTGAATGGAGTGGGTGATGCCAGTGCCAGAACTCTAGAGCGAGATCAGAGAGATTCCGGTGGGCCACACAGAACCGAGACAAGCAGGGGCTCGTGGCTTTGGAACATGAATCGGTAAAATTTCACAGTAATATCTTGTCAAATAAAAGCATTAAATATACCTACCATGTGTTATCACCAACATTTTACAGGACAATTTTAATTCTTCATCAGCTAATGGACATTCCTTTCAATGTAGTATTATTTAGTATGATTCAAAACTCACTGCATTGTTCTTATTTTGCCCATTTTGCCTCAACAACATCAAACCTTCATTCGCAGTCTGTGCTGATTTAAAGACTGGAATTTTTGAGTTCCTGAGAGCTTTGTTTGCTTCTATAACTTGAATAATGTATATTCTTATTTTAACGGGAAAGGCATGCTCACAGACATTCCCCTCCCTGTCACCTGACATTATTTTATTATAATGTAAAAACAATGCACATATTTTATGTGAATGTAAAAGAAATATGTGCTCAGGGTTCCTATCCAACTGAAAAACAAGAGCAAATTTACAAATTAAATACTAACAAAGCCATTATAATTCAAATTAAAAGCACTAATTTAAAATAATATACGATGTTCTTTTCCTGGAACTACATTGCTGATGTAGGCTTTAATATATAAGGATGTAGCCTTAAGTCAGTTTCCATATATAATCGATTTTTACATTTTGACTTCAACAATACCAATGCAGGAAAAAATTGTGTTTTATTTATGATTTTCATTCCTAGTTTGGGATAAAAAGTCTTGCTGCAGAATTATATTTTTTTCAGTGAATAATGGTCTTAGAATAATTTTTATGAAGTATCAATTCTGTAAACTGTTTACTTTAAGATAAGTCTAACATTGTGGCATTTAGAAAAATCTGTGTATTGGTATTTAATTCAATTATTAAATGAAAGTTTCATAGCATATTGATCGTTAATAAATTTTTCCTAGTTAGTATCTGAACAATATAGCATCTGTACGGTAAGCATAATACCAGGTGCTATGGTATAGGTTGTTTTCTTCTTTTTTAATTCTGCATGTCTATCATATGATGACCCAATTCTCCCATCACTTTTCTCTATTCTTATAACTTTACCACCTTGAAACCTTTGGCCAGTAGCACTCCATGATGCCCTTTGATGCAAACACAATCATAAATACAAACACAAGCTCAGGTACTAGGATTACAAGACATTAATCAGTTAGACAGTAGTCATTTCGATAAGCTATATTAATTTTAAAATTTAGTAGTGAAATAAATATATAAAGTAAAAAAGCTTTTGCCAAAAACTGAGATTCCATAGAACATGTTCATGCCCTCCCAGAGTTCCAAAGACTAGTTTTCAAAACTCTGGTCCAGAGCATAGTAAAGGGAAGAAGAATAACGGAATAAAAAGAATCTGGGGTAGTCACAAACTTTCTAGAATCAAGCATCACTATCAGTCGCTTTTAAATTAAAAATAAAAGAACAAAGTTAGGGTGATATAAGCATGGAAAATAAATAGGGGAAAAGACAGTTTCCTAAGGCAGACTATAAACAAGGAAGAAGTCAAGAGCTAAAGATCAAGAATTTATTCAAAACAAACAAATAAACAAACAAACAAAACAAAACAAACAACAGATAGGGGAATTTAACAGGTAAGCCCAGCAGGGTTTAGGTGCTTAGGAGTTCAGCCTGAATGCTGTCAGACAGGCAAGAATCATCAAAAGCTCTTAGCTCTCTGAGGACTTTTCTACTTCAGCGTATCTACTGCCAAGTATTAGGGATAGGTATTGGTAGCATGTCAGTTTCCCTCTTTAAGCTGTAAGCTACTCACAAGCTGAACCACTGCTTCGTTCATCTCTGTCGATTCACTACCTTACACAGTTTTAGATACACAGTAAAGCTTAAGTAAAATATATGGAATAAAAGAATTTCTGCATTGGAAGGAAACTTAAAGACCCTATAGGCCAGTGTTTTGCAACCTCCAAGCTATAGATTGTGAGGTAAAATTTTACCTGCCTAGCAGGAGTTCCTCTGTACTATGGAGGCAAGAATACATTAATATATTTATTAAGCATTTTACTCTTCAAACCCAGGTCTTTATGATATCATTTTGACATAATACCTCTAAACAGATTTTAAAGTCATTAGTTAATTTACTAACTTTTAGAAGACTGATTTTTTAAAAATCCATAAGGTTAGGGATTAGAGATGACTTTAATGGCAGAGATGGCCAGTTATCTACCAAAATTCTTACTCCCCTTTGCATAATACAGAGTTGTTGTTGGAAAGTGTCAAAGTGGCTGCCCAGCCACAGACTACATTTCTCAGCCACACCTGCATCTAGACGAGGCCATGTCAGTGTGAAATGCGAGTGCAAATTCTGTGTGGCACTTCTGTGTCAGGGCGCTAGAAAACATTGTACCTTCTCTATTCTCTCCTTTCCCCTTCTCTCAGCTGGATTTAGTTAACAGAGATTATTAGATCCTGGGGCAGCAAACTTTTTCTGTAGAAGTCCAGATAGTAAATAGTTTAGGCTTTACAGGCTAAAATATCTCCGGTATAACTATTCAACTCTACGTAGCACTGTAACATGAAAGTGGCCATAAATAATATGTAAATGAATGGGTATGACTGTGTTCTAAAAAGATTCTGTCAAACAAGCAGCAGGTCAGATTTTGCCCACTGGCTATAGTTTACCAACTCCTACCTTAGAGGATAGTAAAGCCACAATTCTGAAGGAATCTAAATTTCCGTGTCACTGGAAGGAAGTGAGTTGCCTGACAAAAACCAACCCGACTTTGGACAATTGCTTGAGTAAAATCTATTTTCTATTTAGTTTGAGTTAATATATGCCTTTTGGGTGGATCTATTTGTTGCAGCATCTAGTGTCATCATATCAGAAAAAAATTGGTAAATTGAAGTGTAGTGTAACCATTAAAATAACACTAAAAATGTGTGGTACTAGCTGAGAGGGCACATTGTGGGCATTGAGGAAACAGATGCCTAATAATAGCACGATGGACATACGAGACATGCAATACTGAAAAATTTGGTAAAATTGTCACCTGCAATAGCTTGGAAAGAAGATGAAGTGTCTGCTGAGTCTGTGGTTCTCAGTGTATGTAGGTGGGGAGGAGTGGAGGGGATTGGAAAAAGTCAGAGTCTTAGTATATACAGGAGCCCCCTCTTATCCACAAGGAATACATTCCAAGACCCCTAGCGGATGCCTGAAACTGGGGAGAGTACCAAAAACCCTATCTATACTATGGTTTTTCCTATACAAACATAGCTACAATAAAGTTTAATTTATAATTCTGACAGAATAAAAGATTAACAGCAATAACTAATCATAAACAGAACAATTATAATAATACACTGTAATAAAATTTATGTAAATGTGGTCTCCCTCTCTCAAAATATCTTATTGTAATATGCCTGCTCCTTTTCTTGTGATGACGTGAATGATAAAACACCTATGTGATGAGATGAAGTCAAGTGAATGACACAGGCATTGTGATGTGGTGTTAGGTTATTACTGACCTTCTGACCATAAGTCTACTAAGTGATTAACAGGTGGAGAGCATGTCCAGCACAGATACACTGGATAAAGGGATGGCTCACATCCAGCACAGGATGGAGAGGGATTGTGTGAGATTTCATCACACTACACAGAATGGTGTGCAATTTAAAATTTATGAGTTGCTTATTTCTGGAATTTTTCATTTAATATTTCAGACTGCTGTTGACCCCTGGTAACTGAAACTGTGAAAAGCAAAACCATAGATTAGTGGGGACAACTGTATTGGCATTTGTGTGAGTTGCTTGACTGCTGCCTTTACGAGGACAGAACTCAGGCAAAGAGGGTTTAATTAGAGAGCAAGAAGTAAATGTGAGGCTTTCCAGTATTAAAGAATATTTCTGGACCCTAAACAAAAGGAAATAAGAGTGAAACAGGTCTTGAAGGACAAAAGTCCAATGGGCTATAACTCAAATAAAGTGACTCAGCTCCACAGCAAAGATGCCACTGAGGGTATCGCCCTCACCTAAGTCTGTGGCTTCAGAGGCCTTAAGATCACTCATTAAATTAAGAGAGAAACCTGTGGAAAAGGGAGACTAGAAACAAAGCAGAGTTGAAAGCTGTATAGAGGAAAGAACTTGGGTGTGGTTACACATGAAACTTACTGGAAGCAAATAGATAGAAGCCTACTAAATCTGGAGGGCCTGGTCGATTTACTTGTCCTCTCCACAGCTCTGCCCACTACCTCAAGACTTGCAATGCCTCTCTGAGGGAAGAATATATACTTTTCTACCCCACAGATGTCCAACTTTGACTACTGGAATGTGAAAAGAAGTAATGAATGCCATCTGTCCTGTCATATGCCTTTATAAGCCATTATTACATTGCTCTGCTAATTACCTAGCAAACTTAGCAATTGCTAATAAATAGGTAAAGAAATGATAACCCAGCCCCAAACCAGTAACCACTTGAGCTTTAAAAAATAATGCCAGGTTCCCAAAATGCATTAACAGAAAGAGGGCTATGAAAGCTAGACAGCTTCCAAGAATAGCATACATATATTTTAGATGTGGCCATGGTAGATAACAGGGAAGAATCCCTGGAAGAGAGAACCATAGGTGAATGAGAGAGTTCCTCCTGGAGGAACCAAGGTCTAATTAAGGCAGGGGTCCCCAACCCTGGGGCTGCAGACCGGTACAGGTCCTTGGTCTGTGAGGAACCAGGCCGCACAGCAGGAGGTGAGCAGTGGGCAAGCCAGTGAAGTTTCATCTGTATTTGCAGCCGCTTCCCAGTGCTAGCATCACTGCCTAGTTCCACCTCAGATCATCAGACATTAGATTCTCATAGGAGCCACCGGTCCCTTGTGCCAAAAAGGTTGGGGAATGCTGAATTAAGGAACTTCTCTCATTCCCATGAATGGGAGTTCCTTCGCAATGCCTCCTTAGTAGGATTGCATTACTGCTATAGGTCTTTGCTGTGTTTCCCATTCCTTCTTTATCCAAATGAAAGCTTCAAGTCCCATCCCCACTCTATCACTGAATATTTTCTTTTTCTTCCTTCCTACCCCAGTTTTGAGCTCGTTTATTGAGCAATTACTATATACTAGGCACTAGTCTCATAGATTTATATATATTTATGTACGTTTTCTCATGTAACATATGAAGTACATAAAATTGATATCTTTATTTTACAGATAAGGCGATTAAGACTCAGATGTAAAGTCATTTTCCCAACATCATGATGCTGGTAATTGGAGGGTTTGTATTCAAACTGAGGTCAATGCTCATGAATGCTATGAAATACTGTGTGGCTTCTCTTAAAAAGACATTCCACTTCTCAGTAATGGGGATTTAAGTTTAGCTTCTCTCTCCAGAATAGTGACTCCATCCTATAATGAGCCCTTTAAATGAATTCTAGTTAGCTGTGTAACTAAGCATTAGACTAGCAAGAAGTGCCCGTTGATTTATATGACTTAGTCTTACATCTTCTGTTAGGATCAACAACTGAACTAATTTTGTTCTCCAGTTTCTATTTGATTCTATATCATCTGACAGCCCCTTTGAAATGATCTAATATTGCTTGACCAATATTTTCCCACAGATCTTGGCATTTGTCCTTGGGCACTTAGCACCTTGCAGGTGGCTAAAGTCACATTTCCAGACTCTCAATACTGTGGGAATGACTAGCCTGGAGAACACTATGAACAATCTCCCCACCAGGGAAGGTGCTGATCAGAAGAAAATTTTGTATAGTTTACCATTAAAAAAACACTAATTGTACTGAAAACCTCTGGAGTAGTTCAGCTTTCTTAAATTCCTTCTATGACAATTATGTTAAGTAGTCCTTCAAGATAAGCTTGGAGGAATCAGCATGGAAATGTTGCTCAAATATTTTTGTCATCTGTCATGTTCCTTGTTGTACCAAATCACCCCCTCTTATCCCCTAGTTTCTCTGGCTAATCCTCCCTAGTCCATTCAACTTTTCATTATATCAGGGTCTCCAGTATCATCACTATTTAGGTCATTATCTTCTCAATAATCTCTAGTTTGTTTAAAACTCTCCTTAAGTATGGCATGCAAAACAGCACATAATCTAGGACTTCAAAACACATCTTTCTTTTAAACATGATAAAGAAATACTGCAGCAAACAAAATGCAGAAAGAATATTGTAACAGAAACCTATGTATCTATAACCAAATTTAAACAGAATATTATCAAATAGATGAAGACTCCTATATATAACCTCCTCTTCATCCTCTTCTTATCCTCCAGAGGATATCCCCATTATCATAAACAGATTGTAAAAACTGTTTACCATGCCAGTGTATTTTTTATGCCAACAAGATCATTTTAAATTATCCTTCATGCTGCCCATGTCATCTCAAGCTGGTAACTATCAATCTTGTTTTTAAAATCTTTCAGAAGAGAGTTAATGTAAGTAATACCTCCTAATCTTTGTTTCCACCTTTTCATTATGATTTCTTCCAAAGATTTTTTTTAACGTGTAACTAAATTCTTACTATTATCAATTAAGGCAATTAAATCTAAAGCTTACAACAGTGGAAATGGAGAACACTAGTTCTCCATCTTCTGATGTAACCCTTTCATATTATTTGAACACATGTTTTAAATCTGCTGTGCAAATGTCTCTTCACCAATCCAGGTGGGTACTAAATATGACCATTTTGTATTTTCTTTTCAGGAACTTTCAGCAGTGAAAACTGTAATCACTCCCCATTATCAGAGGTGATATTAGTTTGGTAGCCTGAGCCTCTTGGGAAGATTGAAATTTCCCTGATATCTCTGTTGTCCTGAAAGTCTATTAATAGGTTAATCTTAAAGCTGGATCTGGCTGATATCTATGTGAGCTTTCCTGAGGAGCCTTAAGTGATTGCACATATACCATCTGTTCCAACTCTAGTCGGAATTGACTAAATTTTCCCATATTTAGAGACTGTTGATTCTACTGAAATCTCAAATCTTCAAAAAACTTGATCAATAAAGTAGAATGCCTAGGGAGGTGATAAGCAGCTCAAGATCAGCCTTTCACACTGTAGCTTTAAAGATATTCTAAATATATATTTTAGAAGAAAATATTTTCAGTTTCCTGCTGTTTAAAATAGACTCTTCAATGAAATGATGTTTGATTTAGATGCTGTTGCAATTGAAATAAAACCAATACTTAAAGTATTTTTTTCATGATAAAGAAAAATGGTTTCAGTCTCTGTTACCCAATAGATTCTATCTTCATTAGCCAGAAGGCAACAGACAAATCACTTTTGGGAGATTATACAAAGGGAAAGGAGTTAAATATAGTTTGTACCCTTCAGAAAGATTATATCTGAACATTTAATGTTAAATAACCTGGAAAATGTACACATCTCTGTAGTCATCAAAGTAGAATGCTAATCAAGTGAATTATATTGCTTCAGTATTAGTAATAAAGTTGTGCCCTTTATTTGTCCAAAAGACAAGCTTCTAAAACAGAAAAAAAACTTTGGGGAAAAATGGTTTAAATTAGCAGGGCTCCATAACTCAGATAATATAGTTGAATAGCCACGATTTTACTCTTTTTTGGAGAATTATTAAAATACAGAAAATAATTTTAAAACTTCTATATATTCATCACCCCAAATTAACAAATGCTATTTTAACATTTTGCTTGTTTTTATAAGATAATAAAGAAAATAAAATATCTGAAATGAAATTAAAATTCTCTTCTCCCCAACTTCTCTCCCCACTCCAGTTTCAATTTCCTCTTTTCTTTCTCAAAGGCAATTCCCACTCACTGATCATGAATGTGCTGTGTATACTTACTCCATGTTTTTATACTCACTACATTTATGTGCTCTTTGTTTTTAATTTATATAAACACTCTCATATGTATCTGTCATTTCAGAAACATATTTTTTTTCACCATACTATTCCTGTTCCATGATAATTAGTATAGATCTAGGTCATTTACTTTAATTGCCGAATAGTATTTCATTTCATAACACAATTTACTTATTCACCAATGGAAAGTTAGATCGTTTCTAATAGCTTACTATTTGACACTGCTGCACTTGACATCTTTTACATGCCTTCCTGTGCACGTTGTTCTGGAGTTTCTCTGGAAATATATACTGTTAGGTGGGTACAGATACCAAAATACTGTCCACATCAGTTGTACCAATTACAGCTCTACCCCAGAGCTCTTGTTTCTCTGTATTCTCTTCAGCATATGGTATTGTCATTGTTAAATGTCAGTGTAGTGAACATTTGTCATTCTTTTTAGCTATCCAGCCCTCTGAACATCCTTCCTATATTTGAAGAACCTCCAATTATGAGTCTACACCTCCCACCATAGATGCTAAGCTAACACTCTCATTCACACCCTTCTGAGACCATGCCAATCAGACTCACCTACACCAGATCAAGAATGGAAAGTCAGTGACTTAACAGGAAACAGGTGCTCCTTGTTTCCATCTTTGAATCCATCCTTGTTGACAACAGCTACATTCTTTTTTCAGAGGCCTGGGAAACAGAGGTTCCAGAAGCAACATTCTGTGCTGGTATTGGTGACTTAAACAGTGGTCGGTATTCCGGATTTCTGAGTGGGTCGCAGAGTTTGGTGGCCTGGAGTGATGTGATTTTGGGGTTGGTTCCTGGTCTTCCCCTAGACTCTGTGAGTTTTCTAATAGACAACTGAATACAGCTCTGAAGAGGGCAAACCCTAGAAATAGGCTGCCTTCCTTACAGCTACTGTTTTCTGACAAACTAGCTGTGTAACCTCAGGCAAATTAACCTCTCAAAGACTCCACTTCTTCTTCCACAACATGTGGGAAATAATAATTGCACCTATCTTATAGGGTTGTTGTAAGTATTAAATGAGCAAAACCATATAAACCTTTTAGAACTATGCTGGGCACATGGTGAGCAATCAGGAAATATTAGCTACTATAATTTAATAAATTTTTTTTTTTTGCTTAAACTAATTGTGGTTGGTTTCTGTAGTTTGCAACTACAGAACCATATCTGATCTATTCAGAAGTTTTTGTGTAATCTGATGGATGAAAAATTGTATCTCAATGGATTTTATTGCATTTTTCTCAATGCTGGAGTGTCTGAGCATTTTGTTGTTGGCATTCATTAATTATTTGAATTTTATCTTCTGTGAATTGTTTGTTAGTAACCTTTGTGCATTTTCTATTAGGTTCTTTTTCTTTTTCTTATTAAATTGTAGGCTATCAGTATATATTCTAGATACTAACCCTTTACTTATGTATCGCAAATATCTTCTCCCAGTCTGTCACTTGCCTTTAACTTTGTTTATAGTCTCTTTTATGCTGAAGTTTTAAATTTTGATGTGATCCAATTTATTAGGCTTTTCTTTTATCAGTTAAGCTTTTTGTGCCTTATTGAAATTCTCTCCTATCCTGAGGTCATAAATATATTATCCTATTTTTTTCTAAGAAGTTGAAAGCATTCTTTTTTTATATTTTAGTATTTATACTATGTGGACCATAATTTTTAAAAAGAAATTATGAAAAAGATTATAGCAATGGGAACTTTCCATTATTTCTCAGATGCTAGTTTACCAACACTGAGTGCAGCAGAATTGTCTGTTCAGAAATTGCAGAGCCATTTTGCACAAGAAGCAAAGAGGCAGACTATCAGGAAGGGCTGATAATAAAAGCAGATGAGAGCTTGGTTTTGCAGGGCCTTTACTAAAGAATCTAGTAAATACATTATGGTGTTTTTTTAAAGCCCTTCCAATTATATGCAAACGCACCTCACAGATATTATCTGACTAACTAGATAGAGATCAGCAATTCAGGAAACAATGCTTATGTCATGTTAAGATTTATTTTAATTTCCCCGAAGGGAATTCTAGGCTAAAAGGGTTAAGAACAGAATGAAGGAGCAGCATAGACAAATCTCTGGAAGCCCAAACCTGCCAACAGCCTGCTCCAGCCCTGTTAATGGTCAGCACGATGTCCTCTAGCCACTGCATCAGTGCTTTAGGCCGAGGCCTGAAACGGATTGTGTCATTTTAAATTAATCATTTCCAAACTTCTTTCCATATCTATTTTGGTCCAGAATAGAAACCTGGCATTGCAGATTCTTTCTGCCACTCAAATAAAAGTGATTATCTTCATTTGCTTCCACATCTCTCACCCAGTAGTCCATGTAGAGTTGGATTTTATGCACATACTATATAAATATTTATTTATGTAAAGCTAGGCTAGTTCTGTTTAAAGTCGAAATTGGTGGAGGTACTATAGAGTAGTTGGAAAGGCTCAGCTAAAATCCTTGGAGATCTCTGCAATTACACTGTCAGCCTGTCCTGGGCTTGAAGTCCTATGAAGAGATACTTGAGACTTATACTGATGGGTTAAGACGTTTGTTTTCAAACTCTAGGATCCATACGAAACAGCTGGAGAGCTATGAAAGTAAAGGTTCTGATCTAGTAGGCCCAGAATGAGGGCCAGACATCTGCATTCTTACATGCATTCCTAACGAAGACAGTTTGTGGATCTCTCTTTAAGAAAATGTAGGTTTTATTATTTTGTCTCTGGGAATCTGCTGTTGAGTCTAAATGCCCCAGAGCAGGGTAACACACTATACATTAATGAGAATCCATTATCGGTTTTGCTAGCCATTTGAAATCCTTGGCAGAGAGAGATATGGAAAAAAGTATCTATTGTTGAAATGAATGGCAGAAATAAGAATAGATGTAGAGTGTACAGCAAGCATTACCTGGAGAGGAGACATTTTGGTGAATCAGAGGGTAATGGTAGGGGGAAGGCATAAGACATATGTGGGCTCTGCACTGCACATGGGAGCAGGGATGGGTCACTGGACATGACTCACTTGCTGATCCAGACTTTCCAGCTGTGTCTATTAACATGGCTTGGTCCTTGACCCTTTTCTCAAACTATAGGCACATGTCAGCCCTATCACCGCTTTGGTTCCAGACCTCTGCATTAAAGTGAGTTGCAATCTTTTTGCTGGTGAAGGGTCTTGTCTTCATTTTGTAAAAAAAAGGCAATACCTGTGAAGTGCAATAAAATGAAGCGCAATAAAACATGGTAATCCTGTACATTCACTCCCTAGCTGATGTCACTTTAAATGAGCAAATTTCATGGTATGTAAATTATAGCTCAATAAAGCTGTTTGTTTGTTTTTTTAATATGTTGTATACAGCAAAAGAAAAAATTGGTAAACTCAGAAAGGAAATTAAATAGAACACATCCAAAATAAAGAAAAGGAGCATTTTATAAAAAAGGATAAAAAGAGAATATATGAGATATGTGAGACTAGTCCAGAAGACCTAACATCCACCTGTTCGGAGTCCCACAAGAAGGAAAGAGAAAGAATGTGGTCATAGTAATATTTGAAGAAAAAATTGTGCCATTTATGAAACTGGTTTAAAATAAATATTGAGAGTCTACAGCCATGCTACCCTGAACAAGCCCGATTCCTGTCTGATCTCAGAAGCTAAGCAGGGTCGGGCCTGGTTAGTACTTGGATGGGAGACCACCTAGGAAGACCAGGTGATGTAGGCGCAAAAATTTAAAAAAAAATAAAGGATTGTAAGCTGACAAGGTCCTTACAATCTGTGAGGTCAACCAAGGGTTGCCTCGCCTTAAAACATAATAATAATAATAATAAATAAAAATAAAAAATAAGATAAATAATGATCTGCTGACTCAAGAATCTCAGTGAATACAAAGCAATATAAATATAAACAAAACTACATCTTGGCACATCGTAATCAAACTGCTAAAAACCAAAGACGTAAAAAAATATTTTGAATTATTGGCATCTCTCCTACCTGAATTTCATGCATTGGTTCTAGAAGAAATGGAAGGGAAAAGAGAAAGCGTTGGGAGAGGCTGACCAAGTGATGACATTCTTCTTCGAGTTAGTGACAGAGCTGATGTAAACGAAAAACCTAGTTTTCCATCTTTCATGTAGGGAAAAACCAACTTCTTCCCTATGTTTACTTATCCTGTGTGTCTCTTACTTTTCGCACAAAACACTTCACTTCTGACATTTCCAGTCACCAAATGTGTGGGAGGTTTTCCCCACAGCAACAAGCAAGTCTCTGACACAAACTGAGTATCCTACAATTTAACTCAGTTTTGACTCTATCTCCTGGGATAATGTGCAGATCCCACAGGTTAAGCGCTCATTCCCACAGGACTGCCCCCCACCCCGCTTCAGAAGCCAGTCTCAAGCTCAGGTTGTGCTTCTGACTGATTGGCTATAGGTTGGAGGTTCTAATGGTCCTCCCTCAAGTTCGATTAATTTGCTAGACCACTCACAGAACTCAGGAAAACATTTATACTTGACAGCTTATTAAAGAATATGATAAAAATACAGATGAACAGCAAAATGAAGACATACCTATGGCAAGGTCTGGGAGGTTCCCAAGCACAGGAGCTTCTAACCTCATGGAGTTGGGGTGTATCCCCCTCCTGGTGTGCATGTGTTTACCCACCTGGACGCTCTCCAAACCCCATACTTTGGGGATTTTATGGAGGCTTCCTCATATAGGCATGATCAATCATTAACTTCGTTTTCAGCCCTTCTCCCTTCTCAAGAGTAGGGAGAAGAAGGGCAGGGCTAGAAATTTCAAGTTTATAATCATGGCTTGGTCTTTCTTGTAACCATTATCCAGGAGCCTACCCAGAGGCATCTCATTAGAACAAAAGACCCTTCTATTACCCAGGAAATTACAAGGGTTTCAGGAGCATCTGTGTCAGGAACCAGGAACCAGGAACCAGGCTCAAAATCAAATATTAGAACAAAAGATGCTCCTAGTGCTCTTATCACTTAGGACATTACAAAGGTTTCAGGAGTCCCATGCCAGGAACATACGGCAGAGACCAATACTTATAGTTTCTATTACCTCACACCTTGTATCTGCCATGTTTAAACAAGGGTAAGCAAAATTGGAGGTGAATGGAAGAGCATTCTCTAAGCCGGGTTGGCACTTGCCTTCTGGCATAGTCCAGCCTCAAGGACCTTGTGAACAGGAGCTCACCCTGAGTATACTTTGGTAACAGTGTTGGAATGTATACTCAATTGGTTTAAACCAATCACAGGACCTTCTAGTAATAAGATGATGGGCCCCAGGGTCAGGACAAAGATTACCTCCAAAAGGACTCACCTCATACACTCAGTAGGAGAACGGGCTTCCTGAGCAGCAGACCACACTGTGCTTTAGAACCGTGCACAGCGAGATGTGAACTCTATCTTTATCACTGATTGGTTGTGTGACTCTAGGATTTTGCAAGCTTTGGTATCTTTATTTAACAAATGGAGATAATATTTATCTTGAAAAATCCTTGAGAAGATTAAATGAGAATACATATAAAAATATATTTTATATAAATAATATAATATATAAAGCTGATATATATAACATATAAATAATATCTAATAGCATATATAAGATGTACTATATAATATAAATAATACATACATAAGTATATAAATATATTTATAAATAAACATATGTAAATGTATTTAAAATATATTTAAAATATATAACCCTGGTATATTGGCTTGTCTACAACATTAGTTTGCCTTCGACTAGAAAATGAGAGGATTTAAATTCTCAGGACTCATTTTCTGACACTATATCCTAATGGCAGAGCTCTTAGTATGCAATACCAGGTTTAATAAAAATTTCCATTATTTTAGAAGAGAGATACAAATTTGTTTTTTTGGTATTCATCTTATTCTCCAGAAATATGACTTTTTTGCAGTTAATTAAAAATTCTTTGCTCTATTACTGTAGTCTTGCTTAAGAGTGTTATTTCAAAGGAAATTTTTAGCTTTTGGCATATCCAGCAAAACAGAATAAATGTAAATATAAAAATTATTTCCAATGACCTTTTTCCCAAAAAGGTAAAAAAAAGCACAATGCCAAAAATGTGTCATCTAGAATGGATTCGCTACTTGAGTTTTATAATAAATATAATAGAACTCGATCATCATTCATGCCATCCTTTCAGTTTGTTGCATGGATAAACAGTTGCCTGTGATTTTACTAATAAAATCAGGTTTACAGAATAAAAAATTCCTATTCAGCAGAAATTCAAATTCACTGCTCAGGATAGATGAACTTTATTCAGTATAAGAAAATTTCTCAGGTGTTTCTTTCACAGTTCTGAATATGTTGGCATACATTTTCTACTTCTTTGCAAGGGAATTCAGATCTGAATGAATTTCTCTCTAGTCTTATTATAAAGATGACTCAAAGACAGCTCTCAGTGGAATTATCATTGTAATATTTTCTGCATTAGATGCAAACATTCTCTGGGAGATTTATTTCCAAAAATGTCTACTCTTTTCTATATGTTTCTGTTAATAAGTTTCCAAAAGATTAAAAGATCATTAGGGGTAAAAAATTTCTAAATTAGATTAGCTTTTATGTTTTCTGGATTTAGAAAAGTATTGCATCCTTAGGCTCATTCAATTAGTTTTTCAAATCTTCATTCAAACTCTCTCTATTGTGTATTATTGCAATTGGTAGTGTTATTTAATCTGTGATAGTGTTCTCTACAGTGAACAAAGCATTTTAAAATTCAGTTCTTATCTAGCTGAGTGACTTTATAAATTCTTAATTTTGAAAGAGTAATGCTTACCTTTTTTTCCTTGTGGTCAACAGTGACAATTCCAACACAATATATGATTCAGCAAGCACATTAACCATAATGATATTTGATAGTCACTCAGTACCTTCCTCCTGGGGAAGGTTCCAACCACTCTATGAAGTTAAGAGACGTGATAAACAAATATCAGAGATCACAGCACTCACTCCAGAAATGCTGTCTCCCCTAGGGTGAAATTTCTACTGCTTAATAGTGCAGAGTGATGTTTCATGCTGTTTAAAGAAAGTAAGTAAGAAAGAAGAGGCCAAGTCATATTTCTAGGCAACTGAATAAGATTTTTTTTATGTTTCAGCAATGTATATAAAATCTCCAGAGCATCTCAGGCTATGACTCAGGTCTCTGTCCTTTGTGTCCAAGTGGAATAGAATGGATACTTGAGGCGGCAGAATGTCAAATCCATATATAAGCGCGGCTTTATCTAGGACATGAAAGCTGAAGTATATACTTTGAGCCCATATCCAGACAGGCAAAGCAAGATGGAGAGAAATAATAATTTGGAATATTTCTGAACAAATTCCTAAGTAAACATTTCCTTATTCTACTAGTTCTGAAGAGAGAATTGTCTCCAAAAAAATTGATAAATACCATGATATACTCACTATGCTAGACAGACCATAAGATGAAACCCAATGACCCCCACCTTCTACCTTCTAGAGTTTACATCTTTGTGTAACCCCTCCCCGTAGACTACACCAGGACTTATGATGTGTTTCTGACAGAATATGGCAAAGATGAGTGGAATATCACCCCTGTTATTACCGTATGTTATATAAGACTCTATGTTAGCATTATGGAGATAATGTAGTGAGCTTGATGATGTAGCCAAGTTAGAACTATGGACCATTTCTAGGATCTGGAGCAGCCTCCAGCCAACAGCCAGCAAAAAGTTAGGGGTCTCAGCCATACAAAAGGGAGAAAATGAATTCTACCAACAACCTGAATGCACTGGAAGTAAATTCTGGCCCAGTCAAGCCTCTAGATGAGAATATAGCCCAGCCGACAACATCTTGATCACAACCTTGTGAGATTCTGAGCAGAGTACTGTGAAGCTGTACTTCTAAAGCACAGAAACAATGAAATAATAAATTTCTGTTGTTTTAAGCTGCTAAGTTTGTTTTAATTTGTTATGCAGATATAGAAAACCAATACGCTCACTGAAATGCTAAAAGTAAACACAGGGAATACCAAGCGTTATCAAAGCCATAAACAACCAGAATTCTCATACACTACTGAAGAGTGTACATCGGTTCAGCTACTTTGGAAAGCTGTTTGGCAGCATCTAGTAAAACTGAAAAACTGAATACACACACACACACACACACACACACACATATCTATACACATACATACTATGACTCAGCAGTTTCACTCCTAAATAAATGACTAAAATAAATACATATTTATAAAAGACATATCCGAGAAGGTCCTTAGTCACATTATTTAAAATAGTCTGAAACTGGAAACAACCCAGATGTCATCAGCAGCAAAATGAAGGAATTGTGGTTTATTCATAAATAGAAATCTATGCAGTAATGAAAATAAATGAACTACAAATACACACAACATGAAACTAATGAACATAATGTGGCAAGAAAGAAGCTGATGGTTTATATAAAGTTCAATAACAGCACTAAGCTATGCTCTTAGAAGTCAGTATGGTAGTTATTCGGGTGGGATAGTAACTAGAAGGGAATAAGAGAATGGCTTCTGGGGGTTGGTAATGTAATTTTCTAATTTTTGATATTGATGCTGTGATACATAGGTGTGTTCGCTTCATGATAATTCATCAAGTTATAGACTTATTGGTGGTGTACTTTATGAATGCTTCCACAGAGGCAAGTGCGTTTACTTTAAATAAAAAGTTTACGTAATGATAATATTTCCATTATATAGCCTCTCTATACCTCTTATGCCTCCAATTCACCTGCCCTTTTTACTTTGGGTGCAAAAGAAGAAATAGAAAGAGAAAACATTAAAATAGCTAATAAGGGGTAAAACCAGGAGACAAATCCATGTTCTATGTTTGTCTAATAAAAGACTTTAGACTCTTTCGGATATATATTATATATATTTCTGAACTATTAGAGTATAGGTTATGTACAGTATGCCCTTTTATCTCTCAATACTCCAGTGTGCTTTTTCTAAGAAAATATATTCTTATATAAACCACAGCACGGTTATCAAATTCTAGAAATTTAACATGAATACAATAATTTAATTTAGTCTGTAGTTCATATTCTTATTTTACCAGTTTTCTCCATAATTGACTTTGTAGCATTTTTCTTTTCTTCTTCCCCATTTATCTATCTATTATCAGTATAAACTTGTGGTTTTTAATGATTAATATTTATTGTCATTATTTATTATTTTGATGTTAAATTTTTATGGATTTGGCCAATGGAAGTCCCTTCAAGCTGTTTCCATGTTCTTTTGCCATGGATCCGTAATTTTTGAGCCCTTCCTTAACCTCTCACACAAGATGTACTAGACTCACATTTATTTTGCCTACCCTAGCTCTGAAGTCAGTCTTCCTTCATTTTAGTTGAAAATGATATTAGAAACCAAAATTTTGGTATCAGGTATGATCACTGTTACAGAGATGACTTACTTCTAGTTCTTTTGAGAAACAGAGATGAATACACACACACACACATACACACACACACACACACACACACACACACACACACACACACAGGGCTTCCTGTCAATTATATTGCCTTTTTACCTCTGAGTTCCTAACCTTGTCCCTGGTATACCCAGCCAGTTCTTCTCACCATACATAAATGCAGTTATATGGTACTTTATAGTTTATGAGGCACTTTCATGGACATTATCTTCTTTGATCCTCATAAAGACCCTCTGATAGAGGCAGAGTAATATTGTTATCATCAACTTGTATATGAGGAAACAAATTCTTAACATTTAACTCATTATTTCAGGGTCACATTGTTAACAAAGGCTTAAAATCCCAAGTCTACTGTTGTTTACATTTCTCCTCACTTTCCACAAAGGAAAGTTCATTGGTCCTTGAACATGGCAAGACACTTCTCTCAGGAAAAGTAACACAGAGGAAAGTCAAGAGTTCCCTTCAAATCTATATGCCTACTTAATCCCCAGCTTAACCCACACCTACACATGTGATATGTGAGAGGACTAAGCTGTTTTATTTATGTTTTTATTGAATAATATAGTTTTTCATCCTTAGTTTCTGTCTAAAATAATGTGGCAAAGATATAATACATTGAAATCCACCATTATGAAGACAATCGAACCACTCCGGAGCTAATGAAAATATGGCATAAGCAGAAATTCAGTCTGCATCTTTACAAAATCTTTTCAGAAAGATTCCATGTTTAATCATTTATGAACTTAAGAAAGCCCTGCCAAAAAATGCAAGTCATTACTTTTTGAGCATAGTCTCAGATATTTGGAAATAATAATTTTAGAATATAATGTTATTTTAGAGAGTACATATATCTATCTTATCTAATATCGTTCTCTCTACACAAGTCATGTCGAATGAATTCAGTTCTATATCCAAACTTATCTCTATTTTCATAGCCCTGACATATATACAAAAGATAGAATTTTTTGTGACAGTTGTGAAAAAAATCATTGCTTCTTATATTATTATTAAATGCATTACATTTCTCCTAAGAGGAGATCTTCCATGAGCATAGAAAATTGATTTGATTACCTCAATAATAGGCATCCACAAAACCCTTCAGAGCTTCTTATACAGAATAGCTTTGCTTACAGGAGGCTTATGGCTCTTTTCTGAGAAAAAGCTCCACCTCGTACTCTTTATTATTGAAATAGCTGTGCTCTGTTAGGGTTTACTGGCTTATCATATTATAAGCTGTTGGATATTCTTCCCGCCATCTAGATCAGAGGTAGTATGTATCACCTCTTCCTGATTCTGTACCTGTGGCAGACATAGCTAACCAATTTTTTTTCTGACTTTCTCCTACCATTCATCATCCTTTCCAAACACTTTCCCACTCTCCTTATTACTTTACAAGTAGTCTTATAGTTTATAGAGGGAGTATTGTTCAATAGGAAAAACATGATATTAGGAGTCAGGAAGCCTAGATTATATCTACACTTTACCCAGAAGTACTTGTGTCACTTGGAGCTAGTCACCTTGAAGCTATCATCCTTGAAGTTCTGCGAACTGAAATTCTTTTACTTCAAGTACAAAGGTATATAGTAGTTTAACAGTAACTAGTTTAATAAGAGGAATCTGTCCACTCTGCCTGATTCTGATACGTGCCTCTATGCACATAAATATGAAGCCCAGATAAAGATGAATATTATGATTCCCACTTATGAAGTGAGACAGGGAGTCTAAGTGGAGACTTCATTCATTCATTTATCTCATATTTATTGAAACCTTTTTATGAGCCAGCTACTCTTCTAGGCACTGCAGATCCAGCAGTGAACAAGACTATTCGAAAACCCTGTTCTGGTGAAGTTTCCATTTTAGAATATGTAGTAGGACAAACAATAAACACATAAATATATTAGAGAAAAAATACAATTTCAAATGATGATAAATGCTATGAGAAAAAGAAAAAAAAAAAAAAACAGAAAAATGGGGTGGATAGGAGCCAGGAAGGTGAACAGGTAGTTTAGAATGGATCATCAAGGTAGGCTCCTCTGGGGAGGTCACAGAGTTTTCAGGAAAGGGAGCAGCACATGTGAAGAAAGATTTTCCAAAATGGCTTCATGTGTTGGAGGAAGCGAACATTGTCATCTGCAAGTCATTGCAGCGCGATGAGTGATGGCAGAATTATTGCACCTGAAGTCAGAGAGGCAGATGAGGAGTCCATTTGCACAGAAGAACACGTTTTCTGCATGAGGCAGGAATGATGCTTGCAAGGGCAAGATTCTTTCTCCTTGGAGAGAGCCAAGTATGTCATAAGTTTGGGATCAAGGGACACCAACTGTCAGAATGGCTGGGCCAATTGTTGATCTAGGTCTTTTTTACAGAAATTCTAAAACCAAATGGAAATCCAGAATGGAAGTCCATGTTTCAGTCTAAGACATTTTCAATATTTTTCCTCTGAAAAGACCCATTACATTCAGCAGAAGAAACCTCAGCCTTTCCTGAAAAGTGGATCATGAGAGAGGATAATCAAGACGGAGAGAGAGCGCCAATGACAGATGATGCAGAATTAAATTATGCCGCTACTTGTTGAGAAGCTGGAAAAGGCACTTTACCTCTGTTTTGACAACTATAAAATGAAGGCTTAGACAAGATAATCTTGAAGTCCCTTTCCCATTCTAAAGCAGAATTGTTTTTTTGTAGCTCAATGATAGATTTCTAAAATAACTTTCCTTGCTGTTTAAATAATCCCTGCCATATTAGACTTAAACAAAATTGAATGAAAAACAAATTTTTCTAAAGCATACTGTAGTTTACACTTCTCTCCTCAATCTTATACATAAGAAATTTATATTCTTTAGATGACTTATTTCCATTAGCACATGTTCTCATTAAATTTCACTGTGTTAGCTTGTAATCCATATTTTGAACATGATAAATTGAAGACTGAGTCCTGTAGTACTTCACTTAAGACTAACATTTGGGGTTGCTCATTAAACCAGATGGGACTCTACATATCTGCTTTACTACCAGTATATCATGCAAATTATACTTTTTTTTTCCTTCTGTAAAACTCAATGCAACATTTACCATTTTCCAGGTATCCAGGAACTCCTCTATTCTGCAAGATTCCTTAAAGATTAGCAATCTAATTCATAGGACTAGTACTCTGACAATTAATTCAATGAGTTCCAGAAGGTAAACTCACTTGAAAGTAAGCTCTCTCTGATAACTCCTGATCTAGGTAGGATTTCAATTCTTTCTCACCAATATCTTATCTACTTTTCTGGTCTGGCTATCAATCTCCATCACAGAGAATATAAAGTAAAATTAATATATTCTTATTCTTCTCTTCAAGCTAAACCTAATAAGAAAAGCTTTTATTGTTTTTTATAAGCTTCAATTCTTCCTGGCCATTACTCTTTCTGATAATATCATAATTTGGTACATGCCATTCTTTAACATATCTTAAATTATGTGTTCTTCCTTTCATATTTTGTTTGTTTGTATTAAAATGCCATTTTGTTTAGGAGGCAAAAAAAGAAATATAAATGGAGGGAAACATGGGAATACATGATTCATCTGTCAAAAGAATTCAAATTAATAAAAAGACACATTTTCCGTATCAATTGGAGAAGTTCCAAGGCTAATACAGGTAAGGATGAGGGGATATGGAAACTACCCTATTCTGGGGCTGAGAAAATAAACTTGTAC
The DNA here is from genome assembly GCA_028627145.1 of Eidolon dupreanum. NCBI lineage: Eukaryota > Metazoa > Chordata > Mammalia > Chiroptera > Pteropodidae > Eidolon > Eidolon dupreanum. The sequence continues at coordinate 54,135,702 of CM053503.1, read as the reverse complement.
AATACTGCTAAAGGCAGTATCTGATGTGCACTTTTGATCTGGTCCTTCCCTTTCAAATAATTCATCTTAAGGAAATAATCAATTATGGGCACAGACTCATGTGTAGAAGGACATTTATCATAGGGCTGTTAATAATTTAAAGCAACTCAAATGTTCAACAGCAGGGATTATGAATTAGGTTAAATGAGTAATGGTACATCCATTTTGTGGAATTCCATAAACCTCTTAAATGTAAAATGTAGAAAACTATTTAATGATGGAGGACATGTTCACAATATATTAAAACACAGATTTCAAACCTGTGTTTATACCATGATCCAATTATCAGAAATATTTTTATATGTATAAATAACTTAATAACTTGTCCACACATGAGATCCAGAGCTAGACATTTAAAATATATATATATATATATATATGTATATATATATATATATATATATACACACACATATATTTATATACATGTCATTATCTCAATAGCAAACAATGTTAGTTGCCTATCTACCAATTTTTTTTTTCTTATGGCAGACTTCCAATGTAGTTCAGTTGTTCATTCCTCCATTCCTCTCCCACTTGATTCTGGAGTAAATCCTAAATTTAAGCCAACCATGGTAGCCCTCTTGGCAGTTCTCGTCAGTTTGACTTAAGGGAAAGTCTATGAGTATGTATAGGGTAGCTTCTGGAAAAGGATTCCTGTGCTTTAAGAATCATGCTGGAAAAGATGGACCCCTTTACTTTGGTTGGATTTTATCTTTTCTGAATATGATGCAAGGAACTGTTACAGCAGTTTGTGTCCATGAGGATAATTAACCATTTCCAGTACTCTTTGTTCCTTTGTGTAAATCCATGTTTCTGTTCAGAATTTTCTTTCTCCTTGAAGGACTTTTTAAAATATTTCTTACAGTGCAGGTCTGCTGGAAAAGAAAAGCTAGTCTGCTCCGAGTTTTTGTGTGTTTGAAAAAGTTGTCCTTATCTTCATTATTAAAATATATTTTTACTGAGTATGGGATTCTAAGCTGAAAGCTTTTCTGTTTACTTTAATAATTTTTGTTTACTGTCTTCTCACATACATTATGAGAAATCTTCTCTCATCCTTATCTTTGTGTCTGTACAGAATGTGTTTTCTTCCTTAGGTTGTTTTTAAGATTTTATCACTGGTTTTGAGCAAATTAATTAGAATGTGCCAAGGTATGGTTACCTTTCTGTTTTCTGTGCTTAGGGTTAATTTAGCTTTTTGGATTTGTGAGGTTATAGTCTTTGCCAATTTGGAAATTTTTTGAGCGCTATTTTTTCAAATATTTTTCTGTTGCCCATCTCCTACTTCTCCTTTGGAGACACTAATGGCAAATATATTATTAGGCTGCTTGAAGTTGTCTCACAGCTCATTATTACCATACTTATTTAAAGAGTTTTTTCTCTTTCTATGCTTCATTTTAGTTTCTATTGCTTTATGTTTTAAAAGTCACTAAACTTTTCTTCTATTGTGTCTTATCTACCACTGATACTATCCAGTATATTTTTTACTTCAGACATTATAGTTCTTATGTCTAGAAATTTTATTTGGGTGTTTTTAAAAAATATCTTTTCTATTTAACTTTTTAAACTCATGGAATATAGTTTAAACAACTCTTTCAATGTTCTTGTATGTTAATTCTAACATCTATGTCAGTTCTGGGTCAGTTTCAATTAATTGATTTTTCTCCTCCTCATGGGTCATATTTTCTGCTTTTTCATGGCTGGTCATTATTGATTGGATGCCAGATTGTGAATATTACCTTGTTGGGAGTTGGATATTTTTATATCATGATTAATATTCTTGAGGATCGTTCTAGGATATAGTTTAGTTACTTGAAAAAAATTTGATCCTCTGGGTCTTATTTTTAAGATTTATTCGGCAACCCCAAAGCAGCATTTAACCTAGGGCTAATTATTTCTCACTGTGGAAGCAAACCCTTCTGAGCACTCTACCAATGAATGATGAGGTTTTCCAGTCAGGCTGATGGAAACAGGCACTATTCCCAGCCTTATACAGGTGTGAGGCACCATTACCTCTCATTCTTTTGAGTGGTTCTTCCCTTAGCCTCAGGCAGTTTCCTCAGATGTGTGTGCTGATCAGCACTCTGCTGAATGGGGGTAGGGGGTGGGTGGAGGAGAGGGACTGTCTGCAGACTTCTAGAGTTCAGTCTCTGTGCAGACTTCTCCTGTCTCTTATTCTGTTTTATGAACTCTAGGCACCTGAAGTCTCTCAAATCCTCACCTCTGTCTTCTCAACTTGGACTTGACCAGGGTTCCCCATCCTTGAACTGCAGCCCGGAAACACTCTCAAGGCAGCAATCTGGAACAATTGTAGGACTTGGCTCTTGTTTTACTCATCTTTCACTGTTCTTAGTTGCCTGATGTCCAGTTTCTTGAAACCAGAGTCTTTAATATTTTGTCCATTTGTTTGCTTGTTTCAGGTGAGAAAATAATTCTGAAAGTGATGCGTGTTGCTTTTAGGTCAATGATTTTAAAAGAAAGAGCAAGATCTCCATTCATTCTCTTTCCTGTTACAGGGAAGGCTAAAATCACAGTTGAGAAGGCAGCACCTAGAGATGGTGGCCATTCCATCAGTCTCAGTTCTTAGAGTAGAATTCCTTACCAACATGCCATTCAACATGTAGTGTGACCAAATGTATACATCTGTTACATAAAACCATTGAGATCTGGGAGTTAATTTGTTAATGCTGTAAACATAACCTAATCTAACTAACACACTCTAAAATAATATACATCTTTTTTTTTACAAACATATTTTCTTAATATCTAAGTCATAATAACAGAATTTAAAATAATCTTGACCACTTGGAAATAGCAATAACAATTTTTTTAAAACTTTGCCAAATTAATTTTGGAGCAAAGAAAAAAATGTTATTACAAACTATTTAGGAAATAATGGCAATAAAAACAGTTTATAAAAATAAACAGAATACTGCAAAACCTATATGCAAAGGAATATTAATAGCTAATTGAGTTTAACACTAGAAAATGTACCCTGACCAAATATATCTTATTCCAAGCATGTTTTAATATAAAGAAATCTACTAATATAAAGCATCTACCCAAACAATTAAAGATGAAAAATAATCTCCGCAATGCTAAACAGAAAACTTTCACTTTTTTTTTTTTTTTTATAAAAAACACTCTTAGTAAATGAGAACTAGGGAGGTGGTTCTTTAAAATTATAACTAAAAACCGTATGTCAAACCCACTACTAATATCATGTTCAATCACTAAACACAGAGCTTTCTTATTCTGAAGTAATGAAAAGACAAAGGCTTTCTCAATCAATATTCTTATTTACCATTTTTCTGCAAATATTGGCCAATGTAAGACAATAGAGAGCAAAAGCAAAACTATCATTATTTGGAGACTCTGTTACCTATCAAAACTTGAGAGAATCCACTAAAAATGTTTTAGAAGCAATAACAAAATTTAGCAATGTGACTATACATAAATAAAAATTAGATTTTTATATGCTAGCAAAATTCAGCTTTGAGCAAATAAAGGCCAATTGCGAGAGCGCACACCAATAGGTCTCTGTGACATTTATTAAGAAAACTGAAGCAGTACATGATGTATATTTAACATTGCCCTTCAAATTCTGAAAAAGCACATAGAGTTATAGCAGAACCAGGTGTCAGGCACTAGGAGAGGGATCTTGCCGTAGAGATATGGAACCTATAATCTGCTTAAACTGGGGAGACACCAGTCCCTCACCAAGCATGACCAAGACTATGACAGAAACCTGTCCTTCATGACTGCACTGCCACCTCAGCATTGACAATTTGGGAAGCACCAGCCCTTCCTTTGACATTATTTGAGGACTGCAGCAGATGCTGTTATTCAAAAATGGTCACAGCAATATTTCTAATCCCATGTATTCTTCTAGATCCTTGCCATATTCCATCAAGAGTAGGGTCTGTTTAGCCTCTCCTTGAACTAGAGTGTGCCTGTGACTTCTGTGACCAATAGAATACAGAGGAAGTGATGTTATGTGACTACCAAAGCGTGTTCAACAATAGGACACCGTTTCCAACTGGTGCTTTCTTTTTGGGAGGCTCACATTGGGGAAACCAGTCACTTCTTTATGCTGAGAGGAAACCCAAACTAGCCTACATGGAGGGCTCACATGGAGAAGCCAGTATGGAGAAGAACTAGGGTACCCTAACCAATAGCAAATATTAACCACCAGACATGTGAGTTAACAAGCCTTCAGATAATTTCAGTCCCCAACTTCTTATCTTCCAGCTGAGCTCCAGATATCAAGAAGCAGAGTAAAGCTGTACTCACTGTGTCTTGTACAAATTCCTGGTCCCTGAATGTAACAAATGATTGTTTTATGGCACTACCCATTGGGATGATTTATTATGCAATCCTGGTATCTAGAATAGAGACAAGAATTTAAGTCTTGTGTTTGTAGTTTATATGACCAGTGGCTTGATCCACCACCTCAATATTATGCCAGAATTGTCACTTTAACACTTGACTTCATCTAAGATCTGTGGAGTTCTGCAGAAGGCCAATTATCTGGGAGCCAAATTGCAGGAAATAAGTTAATCATTACCTCTGAGCCAGATAGAAAATAAAATGGGAAAAGATCACATTCATAATAATGACCAACAACTATACCTAGAAACTGAGAAATTTGTAGAGCCTAAAAAGTGAATTTTCTTCTAAAGAATATGAAGGAGAAAACTTTTTTTCTAGAAGAAAACATTCGATATTGAAAATATGTGAATATTCACAAATTAATGTAATTAATTTAGGATTAATGTAATTCTGTGTAATTACATTACATGTAATTAATGTAATTAATTCTAATGGGAAATTTTTAAAGATTTTTCTTGAATTACAGATATTTAAAGCTAATCTGGAAAAATCAGGAGACAGAAACAAAACAAATTTCAAACAGGGGAAGTTTAATATTAAGAATATTAATTATAAAGGAGGATTTAAATAATGAGAGGTTAGCTAGTGAGAAAAAAAAAGCTAAGGAATATAAGAATAGCATAAATACTTAGCAGCCATGGATCTAGGGCTGCTAGAAAGAAAAGCCTCTCCCAAGGGCTGAGATCTAGACCTTGTTGAAAATACAGGTGTGGCTCACTGAATGGCAAAGAACTGTGCACCAGTGGATCTTGCTTGAAATTTGCATCTAGAGTGCAGGGGGAAGCTGTTCACTGGTAGGTGTCTCGCTGAAAACATTTTACTACAAAATTGGTTATACAAACAAGGGAGTGCTGGGGGAATCTGTTATCTGCTGGGTACTTCGTACTAACGTGTAGCGCAGGAGCTAGGCACTAACTAAACAGTCCTCACCTGGTGCAGAGTCTTTCAGACAAGCCTTCAGAACTGAGGACAAAGGCCTCTTCCTCTTGCAATATCTTCAGCGCTCTTTGCTGATGAAGATTAACATCATGCCAGGTGGCTAAGGAAAATATTTAAAGGACCTAGCTCCAGTTTCCCAGAGCATTCAGTGAAGGGTGAATTTGGAGCTAAGATACACTAAATTGATCACTGGCAAAGAAGGTGATTTGGATCACTACTACCTAATATTAAAATATGCTTTAAAACTGTAATAATGAAAACAATACGAGTGGCACAAGACTAAAGAAACTGATTAATAGAAGAGAATAAGGGAATTAAAAGTCAGAAATATAAATGTGTGCTACATATGTATATGTACACATATGTGTATATATATAAACATATAAATTTATCTATGAAAGAGTAACATTTCAAATCTTTGTGATAATTACTCAAGAAGATTAGCACAAGGTTAGATTTCCATTTTACACCATACACCAAAACAAATTTCAAATGTATTAAAAAATTAAACTTCAGAAAGCTTGATTTTTTAATTTTTATTGCATCAATTCTCCCTGGTCCTACCCATGAAGCACAGGTTCCAGTACCACCCATTTGCTGGCATCCATGACAAGAAGTAGGACTCTAATAGAGAAAAGAGTCCTCTTTAAATTCACTTGAAGGAGGTTAACTTGGAAATCAAGAGCTCTACTGGAAGCAAGTTTCAACAAGACACATCCAGGTTGGTGAGAAAACAATAAAGGTACAGATAGGAGATGCAGACAGATAACAGCAATGCTGAGCTGTAAGATCAGCATACCACCCCTGAGAAGGAGGAGCCAAATATATCGTCTAAAAAATGTAGAATGGTATCTAAAGAAATTAAAAGATCATGACAATAGAAACATCTTAATTCTTGTGAGGAACAAGAATTATTTACTTCCTCTAATGGCAGTTCCGATAGATGAAACAAGAGATTTCACTAAAGAGAATGGTCACCCGTTGTCATCCACTCTAAACTTCACCAAGTTAGAACTGCTTTATAGGCAATCCTCCCAGGGATATATCATGTTGTTTCTCAGAAACAAATGAAAGATGTGAAAATGACTTCTCTCTAAACAACATTGTAACCCTAATTATGATTTACCAACCATTAATAAAAAGTCAAGGTGTGATGAGGTCATAACATATAACTCAATACTCTTCTCACCTATGCTGCTGTATATAATTTAATTTGCAGGTCATCTACTTAAACATATGTGAAATTCACCTAGCTAAAATATAATCACAATTCTTAAAAGAAAGTCTTCTAAATTTCCTTAAAAATAGGGTTAAATATTTGTCTAAAATTAGAGAGCACAGTCTTTTTGAACATCACAGCAAATGAAAAAACAATTAAAGAAAATTGATATATTACCTAAAATTTTAAATTGTATATATGAGAAGACATCTTAACTGGAATTTTAAGGCCAAATTTTAGGATAAAATTTGAAAATTTTATAATAAGTTTTGACTATCATTAATATGTAAAGAGTTCTTGCAAATCAATAAGAAAAAATTTAAAAACCAGTAGAATTATGCTAAAACATTATTGGGTATTTTAAAAACAAATCTAACTATTCAGTAAAAATATTACCTCATTAGTAATCTAACATAAATTTAAAGAAAAATAATTTTTTTCTATCAAATTGGCAAATATCTTTTGAACTATATCAAATGTTTTAGAATTATGCATACTCTTTCATCTAGCAAAACTTTCTCTTAAGGGAGTAATAATGGGTACTCACAAAAGTATATGGCCAAAGTTGTTAATGTCAGCATTATTTGTAATAGCCTAAAAAGTTAAACCCTTTAGAAGTCAAACAATAGGAGATTGAATTAAATCTATTTTGATAAATTCCTGCAATAAGAAAAATACAATAATGTAGTAGTTAAGAGCACAGAGTCTAGTTTTAAGTTTGCTGGATTCGGATATGAATCTAATAAATCCTGACTTTAGAGCCTGGGGCAAGTTATTTACTTTCTCTAAATCTCAGTATCAGTGAGGATCCTAAAAGTGCTTAAGAAGATGATTGACATGAGCATTAAATGAGAGAATCCAACAGTGCACTCATTATATACTGTCTAGATGATAGTGCCAATGAAAATTAACTATCGGTATTTTCTTTTACAGAATATCATATAAACATTAAAATAATGTCTCAGTAGACCATATAATAAAACGAGGAAATGTTTATGATGTATCATTAATGGGAAAAAGCAAGATATAACATTTTATGTATAGTATAATACAAATTGTATAACAAGAGAAACATAATGTAGGTATTAAAAAGCCAGAAGGGTACATCAAAATGTTAACAGTGTTATTTCTAGATGACTAAACTATTTTCTCCTTTGTAATTTTCTATATTTTCTGCATTCCTTTGCAATGAACACTTATTTTGTAATAAAAATAGTTATCATAAACGAAAATGTAAGCCGATACATGGCTGACTGAGTATGTCCAGATTTCCTCTCCTTAACCATCACAAAAGATTATACAACTATACTAAAAGATTATATCACTTTTATTTTTCCAAAGTTATAGTACTTATTGTACTTTATCAACATTTTTGTGTGTGTATGTAGGCTATGATTAAATCCAAAGTAACATTTACTCTTCACTGCTTTCCCTGCCTTTGGCAGATAGAATTACCAGGAAGGCATGTCAAGAATGTATTTTCCTGGTAATAACAGATATAGAGCCAGTGACACATTTGAAGTGGTGTTTTAATTTTTTTCCTTTGGATCCTGATAGAAGTAAGAGTACAGACATAATGACCCTTTGCTGATTTGCCAATATTCAAAAGAATTTTTTTCCTTTGTTAGAATTAAAGCCAATATAACATCTATTTGTACCTTTTAGAATGAACTATTCTAAACTTCTTAAATAACAAATATAAAATATAAAATGTTTGAAATGATAATATTTTAAGTGCCAAGCATGTAATAGATGATCAACAAAGATTTATACGAAATAGAACTGAAATAATTACCAGGCACTGTGTACAAAATGAACTGACTAAGTTGTTCTTAAATTTCAGACATATGTTTCACTATTTTCAGACAGAGGACTTCTATAAAGTTTTGATCTGGGGACTTGGGAACCCATATTTTAACTTCGTCACTGGGCTACAGTTATTCAGGGCATCCTTGACAATAGCAGTTAGTGACACTTTTTTGCCCTTAATAATAAATATCCCTGCATTTGCTGTTCATCCTACAAAAGTCCCTGTCTTTACTGTTCATTCTCTTAGAACTTGATTAATACTCTGTATCACTGGTAGAATGTCCATCATATTAGTCGGGATTAGATTTGGTTAATTTAACAGAAAAAACAACACAAAATAGCACTTGCTATTTTAGAAAAGTTTAAGTTAAGAACTCTGAAGGTAAGCAGTCCATGACCAGTAAGGGAGTTCCACAAATTCTTCAGAAACTTCCACACGGTCCTTCCGATTCATCATTCTGCAATCCATGAAGGGTGTCCTTGACTCCAGGATCCAGGATGGCCGACGGAACTCCAACCAGCACGGTCATGTTCCAAGCTGCATGGTACCTGATGGCTAAGCTGTCTTCCTTTCAGGAAAGATTATACTTCTGAGATCACTCATGAAGCTATTGGTTGGTGTTAGGTCCTTGCTGGCTGACTATTTGCTAGAAACATCAGTTTCTTGTAATATGGGTCACTCCATAGGGCAGATTACAACATGGCAACTGCCTTCCCTCAGAGTGAAAGAGTGAGAAAGAACACCCCAACATGGAAGTCAGGGTTTCTTTGTAACCTAATCTTGGAAATGACATCCCCTCATTTTGTCATTTCCATGCACTGGAAGGTCCATTTCATACTCAAGAGGAGGCAAATCGAGAGGGGAATTATTGGGGACCATTTTAGAAGTGGCCTACCACAAAATCTCATTATACTAAACATGGCCACATATACTACAAGGGAGTCTGGAAATATAACTTTTAGCTGTGTAGTAAGTAATAAGCTCAGCTAAAAATCAGAATTCTGATGCTAAAAAAGCGGGGAGAATTATTGGCAACAATTAGTATTCTCTACTACCCTCACCGACCCTTCACTCTTCACACCATGAACTCCCTTTATTCTCCTGTCCTTCTTTCCCTTCTATTACAGCCTCCATGCTAAACCCTTTGTTAAACAGAGTCCTCTACATTTATTATTGTTATGTAAGAATATTGGGTGCAAAGCATTATCTTCTTGACTCATATTTATCAGTTTCACTCATTTTACTCCCTAAACCTCTCTTCTATATTGAACCTAATGTCAAAACGATAAACTCTTTCTTTGTAAAAGCTCTCAGAGCTATGTCTTTCTCTCCATTCACGCTATAACTACCTTTATACAGACTCTCAACATGTCATATATGGAAACAACCCCCCCCCCCCGCTTACAATATCTCCTTAAACACATCCTAAATAATCCTATAAGACGAATTTCCCTAAAGAGCTACAGAAAGGCATAACAGAAAGAGGATTTTGGAAACTTGGGATCTAGTTAGCTTTGTTTCTATGTGTGACTCACAAAAAAAGAAAAAAAAGAAAAAGAAAAACCTGTGTGACCTCACAGAAACTACAAACTCCTGTAAGACTCAGTTTGATTTTAAGAAATGTAATGGTAGGAGCACAACGAAATTCCTCAGCGGTGGAAGGGATAGAAGTAGCAAGCCTTGCAGCTTTCTCCTGTCCCCTCAGATTTCACACTCTTTGAGGTGACAACATAATTATCAGTGGCTTGATCCAGGTGAGTCCAGCAGCTGGTAAGGGGGTAGGAGACTCCCCAATCTTATTGCTCAGGTGTGTTACATTTCGCCATCCCCTAACTCTTCCAAATCACATATCTCCCCAACTGAGCCCACCAATGGCTTCCCATTGCCCATTCATTCATTTACTTAGCAAGTATATATTAAGCACCTACATGTGTCAGAGTCTTTGCTGGGTGCTTAAGGAGAGGACAGTAGAACATATAAGTTTAATGGGGAAATTACACAATTTAAGAAGCAGTAGCAGTAAAATATGATATGTATTTGATAAAAGATTTCATGTGAGTACTTAATAGGAGCATTTAATCTAGTCTGGGACGATCGGACAAAAAATTACCAGAGGAAATAAAGTCCAAGCTCCTTTTCTTCCAATTCCTCCATGTTCAATCCCACCTACATTTTTTTTTTTTACTACTCTCCCTTGTATACCCTACTCTCCAACCAAAATGGATTATCCATTCTGTGCTGAATACACTCTATGCTGTCATAAAACCACTGTCTTCTTCTAGATTAGAAAGCTACATATCTTGGAATCCCTCTCTCCTTCCTATTTCTGAGCTGTAGCTATTTCTAAGCAGTATTTCACATGCTGGGAGCTTTTCATTCTAGCCTAGCAGAAAAGTTTTAGGGCCATATTTTTCTGGGCTGATTTTATAACTGGTTTGTCTCTTTTAAATTCATTTCAAACTCTGCTGTTCAGCTACCACTGCACAGCAGTCTATAATCTACAAAGTAACTTATTGGATTTGTTGTTCTAGTGTACAAGCATTTGCTCCACAGAAGTTCATCAATGGCCCCCTGAAGGATTCTGGGAATTTTTGAAATCCATTGAGATAGTGAAGTATGTTGGAGACTTTGAAACATGTTTTAATAATAGCATCTAAATCCCTTGTTGTAATGTCAGGCATGGGTGCATAAAACAGATTGGGTCTAACCGTGCCTATTATGTGTTTGTGCTTCACACCATTAATGATGGGTGAGAAATTAAACCAACCATTTTCAGCACTACCTCAATGTACCATTCCTCCAGGAAATCATTTCCTCCAGTCAATCAGGCACTGCGAAGTCATTTCAAGTATTTCCATCACTCCTATTGCAGCCAAATGTTTGATATTTTTCCACTAGTGCAAGTCTTTCTGAAAAGAGTTTAAAATACAAATTGACATTTAAAGAATTGAACAGGACAGTGATTGAACTCTGTTCTTGGCTTGGATTCTGCCAGCCATTTGCTGCATGACTATCACAAGACACCTGCCCACCCACACCTGCTTTCCTGTTATGAACTAGGAATTGATGGTTGAGGGAGGTATGTGCCTAAAAGAATGTCTGTGAAATCCATGGAATGTCTGAAGAGATTGTTATATAATTTAAGTTCATCACCACCCATATTAATCAGCCTCTCTTCTTGATACATTATTCATGCCAATTAATTAATATAATTAGTAGTACTCAACTTTGTCTTTCACAATGAGCACAGCACTTCTTTTGTCTTTTTTTCTTATTTGCATTTAGCTTGTTACTTAGCAGTAATCAACCATACACACTTCACTCGTGGAAAAAGTAACACATTAATTCTCACCAGTCATTAAATAAATTCCTTTATTTTTGAGAAAAAATATCGCCCTTCCCCACAAACAATCACTATTCTCTGTGATGCTTTAGTACACTGGCTGCTGATAATTATTATTGCCATTTTTTGCACATAAAAAGCTGAGAGTCTGAAAGCTGACAGCATTTGATCTTTTTCATGCCTTATGCAAAAATTCATTCACCTCGAATCATTAGGATTGCCCTCACTGATGGACTAAAAATTCTCTTCAGTGCAAGACTGAGGCATAGACATAGCCGAAGGCAGTTTCAAGTTTTGACTTGAAATTGACATCAAACATTGGCACCACTACTTAGCCAGAGGTTAGGAGAATATTAAGCCAACCTAAGGCAAAATTATAAGGAGGTAAAACCTTCTTTGAATTCTGCCTTCCTACCTTCTGTTTTTATTCTATCTTAGTATTCACATGCTGCTCATAGTGTCCAATATCTTCCCAGTTCTATGCCCCATTTGCTTTTTTCTTGTCCCTTATGAAGGTTCTTCTATTTCAATGTTACCTAGAATCTCAGAGTTGAAAAAGAACATAAGCTTGTCTGGTGCATCGACCTTGGGCATCAATTATGCCTGCAACATTTGTCAAAACATTTTCCAGCCTCTACTTGTAATCTCCTAATATGAGAAATCCATTTCCTCTGGAAGTGGTTCATTTCATTTTGAAAAATTTAATTGATTAAAATAACTTTTAATAAAAAATTAAAATTTTAAATTTTAAAAATTAAAAAATTAAAAAAAATTTTTTTCATGAATCAAAATCCTCTAACGGTTAGTTTCTATTTGTGAAATTTTATTCATCTGTTTGTTTATTGAGGAGGGAAGAATCTTTAAGAGTAATGCTAAAGGTTTCTGGAAGAAGAGAGGGTGGGGTAAAAACCTCCAGGTGGACAGGGAAAGCAGAAAAAACAGAATGTGGAAAAGCATAGAAAGTCTAGCTGCAAGTGGTTTGGGTAGACAGCTTTATTCTTCCTTATCTGTTTTCTTTCCTGTCTTGGAAAATCCTTCATCCTTTCCCAACCACATCCTTCTCCAGGACCTCATGCTACGCGGTATCATCTTTCTATCATCTACCTCTCTATTCCTCCTGTATCCTTCCAATAATGTTTAAGTTGTCCCCAACATAAATGCCTTCCATCAACCCTGCCTGGCCTCTGGTGGCCACCTTCTTCCTTCTTTTCATAATTAATTCATGGAGAGTTGTCCAGTGCCCCTTAAGATGTGGTTCATGAACAACTCATATCAGGGTCACCAAAGTCCTTGTTTAAACTGCAGCCTCCTGGGTTCCAACTTGAGAACTAATGAATCTAAAGTTGTGTGGCAATCTGAAATTGTTCTTCTTTTCAAACGAAGCTGCTCTAATATTGGAGAATCACTAAGGTAGCCAGTACTCCCAGTCTCTTTAATGCACTGTAAGCAAGGTCCTACCCCACTTCTTTACTAAAGCTATACTCACAAAGGGCATCAATGAACTCCACACTGAGAAATCTCAGTCTCATCTCTGCAACAATTCTCCCTTCTTAAAGTTCTGCCTCTTGTTTTCTGAAATCGCCACCCTTTGGTAATTTTACTCCTTACTTTGTCTCCTCTTTCTCTAACTCTTCATTTGCTCATTCTTTAAACAAAATTCCTTCCCAGACATTCCTCCATGACCCTTTTCTCAATCTACACGTGTTCTCTGAGGAGTTTTTCTAAAGCATGCTCTAAGTACCATTTATATTTGATCTCCAATACTCATTCTGCTCCACCTCTATTTTGGGCTTCCTTCATAGCAAATCACTCAAGTCAACATTTAAAAAACAGAATTCTCTCTACAGTCCCCTCCAACCTGTTTCTCCATTTTTGAGTTAATATCAGTGAGGATGCTTTCAACTTCAACAGAAAATCCAGACTCAATTTGTTTAAACAATAAGGAAAATTATCCCACATAATGATCATTTTAATTTCACAAATGAGACTTCTGAAGAAAGGTCAGTCCCTTGATTGGTTTACTCAGGGGCGAAATTTCATCAAGCAAGACCCAACTTCTTTTGTTTTCCTTCGTGTCATTCTCAGCCCATTGGCTAATCCTCACACTGGCCTCCCATGAGATGGCTGCTGCAGTTCCAGACATCACATCAAGACGAAGCAGTCCATTGGAAGGAAATAGAGACCATTTCATTTCCTGTTTGTTTTCATATCAGCCAAAAAAACTTTTCCCAGGAGCCTTCTAGAAGACTTCTTCTCTCAGCCCATTGGCCAAAATTATATCACATGAACTTTTAAAAATCATCTTCTGTAAAATATAATGAGAGGGGTCACCGTGGCATGCCTACCTCTCTTGTACCATATGGTTTCCTTCAGGATCAGGGGGCGGGGGGCGGGGCAGGATCTGAATAGAGTCAGGGCTCTGTTAGAAAAAAGAGCAGGTAGTTGAATCAGCTGTGACTAGGTGTGACTTATATTAACAAACACCCAGATCAATGGTGGTTTAAATATTTTTTAAAAAGTCATAGGCAGAAAATCTAGGACAGATGTACTAGCTGCATGAAGTAATCAAGGACCCAGCCTCCCTTTAAACTTTCTGCTCTTCTGTATGAGGCTTCCATGCTACAGTCCATCCAGTATCTTCATTCTATGCAGTAGGGTCCTAGAAATGAGATGGAAGGGCCCACTCTCTCTCTTTTAAAGAGACTTTGCAGATATCCTTAGCAAGATTTCTTCTTATGTAGGAAAGGAGGCTGGTAAATGTTGTTTTCAGCTTGATACATTGTCCAGGGCTTTGTTACTAAGGAAGAGGTCCACAGGGAGGCAACCAGCAAATCTGCCATGCAGGGAAGCAGTAGAGTACAGGCAGCTGGTAGCGTCTGCTACTCTCACAATTCATTCCCCCAAGTCATACAGGCTAGAAACCAAGCCTCTTCTTTAATTGTATTTTTTATCATTTGACATAAGCACTAGGACACTGAGCCCAATGATTCTGTCTGCAACATATTTAGCAAACCTTTTCTTTTTATGTCAATTCCCACTGTCCCTGCATTAGATCAGAAGTTCATGACGTCTGGACTCTTGTAATAGCTCCTTTCTAGTCTTTGTAACCAGACTATTTCATTCTATTTCCCATACTACCTTCAGATTCCTTCTTAAACACAATTCTGATTTACTAAAATAACTACAATATCACTCTTGCTTATTGAACAAAATTAAACAGCTTAATATACCAATCAAAACTCTTTTACTAAAATAACTACAGTATCACTCTTGCTTATTGAATAAAATTAAACAGCTTAGTATACCAATCAAAATTCTTAATACTGTGACCCCAACCAACCTCCCACTGTGCCCTGCACTTTGGTCACACCAGACGAAATCCTTTTACAGCCACCCAGGTAAACACTGATTCATTTAGTGATTTTTTTTTTTTTTTTTGCCAGCACATTACAATATACTGTTAACATATATTTTTCCTCTTGCTTCACGGGGTGCCAAATACTTCCAGCCAAGGAGATCCCAATGTGCTTTCCTAAGTTATATCTATTCTGAAATATGCATATTTTGTTCTCTGGTGGCCTCTCTGTAATTTTTTTTGTGATTTGGCAAACAGTTTGGATCTATGATGGCTAACTAAAGATCTGAGTGTTATATTCTTGAACCGATCATAATGGAACAAAAAAAAAATAATACCTTGGCTTAAAATGCAGGTTCTTTGTTGTTGTCATTATTGTTGTTTTCCAACTTTATTGAGGTATACTTGACAAGTAAAACTTGCATATACTTAAAGTGTACAACATGATGTTTTGATATATGTAAACATTGTGAAATGATTACCATACTCAAGCTAATTAACATATCCATCACCTAACATAATAAGAATATTTAATAACTACTTTCTTAGAAACTTTCATGTATATAATACAGTATTTTTTTAAGGTGTACAATGTGATATATTGTGAAGTGATGACCACAATAATGTTAACACATTCTTCACTTCAAATAATTACTACAGTTGACCCTTGAACAATGCAGGAGTTAGGGGCACTAACTCCCCCACACAATAAAAAACCCACATATAACTTTTGACTCCCCAAAAACTTAACTACAAATAGCCTACTGTTGACTGGAAGCCTTACCAGTAACATAAACAATCAATTAACATCTATTTTTACAATATAGTAAGCTAGAGAAAAGAAAATGTAATTAAGAAAATCACAAGAAAGAGAAACTACATTTACAGTATTTATTGAAAAAAAATCTATGAGTAAGTAGACCCACGCAGTTCAAAGCTGTGTTGTCCAAGGGTTAACTGTATTTTTTTGTTGCCGTTATGGTGAAAATATTTCAAATCTACTCTCTTAGCAATTTTTATGTAAACAATACAGCATTGTTAACTACAGTCATCATGCTCTACATTAGATCCTCAGATCTTACACCTCTCATAATGGGAAGATTGTACCCTTTGACCAACATCTCCTCATTTCCCCGCCTCTCCAGCCCCTGGCAAACACCATTCTCTTCTCTGTTTCTTTGAGTTCAATTGTTTTAGATTCCACAAAGAAATGAGATTATTCAGTATAAAATTTAGGTTCCAAGAATGCTCAAGACACTTTCAAGAGATAATAGAGAAAAAGAGTGGCAACCATCAGATAATTAGGGAGCGGTGAAAATCCTTTGACATTAAAGAGGCACTATAAATATTACTGCAAAAAAAAAAAAAAAACATTCTGCAGAGCAAAAGGATTGACTATCTATTGTTTCTGTTGGGAGAGCTTAGGTAGGAGACACATCATGACTCCAGGAATCTGAAGACAAATAAAGATAAATAGCCAGGGGGTAATACTGAAAAAATATTTCCCCGAATTTATGCTATAACAACCCATATTTATTGATTTAGTTAGTGCTTTCATGTCCAGGAATGCATCCCACCTTCATGTACTAATAGGCAAAAGCAGAATTATCATGATGCTAGTAAAGCTTAAGCATAAGGACCTATTTGAGGTCCATGGAAGGACCCAAACCTATACATTCATGTGACTGCAAGGTATTTTTTAATAATTTAAAAGTGACAGAAAAATTGCAAAAAATAGATGACATTGTTACTATACCAGATACGCAATCTGAGTTTTGCCAGTTGTCTCCACATTGTGCTTTATAGCAAGTGACTTAATTTAGGATCGTGTATTGTACTTACTTTTAAATCTCTTTAGACTTCTTCAACCTGGAACTGTTCCTTAGTCTTTGCTTGAGTTTTGTGACCTTGAATGTTTTGAAAATTATAGGCCAGATATTTTGTAAAATGTCTCTCAGTTCAGGTTCATCTGAGGTTTCCTCGTAATTAGACCTAGCTCATACAACATTAGCAGGAACATCACAGAAGTAACGCTGTGTGTGTTCTTCTCATTGCACCTTCTCAGGTAGTAAGTACATGACTTCCATTTGTCTAATTAGTGGTGATGTTAACTTTGACCATGATTCAGGTGCTGTTTGCTGAGTTTCTCTAGTCTAATGTTACTCTTTTCCCCTTTATAATTAGTGTAGTATGAGGATATTTTGAATATGTGAATTACCCTATTCTTTTACACACTAGTCTTAGCATTTATTAATGATTTGAATTATTACTGTAATGGTTGCCAAAAGATGATTTTCTAATTTCCTCATTCCTTCCACATTTATTAGTTGGTGTTCTACTGTCAGTAAAAGCTTTTTCTTCTCCTCATTTATTATTTATTAATTAATTTAAGTTGGTGTAATTCACAATTATTATTTTATTCAATGATCAATAATCTGTTATTGTTGTACTTTATTCTGATGTCAAATTGTCCCAGATTTGGCCAGTGAGAGTCCCCCCTTCAAGCTGGCTTCCATAAATTTTGACTTGACTCCATCATTCTATGAGCACCTCTTGCTTTCTAAAATAACAATATTCCCAAGCTTATCCTGTAATTTCCCTATTCTAAACCTGCAGTGATATTGACAAACCTAAATGTAGACATTAGGTGCTCATTGCTTTGGGGGCATTGCTATTTTTAAGCCTTCTAAGTGGAGATGCTAAGGAACATACACCTATACACGTTTACATCTATATTTATTTTTATATATTTCTATATATGAATTCTCATTGATACTTCCTTTTGCAATGCACCACCACAAGGTTCATTTTAGTCATCTCCTTAGCATATTTACAATTCCATTCTCTGACGGTCAGAAACCTGGCTATCAAACCCTCAATATATTTGCCGATAGAGTCAATTCCCCCTTTATGTAACCAATCTTCTCCCCCATCCCTGCCATGTGGATGCATCCCCCCGTATCCCATTCCAGACATCACCCAACCATGCTTTGGCTTTCTTCTCACCTAGTTCAGGTTCTGACACCCTTCTCTGGGTTGCCAATACCATCACCTTATCTTATCCCTGAGCTCAGGTTTTCTATTTACTACTGTTGGATGCCAATGTTCTGCATTGGGCCTCATGAACAACCTCCTCAGTCTTATTGGGCTCTGACAATCCATATTTACCTATTTCCCCCCACCCACCCACCCAACACACGCAAATGCCCTGCTCCTTTATCCCTCTTGGGCTTCCATACCTCATGCTATCACCACCAGCACCACTACCACCCCTGACAGACACCTACTTTGGTTGGTCTCATTTAATGCTTTTTGGACTAAATTATTTAGAAAATAAGGGTGGAGAAGAAGAAGAATTTTTGTTTTTATAAAAAGAGATATTTATGCATTCATAAATTAGGAAATGTAAATTTTAACCACAATCAGTTAAGAACACTCTCTTCGCATTGTAGCTTTCCCTCTGTCACATGACCCCTAGTGTCAAGTGGCACTGGAGTGAGCATAGGCATTTTTGGGATCCAGCTAAGGAGAAATTGACTTGGAGATATATTTAGTTTAAGTATGGTGGAATATATTTATGTGGAATATCATATATTTATTTTTAACTTTATTTTGCCACCTGAAAAACATTTATGTGTGACTTTTTTTAACAAAGTGAACCAAATCTGCTCAGTTGTAACCTGCTATTAAGCAACATTTATAATCAAACATTGTGTCAATGCAGCTATTATAAAAAGTGAGAATGATGATCTTATTATTGATCATTATTAAGTTTTCAGAATGTATGTCATGTGCAGGCCATTCTTTAATCTTATTGTAGAAAAGTTGGTCCCACAGTTACTGAGGTTGTTGATTACTTTGACTTTGGTATTTTGTAAAAATTATGTTTTCTAGTTCATGTCTTACATGGAGTTTTTAAACCCATAACCAATTTGGATTTTGTTTGTTTGTCTAGGTGTAAAAATTTGATTGCCCATTATAAAGCTATTCAAGATTTACAATGTAGAAACAAATCATATGCAAAAAGGTTATTTAAAAGTTTATAAAACTCAAAAATACCATTTAACTATAATTTGACAGTCATTTCATAAACATTTCAATAGAACAAGTGAGAAATTACAGATTCCTGGTATGGATGTATGTGAAGGGTACCTCCTTTGATCACATTTAAGTTTATTTATTAAAGAAACGTTTTAAAAAATTTAGATGAAATTAATTAAATATGAAACATGGTAAAGATGAGTATGAAAACCTATAGAAATTATTTTGCTACTAAAAAGTCATTCAGAGGAAGAGATACATATGGAATAAAAATAATAAGAAGGCACATGGATATTGTTTGATAATTCAATTAATGGAGTGAAGCATGTAAATATAGTGAAAAATATTAAAATTTTTTCTTATTTGACACAAAATAACTGACATCAAGGAAGATAAAATAAAACTCATAATATGTCACCATAATGATAAAATATTAATGACCACAGGATGATAATGCCATTAATTCAGAGAACTGAGAATGAGTCAATGTCAAAAAGAAATTGAAATACTCTGAAATCTTAGAGTTCAAGTATGAAAGAAACTTGATAATGTTCCCCAAATTTGATAATACTTCTAAAAATTTAACATGGCATTAGCAACAAAAAATTGTGAAACAAATATATTTTTTCTAAATTGGTAATAATAAAATTCAACTTTATCAGTCATCCTAGAAAAATTAATAAATGATCTTTCTTTTTTCCATATATATTATATTGTAAAATCATTGTCATAGAAAGAGACTATCAAAGAGTATAAGCCCCACAGAAACGTTGAGGAAAAGTGTTAGAGTTATACGTTAGGTGGCTAATTACTTCAACATTATTTTATTTTTCTGGACTTTGTGAGATCAGTGATATTTATCAGCTTTTACATTTATAAGTTCTTGTCATTTACTTTCCCATTCTAAGTAAATCTTCACTTTGGTATTTCATTTTATATTCATAGTTTTTATTATTTTTATTAAAGAAGATTCCTCAAATACATAATCTCCATGCCCTACACAGTCTGGATCTGCCCCTTATTGAATTTATAGTGTTTCAGCAGGCTTCCAAGCCTTCACTCATGTGTTTTCCTGGGCCTGGACCTGCCACTACCCTCTTTTGTTACTTATCATTTAAGATGTAACTCACAGGTAGCATTCTCTGTGAAACCTTTCAGCCATCTCCTAGGCGGTGTTTTCAGAAACATTTATATTTCTTATTTGTAATAAGATATGTAATTATACCCCTAATGAATGTGAATTCTTTGAAATCAAGACAGTGCCATATTGTCCCCAGTTTCTGGTCTTATGCCTGTTACTCAGTGAGATTTAGTAAATACTGGGTGACTGATGAATTTATGAATGAGTGGCAACGTCACACAATAGGGTGAAATTTTAAAACATACAGTTGCCAATAACTAGAGATAGCATGGTCTTTTCTTTTATATCTGTTATTTAGATGTCTGGGTCTTTTTCTGAGCTCTTTTGTGCCTGTAATTCAATTCTCATGGCAGGTCTTCTGTTGGTGGAAAAACTCTTATTTTCTAAAGCTGTTGTTAAAGTATCTTTTACAAACAAGTAATTGATTGGGAGGTGGGAGAGAGAATGTGTGTCCACAAAGCTCAGGGGGAACTTATTTCTTTATAGTGTGGACAGAGGAATGAAAGCCTCTGAAAAGAATTTTTTATTTTCTGATCTATACAGCAATCTATTAACTTCCTTCCTTTCCCCCCACCCCACACACACAGTGAGCTTTTTTTTCTTCTTTTTTTTTTCCCTTCCTCCATGGTATATTTCATTTCCTCCCTAATATTTGCTTTCTTTGTGTTTTAACTCTCTTACACTGCTTAGTATCAATGCGTTTAACTGCAGAAGTCACTTGTCAGGCCTGCCTGCTACTGTTATTCCTGTTTGTTATCATTGGTTCATGTCCAAGTAGTCTTGCACAAAGCCATACCTGTCTTTGCTCAGGCCTTTAATGAATATTGTGTACCAGACTGGATGTGCCCATACTCAAGACTCACCTGTCCATCATCTTACACTGTGTGTTTCAAAATTAACAGATCCTCCATCAGTTATAAACAACATGCTTCCCATGTTATATATCTGAACATTGAAATGGGCACTGTCCTATTATCAGAGTGAGTAGTTTATTGCCTTGTGCTTGTACCCAATATTTATTTATGTATTCATTTATTCAATAAACTATAATTGGGTACCTCATAGGGATGAGGGACTCTTGAGATATTTGAGCTATAATTCATTGGTCTGGGTCTTTGCTCATCGGGAGTTCTGTGTGTAAATATAGAGTTATGGAAAACAGAGGGGCTTTGGAGACAGAAAGTTGGGTTTCTGTCCTGGCTTTGCCTCTAACTAGCTGTAAAAGGATTTACCTGTCAGGTCTTCAGTTTTGTATATGTCAAATGGGGGAAATACTATCCATGTTCTAGTGCTGTTTCGATTAAATAATGTATTTTCATTATTACATCATTAAATAGTGGACTAGGAAAGAGAGGGTTAGGGCATGCCAACATCTTAGGGATTTTTCTATTTTAATTGGCAACACACATTTTCCTTTTCAAGGAAATAAAAGGGCTGGGGCTGCTGAGCAGCACCACAGACAAGAGAAATGGTCCCAGTGCCAGGCCCCAGCCCAGCACCACGAGAAGCCAGCCCAGCACTGGGGGGAAACACTCCCTGTTCCTCTCGAACTCTTCTAGGCATCAGGCCCCAGACCCAGAACTAACAGTAGTGGCTAGAACTTGACAGTGACCCTGGTTAAGAGAAGCATCAAAGAGAAAGAAGCAGTGACAGCTACTCCAGACCCAGAGCAGCAGCAGCGATGATAGCACACAAAAAGTGAAGTTTCTGAAGACAGAGTAGCATTCCTTAGATTCTCAACTTCAGGCACTTAGTGCAACAAGCGTAACCTTGACATCAGCTCTTGGCTGCTGCAGGTGGAGCCAGTGGCCTACACCCTGAATCAGAAGGAAGCAAAAGGGTTTCGGGTTGGGGCACTGGAGGGTAGCTGGAGCCCAAAATGATTTTTCTAGACGTGGTCAGTAACTACTGGTTTCACTGAATTCTTACATTTCCTGTAACCACACGCCACTGTATTCCACCCTGTTCTGTGGTTGAGGAGACATCTGCTACCATTCGCAGACCACAGTCCTAATGTATGGAGTGCTTTCCATATGCCAGGTGCCTTACTAGATTTTATGTACATAAATTCCATCTCCACAACTCTTTAAGGTGAATGTTATTCCCATTTTACAGATGAAGAACCCAAGTTCAGAGAGAAGATAAGAACCTTTTCCATGATCATATAGGAGTGAACTTGGATTTCTACCTGGGTGTCTGGCTAACACAGCCAGGCTGCTTCCAGCTTCCACTTTGTAGGTGCTCAGCTTTTATGGCATGAATTTTGAATGAATCTTGGGCTTGCTTCCCTCTTCACAGTGCCCAAGAGATTTAAATATGGGCACTTAAAGTTTTCATGACTATTACTTACTTTGTCATCTCCTGGGGAGGGCAATAGAACTGCGGATTGTACCATGGGGAATTATTGCAAGTGCTGCTCAATGACCTTGCTCTACTTCAGATAACTTCGTATGTGTGTGTGTGTGTGCGTGTGTGTGTGTGTGCGTGTGTGTGTGCGTGTGTGTGTGTGTGTGTGTGTGTGTGTACTACTGCCTGAACTAACATTGCGCAAAGGAGACAGGGATATCCCAATCACAAGATGAAATAGCAATACTCCTCTCCAACAGTTTTATCACCTTACTTCTTCCCAGAAAATTTTCCTGAATGAATCCACCAGGTTGTTTATTCTAACACAACGGCTATGGAGAATGTCTATCTTAATTTGTTCTTCTAGTTTCTTTTGGCTTCATTTTTTAAAAATTATGATGACTTTCAAACTAGATTAAACAGCTTTAAAATAAAAGCTGTTTTTTGATTTTGTTGGTATCTTTGCTGAATGCTGTAGGTGCTATTATCACCCCCATGCTGGGGATGGGGCGGGGGATGGAGAGGAGCAAATAGTGAGAATAGCTGGGCTTTTTAAATAAAAGGCACTTACTATCTAACCTGTGTTTCCCCAGGCCACACCAGCCTTGGGATGGCTAGCGAGGGGACAGAATTAAGAGATTTTTTAACAAAAGAGAGTCTGTTTGGTCTGGTCCTTCCAGATGAATCATGGGAAGCTCCAGCCTTCCCAGGCTTCCTGAAGTAGCTAAGGAAATCTCGGTATGCTGCTATGTGGACAGATTTAATCCTCCTGGCTGCAACATGGGAGGTGCTGCCCTTCTCTTCCCCTGCGGCACTTACTTGAGTGTCAGGTTGTTGTGGTGATACCCAGCAACCAGGTGGCTGTGGTCCTTGCTCTTCTCATATAACATAGCCAAGGGATCCCAGGTGGCTGATATGAATGGCATTTCCAGTGTATAACTGCTGAAACACGTGCCAACTGCCTTCTGGTTGAACTGAGGCATTTACCCTGCTTGGGCTGTATTCTGTTACAGGCCACAAAGCCACACTGCCCGACCTGTATTTTAAAACGATGCTGGTGATCAGCTTCCTTTCGGACACTCTTGGTCCCGGACTCGGGCACTGGTCTCTGGATACAGTGAGGGCCAGAAAGAAATCTGAGTAACATAAACCTTGCTAACCTCAGATTGCCCCTGCCCTCAGACAATGACCCATTGTCCTTGGACCAAGCTGCCACACCTTAACCTTCTTTGCTGAATTCCTTTTCACAAGGCTCTGTGGTTTCTCTTGCAAATAACTTCCTGACAGGCAGAACTGCTCTGCTGGTTCTTCAGATAGGTTTGTGGAATATCAGGGTTGGCAGTGGCTTCCTGGGCTCTGGGTCCCACTCTAGAACTCTGCTAGTCATCGGCTCCCTTTGGTCATTTTGAACAGTAAATTCTAAAGAATTTCTGTGTGCCCAGGAGTGCTGCTCTTGCAAAGATCATGCTCCACTCGGTCTACCCACATCAGAGTTATAAGTTGGTTTCTAATTTTTTCAGGTTATATCATAGGACTCTTGTTTAGAAACCTATTTCATTCCTAAATTTTCATTTAAAAAAGTAATCCTTAAGTTATTTAAGCAACTAATTCTTGATGTTAAATCCACTGAACTGGCTTAACTATTTTATCCTAAATACATGTGAAATTAGATATTAGTAAGGGTTATTCCATCTATAAAAAAATGACTGAAAATGGGAAACTGGGCAGTCAGCCAGGATGAAAGAGTACATTTTAAGCTTTTTATTTTTTTCTTTTGGAATAGAGTCCATGTTACCCATTTCTAAACTCTGCTGATTTCTCAGAAGTCTACCTAAGGGAACTTTCTCATTGAAGCCAACATGAAAATTTGGGAGATAATTATCTTTGAGAATTTTGAAAATTTCTCCATTTTAAAAACTCTACCAGGAGGAAAACTCAATTTTTAATTACTTCTTCTATAACTTTTATATCTCTCCCTATCAGAGAGAGAGAGAAAGAGAAACATTTAGTGTTGTGCTTAATTGATTAAACACAATCACAATACACAAAACAATCACAAACACACACATACGTATAAAAAGCCTTTTCTTTATAATTTGGGCACTTTGAAATATTAAAGTAAGTAACTGGAATCTTGAATGTATAATCTGAGTTGTTATAACGTGGCTAATCTTAGTTAAGCTTGTAATATGTTGCTTAGAAAAAAAAGACAACTTAATCTTCTTATTTCTTATCCTCTGGGAGAAGTTTATGCATATATAATCAGAATAATCCTGACTAATAATTAAACTCAGGGTCATCAAGCTTTATGATATTGTGAACTTGTCCTAAATTCTCTCATTGTCTCCAGCAGTTCTTAATTTGGATCTTGCCTATATGAAGTACATGTTTAGAAGTAAATTGTGATATTTTGCTTAAGTTTTTTTCAACTCATTTCACTCACTTTTATTGAACTAAATGAAATAGACCAAGAGAAAGATATACAGGTATTTCAATAGCTTAGTAGAGATAATCCTATTGAACAGTAAAAAAGGGCAAATGCCAGATGGCCCTAAACTTCGATGGCTTTGTACAGCAGTATAAAACAGGCAAGTGAAGGTCAGATAGTCTCAGAGTGGCAGAAAGAGAGACAGAGGAACACTGACAGCAGCTGATCAACACAAGACCGGAGCCTTCATAGGTAGAGAGTCATTAAATGATTATTTTAAATAATTTATGCAAATTCTACCATGCTTGCTTGGGAGAGAGAGATGTTAAAATAGCACTTGCCTGCCATCTCCCTCAACAATCATCCTCCCCAGAGTGAGACATGAATCTGCTGCTGTGACCTAAGTCTACCTTAAATCTCTTGTGAATCTCTTACCATATTTACACATGGAGTGTAGCCCTACAATGCAAATCAATTATTTAATCTGCTGCTCAACCAGAGAAACAGAAATCTATTCCAATGCCCAAAGAAAACCTGGTCATGATGAGCTCATAAGGGAAGGTCTGCTGGTCTACAGTTGGCAATTTCCAGAGGAATTTTTAAGAGCAGTTTTCAACATCTCCATTTTGTCTTGAGCTGATTTTAGAATGCTACTTCTGAGTAATTTGCTATTCCAACATACAATCATCTCATTACCATTTACCTCCATCCCTATTCCCATCGCCTTTAAGGAAAAACCTGTGATTTCTCCTCTGTTCCACACATACACTTGTTTTGAAATATGAGAGTAAGTTGGAGGGAAGGAAGGAGGGGAATGCAGTACGTCTCCAGAACTTTCCTCGGCCCAGCCTTGGCTCCAAACCTGGGCTATTGTTTACAATGCACCTGCCTATCTACTTCGTGGTCCTGCTCAGTTTCATCTAGAAGAAAGCCAGATTCCAGCTTCTCCAGTCTGACACTCCGGCGTCACCTTCACAGTGAGACCTGCCCTGACCAGGCTATTTAAAATGATGATGTCACTTGTCGACATTCCCAAAGCCTCTGGCCTTGTTATCTTTTATTCTTTTTCTCATGGCACTATTACCTCACTATTTTATTCTGGCTATTTTATTCTGACACTTCTGACTTTTTTTTCTTATTTTCTTATTTATTGCCTGTCCCCCCACTACCAAAAATAAACTCCATGGGCAGGATCTTTATGTCTGTTCACTGATGCATTTCATTCAACTAGAACAGTGCCTGACCCACAGTAGGTGTTTAATGAGTATGCTGAATGAATATGTGAAAATTCTGCATATAAATTTCCTAGGGAGAAATAGTTTGAGGGCCAGTTTCAGGCTTAAAACAGGTCTTACAGCTGTGCTAAATTCTTTCACTTTATCATCAGAAACACAGGCCATTAGTAATTAGCAAAATTTCCAAAAGTTGCTCATCAGTAACTATGTGCACATGAAGAAAAGTACAATGTCCAAAACAATTGACCATTTTTATAATAGATCAAATCCATTACTATAAATAGATTCGGAACTGAATTTGTATGACAGAAATGTCTAAATCTAGCCAGCGGCCCATTTATTTTAAATTAGGTTCTTATCCACAAAATCCTATTACAGCAAAGTGATTTAAACGGATTCTTCATCTTCTCTTTAATGTAACTTAACCTGGGTATTAAGAAGACTTCAATTAGTTTGATGAAAAATCTATATTTTTTGTAGACCACAAGAGTAATTTAAAACAAATGGCACTTTTTAAAACTCTGCTATTATCAAACTCTCAATAATGCTTGTCTTTTCATGAAGTGCTTTTAGTAGTGAGGTAGACAAGACTTGAATTTTTGCCTCCTTAATATTCATCTACAGGTGCCCACAGGAGTAAAAATATTTTTAAGGCTTTGAAAAGTTGTTTAAAACAACCAATCCACATCTTTTAACAACATTTGAAAAACACCACTGCCTGCTCATTTCAAGAATAATCATGATGTATATGATGGAGCTGCTATCAGTCAATCAATGAAGGGCCATTTCAGCAATATGGGCCACATTTTTCTCTTTTTATTAAAAGTTTGATTTGTCCAAAGTCTTATTTTGTTCCATGTACTGCCACTGTAATTTATATAGCTAATTTGAGCCACAAACATATAGAGACCATATTTTATGAAGCAAAAACAGGCAGCCTGCTTGTAACAGTTTTGAGAATAAAACATACATTGATTAGCATTCTGGATCCAGCCCTCCCCAGCTGGGCCTTAGGTGTGTTCTCTAACTATCCTGAGAGTTAGTTTCTTCATCCACAAAATGAGCCAATTAGCACCCACTTTGTAGAATTACCAAGGTTGAACTCCCAACACAGAGTCTGCATGTAGAGGCCATGTGCCACAAATTGTAACTGTCATCATAACCATTAATTCTCTGACTTGACCATTTATTTATTGAGAAATTTCATAAAGGCACAAAACATAAATCTTTTCTAATTATGTTTAGTCAATTACTATTATTGAAAAACATTACATGAACTTACTATAGGTCATGATTTTTTCCCAAGATCATGAAAATAACTTCAACGTATATGTACCAGTTCCTTAGTTATGGGCTAAATTGTGTTCCTGCCACCCCCCACCCCACCTCCAAAAAGATGTCAGAGTCCCAACCCCCAGTACTGGTGAATGTCAACTTATCTGAAAATAGAGACTTTGTAGATGACTGAGTTAAGGTTAGTAGAATAGTCATAATGTAATATGACCGTATCCTTATGAAAAGAGGAAATTTGGACACAGAGACAGAGAGGCACGCAGGGAGAGTACCACATGAAGACGAAGGCAGAGCCTGGAGTGATGCTTCTACAAACCAAAGAAGGCAAGCTGAGGAACACCAAATATTGCCAGCAAAATGCCAGAAGCTGGGGAAGAGAGGCCTGGAGCAGATCCCTTCCTCACAGCCCTCAGAATGAACCAATCCTGCTGGCAGCTTGTTCTCGGACGTCTAAGTCTCCAGAGCAGAGAGATACTAAATTTCCGTTGTTTAAGCCATTAGTGTGTGGTCCTTTGTTACAGCACCCCTAGGATACTAATATATTCACCCACAAGTCACACAGTGGCCAGTGAAGGATGAGGGAAGCAACAGTGCATGCATTCCCAGCATTGGTGTGAAATTGGCGTGCCCAACTTCTAGTTCTGACAGAGTGAACAAAATCTAAAGCGTACACTTGACTCTTGAACAATGCAGAGGTTAGGGACACTGATACTTCTTGCCCTGCACAGTCAAAGATCTGTGTATAACTTTTCTTTTTTAATTTATTTATTTAATTTAGTTTCAAGTATACAGTACATTGCTTAGACCTCTATACAGTTTATAAAATGATTCCCACAATTGCTCCCTCCCTTTGCTCACTCTCCTCCTAGCCAACATTTTAATGCTAACTGCGTTCCCTATTCCCCATCCTTTTGACTCTCCAAAAACTTAACTAATAGCCTGCTCTTGACCAGAAGGCTTATCGATAATATAAACAGTCGATAAACACATATTTTTGTTATATGTATTATATACTGTATTCTTTTTTGACCCCCTTTGCCCCTACCCCACCTCCTTTACTGTATTCTTATAGTAAAGTAAGCTAGAGAAAAGAAAATGTTACCAAGAAAATCATAAGCAAGAGAAATATACATTTACAGTATTAATTATTCAAAATATCCACATATGAGTGGACTGTTTGATCCATTCAGTTCAAACCCATGTCTGTTTCACCTGGCAATCTAAACAGACCTGCCACCTGGCTATAGGTGGAGAGGAGAGAAGTAAGTCGAAGACCAGAAAACTTGTTGAAATGTTACCAAGGAGAGAGTGGTGGCTCAAAGGTCTTAAAAGTCCTTTTCTGCCTGAGCTTTAGGCAAAGAACCATCAGGGTAGGGCTTGTTTGTTTGTTTGTTTGTTTGTTTATTTTCTCTCTACCAAAAGAAAGGAAGCTTTAAGTATTTATCCTTCCACTACCTGTGTAAACTGAGTTTCACCAGCAGCAGCTGAGCAATTGCCCTTTTGACCAGTCTTAGCCTACAAAGCCCCAGGGGGGCTAGAAGGAAATTCATTGCTTTCTACCTCTCTACCCGGTAGTAGACCACATTCAGGGCCCTTCTGTCGCGAATTTGCTTAGGTAAGTCATCAGCTGTTGGTGCTTATCCTCAGTCAACCAAAGTACAGAAATACTTCCTTTTATTGCTTTTCACTTTACTGCCTTCACATGTGTTGTGTTTTTTTACAAACAGAAGGTAAGACCCTCCACCAGCAAATAGATCACAACTCATTTTATTGCAATATTTGCTTTATTATAGTGGTCTAGAACCAAACCCATAGCATCTCCAAGGTATGCCTGTAGTGTTGGAAAGCATCCATCTGAGACACACACACACATGTTCAGGAGCTCTAAACAAAGTAGTTACCAATATTAGTCTTTGTTTATCAATTACCTAGAATATGCCAAGCACTGTGTTAAGCATTTTGCATGCATTATTTAGCAAATAGTCATTCAACAATGATTAAGAGCGTACCACGTGCAAATCATTGAACTGGGTGCAGGAAATAAAATGATGAATAAGACAGATATAATCCCTGCCTATGGCAGTCATTAATTTTTGCTTAACAAGTATTCACTACACCAATTTAGACTGTGCAAAATCTCACTCTGTCAGCCTGTTTCATTTTGGAGTTGTAAGCAACCCAGTAATGCCCAAGCTCAAGAATGGAAAGTTTACTTTCCCACCGAAATGAGACAGATACGGCTATCTTCATCATTTCCTTTCTTCCAATCTCGATTTGAATGTGATGACTGGAGCTGCAAAAGCAATCTTGAACCCATGAAGTAAAGACCAAAAGAGTCAGAGGCAGCTGATGTTGAGCCTCTGAAACATTACCAACAGCCACTACCTCTGCAACTTTCTTTTTAGATAAAGTGAATCCCTATTTATTTAAGCCACTGTTAGTCAGGTTTTCTGTTACCTGTAGCTGAATGCACTTCAAAACAGGTACAACTGACATGATAAAGTTTGTGGTCTATCTGGGGAGACAAGTATAACCAATTGATTTCACAATAATTAATTGGCATTGTGACAAAGAGTTATGAAGGAGGATTATAGAGCACCGGAGCATGAATAACAGGTCTGTCCAATTTTAAAGTCTATGCTTTCTGAGAATAGAGTGGGTTATAACTCAGATTTTGCCTCTTACTAGATGTATAATTTGGGGCAAATTATTCAACCTTTGTAAGCCTCAGTTACGTCTGTAATCTGTGAAATGGGGAATATAATATTATCTCTCATAGGTTTGTCGTGAGGATTAAATGATAAGATGTACTTAAGATGGTTTGTAAGTTCTTGGAACATAGTAAGCAAAATTATTATTATAAGTAATAATTATTACATAGTATTATATATCACATGTATGTTGATATTACACATGCATGTTAAATATGATTATGGTAGGCAGACTTTTTAATTGCTTGCCAATATTCCTACTCCCTGATGTATGAGCCCTATATAATCCCCTCCCCTGAGTATAGACAGAACTTGTGAATTTGATGATTTATTGCTCCGGTGATTATATTACCTAATCAGGCAAAGATTAGCAGGGTATGTCTGACCTTTAAAGCAGAGTTTTCTGCGGATTGTAAACATCTGAGAAAGAAGTCAGAGACATGTGCTCTTGATAGCCTGAAAGAAAAAGTAACCATTACATTGTGAACTACTTATAGGGACCACCATGGCAAGGAACCGCAGACAGCCTTCAGGAATTGAGAGTGATCCCTGCCCTACAGCTGGCATGGAAACAGGGACCTCAGTCTACAACAGCAAGGAAATACATTCCGTCAAGAGCATATGAGCCTGGAAGAGGGCCCTGAACCTGAGATAAGATGGCAGTCACAGCCCAAACCTTGATTTTAGCCTGGAGAGATCCTGAGCAGCAACCCACCTAAGTGTGACTTACAGAACTATGAGATAGAAATTTCTCTTTTATAATGGCACTAAGTTTATGGTAAGTTGTTATGAAGCTATGGAAAATGAATATAATTACAGTTGACCCTTGAACAACACAATTGAAGTGCACAGGTCCACTTATACACAGATTTTTTTCGATAAATACGTATAGTACTGTAAATGTATTTTCTCTTCCTTATAACATTTATTTTCTCTTACTTTATTGTAAAAATGAAGTATATAATGCATATAACATGCAAGGTATGCGTTAATTGACTGTTTATGCTATGATTAAGGTTTCTGGTCAACAGTGGTAAAGTTTTGGGGGAGTCGAAAGTTATATGTAGATTTTCAACTGCACGGGGGTTGACACCTGTAGCCACCACATTATTCAGGAGTCAATTGTGTAGATATATATCATTATATAATATTTCATAGAAGGATATATTGCATAATTTATTGCATCAAGGTAAAGCATAAGATGCTTTTTCAAAGGGATCCAAAAATACAGAGAATTAGAGAATATAGGAGTTTGTTTCCTCACACACTGGGGTCCTGAAGTGAGCAGTGCAGGTTCAGGGTGGCTTTACTCTATGCGGGCTTCAGGTGCTCATGTTTCTCCCATTTTGTTACTCTGGCAACTCCCCAGGGAGAGCCCTGTCTTCATCTGCATGGTCAAAGATGGGTCGTATACATTGGCAAGTATAAGAGATACCAGGTCCAGAGCACCAATTTCATTTTAAGCAAATGATGCAAGAGTTGTACTCATCAATTCCACTCACATTTTTGAGAATTTAGTCCTATGGCCACAGTTAGTTTCAAAGGAGACAAGGAAATGCAATCTTGCAGTGGGATGGGGATATACCCAGAAGAATGGAAGAATGGATTTTCGTCAGTGACCAATTGTTTCCAAGTTTCTACCACAAATATTATAAAGTAATAATAATTACTATGATCTACTGCCAGATTATTCTCCAGCCTTGCTTTCCTGATGAGCATTTTGTTTTGATTACTTCAGAGAGGGCCAAATTTGATTGCAGAGGAGACACCTCACAATTTTGTAGTGCTGAGTCATTCATGAGGCAATGTCAACCTCTGTCGGGAAAAGCAGTAATATTAACAACTGTATTGCTCGCTGATATTTTTATAATTCATAATCAAATGTACTTTTCTTAGTGATTTGCAAACAAGTACAAATATGTTTTAATCTATGAGTTTTATCCACCTACCCATCTTCATCTGTGACATGAACAGGACAGGGGATGATGAAAAAGCAGAATGCCGACCTCCACCTACACACAGCCCAGCGTTTGCCTACTCCTCACCTTCCCACCACTTTAGAAGATTGCAGGAAGAGCAGTTGTATGGGACATGGGCTATTTTGCTGTGATTTAGTCAGTGGGCTAAGAGGGATAGTGCACTGCTGGACAGCATTTTACTTGCAGCAGGAAAGGTCATGAGGGCAGCTTCAGATTTTTTTGAGGATTAAGCTGAACAGAATGCCCCTTTGCTGAGATTCCCCAAAGAACCACAAGAGGATGGGTGTTTTACAAGGATATGAGGAGTAAATTTTATTTTATTGACTGAGTAGTCACTCAATAAATGTTAACAATGTCAATAATAGAGTGTATGATTGCAAGGTCATCCATTTTAAGGGAAAAGAAAAAATTTCTCACATTTTCAGAATTCCTATCACAGAATCTTATTGCTTGTTGATTTCCTTTCCTCTGAAGCTGAGGCTTGGTTTCTGGAATATTTTTCAAAATATGGTATATTTTGCTATGTATATCCATGTGTTATTTCACCCACAAAACTTGTTTCTAATGCTCTTTTCCCTGGACTCTAAATTGATGATATTACCAGGACTGCTATCAAGTAGCAGAAGTTCTTGGATTCTGATATCGTCTTATAAAGAAACTCAAAACTCTTCCCCAAATTATAAACCCTTTCTTTTATTCTGTTGTACACTCCCATAGCAAACAGGACATTTAGTTATTAGCAATATTTAGTTATTTTTTTCCTCCCAAGAATATATCTTAAGTACCAGAATCTATTTCATTTTTACTTAACCCACCCCAATTAATGGTCCAATTCTTCATATGCTAAATTCAATCTCTGCCGAGGTAGAAAGTTGGTCTTTGTAACTCCTCATGGGCAGTCTTATATAAGAAGATCTTGAGCCTGTGGACTGATTCAAAGTATGGTTAATCTATTGGCCATAGAACCTAAGAAAAGTGGAGTCTAAGGCAAGATAAGGAAGAATTAAGGAGTATGACTCTTATTCCCGTTTCTTTCTTAGCATTTCTCAATTCCAAGGTCAAGGGATGGACCTGTGCTTTATTAAAATAATAGGCAATCATTTGAGTAAAGGGCATGCCTGCCAACAGTATTAAGACTCTACTAGACCAGACATACACAAAGAGGAAATAACTTTCGCTTCTAAATTCCTGAAAACACAAATTTGCAGGTACCTATCAGGATATAGAAAGAATACTTAATCACATTATGGTTTGAGATTTCATCCAGATCTCTGATGAGCTACTGAGGTAGGTCTAATAGAGAACTGACTAACCATACCTTGAATTTCCTGGCTATTTGTAGTCTTCACGAAATTTGACATCTTTTATCTCAGATGTTCCTCATAGCTGTTCATGAGAGTAATAATAATAGGAGCACAGTGCATTTTCTGTTTGCCAAGTGTACATAAACTTACTCACCGATTCTTCACACAATCATGACAATTAGGTTCTATTATTAGCCCCATTTTACAGATGAGGCTTAGAGAGGTTGAGATTCTTGAGTGCACACAGTAATAAGTGACTGAATCAGCACTGTGAACCTACACAGTCTGCTCTAAGGCTCATATGCTAAACTACTGCACTATGTTGATTCAATGGCTTTCAGAGAACATAAGTGACCAATAATCAATATCATGAGAACTAAGACCTATTTGTCCTGCTTCTTTCTTATTTCAGCATTCTGGTTTGAAGACATCTGAGGCTTTGTACTTTAGATGATCTCCCCCCACCCCCAGATCCATTGTGTCTGTGGTTTCTTCACTGTGGTTAGTCAGGAATCAACATCTTCTCTGAGGTCAAGTGCATGGATTTAAAACCTTTAATTTCCTTCAAGTCGACACTTTGCCATTTCATAGTCTCAAGCCTCCTGCCGCTTGTAAAGGAGTGATTTCAGATATCTACTCCTCGCAGCTCTGAGAACAATTCATTTCAATCTTGGGCTATTGCCCAGAATTCAAGAAAACTAGCATGATCCATCCAGTCTGGCTTTTCATTCGATCTATTGTTTAAAGCTCTGTCTACAGGCATAAACTACTAGGTAAGAGGTAAGAAAAAATTTAGTGTTCCTGATGAAGGAACCTAGTGTTTTATGCTCAGAAAAGAAAAGGCCCATATAATTGATGGATTTCTTTATTCATCTGGATATTTTCAGGTCATGTAAATAGTGGAAAAATATGTTCCATATGGATTTATCACCAGTTAAAAAACAGTAGTATAAAACTACCCAATCTAATAATAATAAACGTTGTTCAGTAGATATAAGTCCAATGAGTCTAAGAAAAAGAAAAGTTTTAATTATTTATGCTAGAGAATGGCTTTAGAAGATTAATATTAGAGAAGTCTCTGTAATGGTCTTTTGGTAATCCAAAAGTATTTGTAAAGTAGAGACAACAAATATAGTAGAAATGTCTTGAGCAACTTAGCTTGAAATGAACAAAATTACAGCATTTCTCTCAACACTCGTTCCTGATAGGATGACTATTGATCAAAGACAGTCTTGAAAAAGTGATAAAGAGGTAATTGGGTTGAACGTTATTTTTCCTGTTTCTTGAATTCTGCATCTTTCCTACTGGTGATTTAAAAAAAAAAATCAGCCAAAATTTAAAGTTGTCAGCAGTTAACTTAGTAAGTTATTTAAAATTAAATTCAACAATAAAGTTCTATTCTATTAAACATTCGTCAGGTGATCATTTACAAACATAAGCATACAAACCCATTACTCAAAGTCAATAACAATTCTAGATACTGCTGTAGTGAAAAGTAAGGCTATTTTTTAGAAAGTGGAGAAGTGAAACATGATTTGCAAATTTAATTTTTTATATATTTCATAAAGTTATCAGCAAAGAAATTGACCATCTCCAATATACTTGATATAGAATGATATGGAAAGAAGAAAGGAGCTAACATTTAGTGAGCAATAGCTATATGTTGAGGAATAATATTAAAAAGCATAAAGACCTTGATGATAGATTAACAAAATATTTTATAATCTATTGTCTTCCCTCATTTTCTGCCACTATCTTCACATACCCACACCATAGCCCACACAGAGCAGAGCCATCACTCAACCTGGCCTGCTCACCTAAGAACTGCAGTGTGTCAGGGAAATAAACTCCTTATACATTGCATTATTCGCTAATCCTTGATATTTTTGGATCTCTTTGAAAAAGCATCTTAGGCTTTGCCTGACACAGTGCTCCAGTTAATTGCTTTAGAATGACATTCTTGCTCTAGCCCAAAACAATCAACACTTTTGATACATATCACTTAGGCTACTTGCTTCTTGGAAGTCTGATGCCAGATCTATTGGGAGTGTTGAGGATCATGGAGTAGGAAAATAAAATAAGTCCTAGGATAAGAAGATGGCAACAGCAGGAAACTCCCATCCAGTTCCCTGACTTTTGTGATGATGGGATGGGCTGCTACCTGGAAGAGACCAGACAAGTTATTGTAATATTTTGATGCACAAAATTTTCACAAAAATAACACTTTCCCAATCAAGTTTGGACAGGTTGAATACCTGACTTTCATGGTGTGAAGATGCCACATGATTATAAAATATCCCAGGATCCCACTGTCATCCCACAGTCTATCTTGTTTCCATTTATCCCAGGACCCTCACTGGCCAAAAACAGTTTTAAAAGGGGGAGCTGGTTACTTTAACATTATTTTTTATGGTTCATTTTAAATTTTATTTTCACAGCAACCCTTCAAGATAGATAATACTCTGCTCATTTTACAGATGATAAAACACTCAAAAGGACAGGAAACTTGCCAGAAGCTAGTGAGCTGAGAAGAAATAAACCAGGATTCAACCCAGGTGAGTTTGCCTCTCAAGTCCCATGTTTCCACTGAGTCTTTCCTTTTGTGCCAGTGTTGGCTTTCTTCTACTGTTGCCTAAGCAAAGAACTGGCATTTCATAAGGGGTTGGGAGGAATGCCAAGAGAAGAACAATAACAAGTGTATAGAATAGAGCTGCTTGTTAGAGGATTCTTATACACCCAGTCAGTTCAATGAACTGAGAGGCGGTGTGTGCAATGGAAAAACCACAGGTCTTGAACTCAGACCAAGGTTCAAATTCTATCTCCACCATAACCGAATGGGTCTACTGTCTGGAATTAGTGTGGTAACATGTGACATTAGACTCCTAGGAGATCACATAATCATTGGACCACAGCCTCTCCACTAAATCCACAGCATCTTCTTCTCCCTCCAGGGTGTGTGCCTGACTCCTGGTCTCCACTCCAATTTAATCTTGAGGCTGAGCCTTTCCTGACTCCTAACTACTAGCTTGACTCTGACCCTTCTTTCTGAGTCCTGCCAGGCACGAGGAGTCATTGTGATGGCATCTTTACACCCAATCTAGCTTGTTTTCATCCTTTAGTTTTTAGTCAGGATTAGAATTGGACTTGTCATGGCTTGAACTTCCTGATTTGGGTTGTAGGAATCTCCCAGCCCCTTTGGTCTGTTTCCTTTAATCCTGCTCCTTTAGCAGCAGCTTATTCCCTCCTCTTCCCATTACTAGTAATGCATGCTACATGGCTGTGCCTCCCCAGATCATTTCAGAGGTAGCCCTGGAACACCTGCTGGGCTATGCTGGGCATTTGAAGGAACTCACTCTCACCTGGGATTTACACAAATCATCTCCAGTTTGGATCACCACAGTTCTCCCAGGAGTGGTGAGGACAAAGCAAGGATTCTCCAAAACTAACAGATAAACTTGCCACTTTCCTAGTGAACACCTTTCTTTCCACCCTCCAGTCATTCAATGTCTACATTTTAACAGACAGTATCATATTTTCTGAAGCTTTTTGGAGGAAAACGAGAGAAGAAGGTGGGTTGGGAGTATCACTACACTCCTACAGAATAGGTTTCATTTGCTAGGCTATAATTTCTGGAAGAAGCTTTTCTCTTGACATTAGAGTTTCTATTGTATCTGAAGAGAAATGTATTTGCTACTGAATCTTTTAAAACATTTTATTATATGAAAAAATTAAAACATATACAAAAGTATACAAATTGATATAATGAACTACTATGTAGCCATCACCAGCTTCAATAATTGCCACTTCATAGCCAATCTTCTTTCATCTATACCCCATCTACATCTCCCACCTCCTGGATTATTTTTATAGAAGTCTAAGAGTTTTTATCACTTTGTTCATGAATATTTAATAATGGGTCTTTTAAGGATTCAGATTCTTTCTAAAAAAGAAACTACAATACCATTATTACTCCTAAAAGTTAATAATAATTCCCTAATATTATTAATACCAAGTCCTCAGATTTCTCTTATTGTTTCCAAGATATATCATTTGTTTACAATTGCTCTGTTCAAAACAGGAGACAAAATACATACATTACAGATTAGTATGTCTCTAAAGACCCTTAAAATATATATGTATTTTTTCCTTTTTGGTTTTTCTTGCAGTTTGTTTAAGAAAGCAGATAATTTGTCCTGTAGAAGTTCCTACATCCTGGATTTTGCTGATTGCTTTTCTGTGATGTCCCTCTGATTCCTGTGTTTCCTATGAAATTGGCATTTAGAACTAGAGGCTTTGATAAGAATCCCATTCAATTATCCACAAGAATATTTCACAGTTAGTGTTGTGTGTTTTCTTTTGTATCATATGAGGAGGCATGGACTATGTGTTTTTTTTTTCCTTTTTGTGATATTAAACTTGATTGGTGGGTTCTAGTATTGTCAGTTTGACCCATTCTTTATTAAGTAAGAAGCCATTGATAATCATTGCTCAGATTCTTTATTTCATTAAGGATTGCAAAATGGTGACATTTAAATTCTATTATCCTTTCCACATTTAGTAGCTGCAATTATTTAAAACAAAAAAAAAAAAAAACAAAAAAAACAAACAAACAAAAATTGCCCTCAGCAACTTTTTGGTTACTCTGAGATACTGTTCTTATGGGACAAGCATGATAAATGCTTGATTTTGCCTCTCCCTCTCCTTTTTGTTACCAGTTTCCAAAGATGACTAATGAGTAGTATTTTTAACTATCATTATAAACTCACATACTTTTTAACATATTTAATGTATTTCATCATGCTGAATGTTGACTTTTCTCTCTTGATAATGCTCTTTAGACTATAGGTATAAATATGCAATTGCAAACAAAGGAAAGGCAAGGGCTATATGCTAATTGAAATCAGAAATTCTGAAAGTATAAAAAGGATAGTTGGCAGAAATTTAATCAAACTATGCAAAGTATTTATAACAACAACAACAACAAAAACCTAAAAGAGTGGAAGCAGAATAGAAAGGACTGTGTAGAGCTGTCCAAGGCTGCAAGCCCAGGAAGCAAGGACATGGGTTTAGGGAGCAATAGAAGTCTGATGAGCAATGAGCAGACTAAAGAGAAGGCAGAGCTCATGAGTCAGCTCTGGCCAACTGCAGTGAGAGTTCCTATAATCTGGAACTAAGGTGTTGCTGAGAGCCAGTGAGGAACGTTTAAGTAAACTTAGGATCAGAGGGAGGAATGTGAGCCAGCAAACCTATCAGGGAACCTTGATAGACAACTTTTGAACCACAGTAAGGAGTTACAACAACCTAGTTTATGTAATAGCAACTGTGCAACTGTACATTGAATAACCACATGTAATATGGGAGCTAAGATGTGTTCACTTCTGTTGTGAAGTCCTGCCGAGTGTGTATTATACCTCAGAGATATTAAAAGGAATGGAGTGA
The DNA here is from genome assembly GCA_028627145.1 of Eidolon dupreanum. Taxonomy (NCBI): domain Eukaryota; kingdom Metazoa; phylum Chordata; class Mammalia; order Chiroptera; family Pteropodidae; genus Eidolon; species Eidolon dupreanum. The sequence goes on along the minus strand of CM053503.1, from coordinate 54,096,688 downwards.
CATGAAGAGGGGATGCGAGAGGGAAAGGCCTTGAGTTCATTCAAGAATATTTGGAGGAGAAATCTTTCAATGCTTCCTTTTTCTCAGGTGGCAAACTAAAGACACCAGGAAAATTCTTTGCAGATTGCTAATCATCTGTATTATCCCAAAAGAAAGCCATAGCTCACCTAAATATTTTCATATTCTGCCTTAAGCGAATATAACAGTGAATGTTACTTAACAATTATGATAAAGATTTTTACCATTAATTTTAAGGAGAGGTATAATAAAACCATCGGAGATCACAGTGTAGGAAAGAATCTTAAAGGTCATGTAGTTGTAGTCCTAAATGAAAATATTAAAACAAAATTCTCATTCCATTAAGAAAAAGTTGACATTTAGATGAACTAATTCAACAGAGGGTCAAGCTCTTTTGCCTCCTGGGCACAGAGGAAATACTGGCTTTATGAAAGAGTGTTAATAATAAAAAGTAACAAGAAAAACAAGCATAACTCACAATGATTGTCAATTTTTCTTACAAGAGGTATTCTCATTTTTTATGAAATTATAAATTACCTTCTTGACTTCCCTTTTGGAATTAGTAATTTCAAGCCAACCCACAAAAGATTGAGACCAGGATTTAGCAAAAATACAGAAGTATTTCGAACTGAAATAGAAAATCAAGAATGTAGATTTGGGTAAGATTATATTTCCTTGATTTTTTTTTTTATTAAACATAACTTCAATAATCTGACCTTAACTAGAAGAAAGAAATTTTATGTTTTTAAACGATGCTTATTTTTGGCTTTCTTTTAGCCTCTCTTTCATTTGAAATGCAATATTAAGAATACTGAGAAATAGAAAGCTTACCAGATATATTATATTTTTCCTTAATGTTGTGACCATTTGTAACATGTCTTATGACAGAATGGTCATGGCCTTAACTTCAGCTGCTAAAGAAAGCACTTTTTCCAAAATCTCTTCCTAAAAGTCACATTTAATGGTTAAAAGCATGACTTTACTTTTGAAAGTTTTTTTATTTTCTTAACATGGTAAATCCTCATTATTAATGTTAAGTATCTTTGGGCAAGGTCACACATGAAGTTAGAACTCACTCTTGACCAGCACTCCTCCCTAAATATCCAATCTATTGTTCTTTAAGGAAAAGCTAGATAAACATCAATAAATGCATACATCAATCTGAAAATAAGCATTTAAACATGACACATATTCAAAAGAATGTATTTGTGAGAACTATTTTAATGGCTATCTTCTAGGGCAATATTACCTCTTCAAATTGTGTGTGCTGTGTGCATGCGTGTGTATGTCCCTAGATGATACCAGAATAGCATTTAAAGTATTGTGAGGTATACTTTTGAGAACATAAATGAAGAATTCTATAACCAATCTTTACAAAATTTGGAGTTACCCTCTTCTCCCCTATAATAGTTTAAAAATATAATTATAATTATGCTATGCAGACACTTAAGAGCTTAAATGAACCAAATGCTGTCCTTGCATTGTGAGGCAGAAGACTAAGCCACAAATATTGAATGGTCAGTTCAAACAGTAATAAAACAAGCTCTGCCTTATTGTTCTTATTTTAACAGAAATTGTCATATATTTTAACTATTTCATTGGAATATTAAACCTCAATAGCCCATAATTATGAAGTAGTTTTCTCATCTGACTAAAATATTTAGATATGAAATATCTTGAATAAGATATGGCATTTCAATAGGAAATATCTTAAAGAAGATATGACATATCTGTAGGAGATATGACAGCAAAATAGTTAATTCCATCAGCCAGGTTGGAAAACATGTCTTATTGTGGTAGTCACACTTCTTCTGAAGACATGAATTACTCTGTAACCACTATCCACTTCCCAACACTGTCCTAACCGAAGGAGGTGGCGTTCATTAGAAATTGTTTACTCTTGGGGATGATTGGTACATTCTTTGCCAAAGTAAAAAGGGTGCGGAAAAATGGAATGACCTGATTTAGATAAGAATTATTAATTGTTTCAAACTGCTGACCCTTCTTTACTTTTGTGCAGTGAAGCAAAATGTGTAGACAGACTAAGGTGTGTGTGTGCGTGTGTGTGTGTGTGTGTGTGTGCTCCTAAAAGTTTCCTTTAAACCAGAGATAAGGTTAGCTCTTTTGTAGCTCTGTTTCTCCATGGATCAGTGATATGGTTATTTTTGACCTCTTACAGCATAGCTCAAATAATAAAAAATTCAAGTTAGACTTGCCATTCATCCCAAAGTAAAACTGACTTTCAGATCATTATCAGAACAAAAGCTCAGTAAACAAACTTTTGAACCATGAAACTAATAACACCCAGGCAGTAACTCCTGGAGTCAGGCAACTCTAGCCTTCACTTTGGGGAAAAAATCATTGGCTTAGAGGCAAGCATGTGTCGGCACCTCAGTTCTATAACCCCTTTTCCTTCTTCACCTTAGGAGTAGCGTGATATATCCAAGGTAGTTCCGAGATGTCAGTAAAGCCTGCAAGACTTCCTTCCCAATGTTTATTGCTGCTGTTTTAATGTAGTCATAATTACTTTTAAATAGATATTGAGTATCATTGGGTACAATGTTTGGTTTGAGGGATGCATAAGAAAAAGAGGCAAAAGAAATATGTTTCGGCTGCCTACATTATAGGCGTGGAGCATGAGGTCGGGTCCAGTTGCACATTTGAACCCAGATTAGCTAGCAGAATCACCTTTCTCCCAACCTGGCTATGTTTCTTGGGTCTCTGTGCAGCAATGAGGATTTAGCTGATAGGCAAAGCATGAAAATGAATCCATCCTTTTCAATGTGGATTCAAAGCATCAGAGCAACAGCTCTGCATGTGACCCACAGTGGAGGTGAAAATGGTACCCTGTCAGCCCACACAAAGAAGAAAGTAAAATCAAGAAATGTAGAATAGAACGGGTTACTACTTCACTGCAACCTTTGGCTTTATTTCATTGGTTACTCTATTTTATCACTATACATAAATGTTTTGAGGTTTTGGAAGACAAAGACTATATTGCATGACTGTTTTACCTGTGATTTCATAATAATTTGTATCAAAACTGAACTTTTAAATAAATACTGAAATGTTTTATTTACTAATACTGCACATGTTTGCTAATAATTACATATTCATCAGTTAGTCTTGTCTCCCTACCTCTGAGGTATATTACTTAAGGGAAAAGATTTATATTTATATTTCTTTTGTATTCACAAAGCACCTGTGTCAACACTGGATACCCTATAGACCTATGGTTCTTCAATTACAACTTATTTGTCTAAAATATACAATGGTAGCTGCCTCTATAATTATAATATTATACCTCTATAATTATAATATTATAAAAACTTGAAGTCACAGAAGGAAATTCTAGTAGAATAATATTTAATTAAAAAAATCAATAACAGCTAACTCATAGGGTACTTATGTTCCATGAAGTAAGTACTATTATTCCCATTTTACAAATAGGAAAACTGAGGCTCACCTAGGTTGCTCAAGTTTACACAAATAGTATATGATAAGAGCTCAGACTCTAATGTAATTCTGTTGGATTCTATACTGTTAACCTCTATGTTATTCTTTCTCCCATATTTACACATTTAATGTGAGCTTTCTATGCTTAAATTTCTATTTTTCAACTTTAAATTTTCCCAATTGAAAAAAAAAAAGGATGATCCGAGTCTCAGTAAATATCAATGATTTTTATCAGGAAGCAGTCAGGCGGTCTACTGATATCGCCATCAGAATTAAATGTAATTTCAAAGTTAAAAATAGAGCTGAAGTTAAAAACATGAAAATGTAATGTTGTAGCTGATAATATTTTGTTCTTTTTGCTGCAGACTTTGGATATTTTAATTAAATAACTGGTTGTAAAATAGTAACTTCAGAAGAACTGTGAGGGATGGGATTAGTCTCTAAAGGGCTGCTGCGGTACCAGCTGATTCTCTATTTTCTACTTGGGCAGTGTCTTCCTGCTGCTGACCCAGGGATCTTTTTTATCCCTTCATTGTAAGTCTGTCTGCTGAAGGACAACTTCATGTCTGCTTTCTCTGTCTTTCTCTGGTCTCTTACCAATTTTTACCTGCCAAGCTTATCACTAGCTGGTTAAAATGTAACATATCAATCTCTAATTATGTCATGATTGACATGAATAAGTTACTATGTTATATACCCAGGTATATTTTAATGTGGACATCATGGAGGCAATTCCTTGACACAAAGTTTCTCTTTCAGGGAATGAGAAGTGTAATCTCAGTAATAGAAGTAAGAATAATACCACAGTGGTCTCAGCCTGTAGGATTAAACCTAGAGGCACAAAAAGAAAAAAAAAGAATTATTGTTCAGAAAAGAGCGCTATTTGGTGCTTATGTCAAATGATTGGGATCATGGAACAGATCAGGTAGAAAAAACAGTAATAACATTTAAATCTCCCGATCCCAAGCTATGCTTTGGTTAATAGTTTTCCTCCTTTAAAGAATACATGCTATAGTAAATTTTTTTGAAAAGATTTTTTTTTTCCTTATGGTGTCTCAATAAATCTGTAACTAGTATAATCATAAACAAGAAATTATTACTCTTGGTTTAGTATACACAGCTTAATAAATTATATTCTTAAGAGCAACTATTGAAGCAGTAAAAAATGCTAGTCTACCATTTCAGCCAAAAGCTTTCCTCTGAACAAGTTGTTAGAACACGTTCAGAGATATCTATCATGGGAACATATAATAGGATAAATTCACTGTGGGAGAAAAAAGCAGGGATTAGTCACATGCAAACTGGCATCGTAAAGACTGGGTGAAGGGATGTGTACCAGACTGACAACCATGAAACGAAGAGGCACTCAGCCTTGATTTGGGTGGGCACTTATTTCTTAACAAATTAAAGACTTTCCCACAGACTTTGATAATAAAACTACAAAAGAAGTTTAGAATACAGTTTTAAAAGGAGATTTAAAAGAGTTTCTCCATTCATGGCAGATTCCTTATAGATTATTAATTTCCCAATAGAGGAAACAATAGTCAGATGCATAATCTGAAACTAAGGCACGTGAATACTGAACAAGTTAAGTATCAAATGCTAACTTAATGAGTACACTCTTGTTTGTCATGCACCTGCTTGATTATCTCAAATTACCTATGTATAGGGTAAATTTTTACTAGACAACCATTCTGGCTTTCAAATCTTCAAATGACAATCAAGATAACCAATCTGTTACCTAAGGGTTACTTTATTTACTTAGTGCCTCTGAGATAAGGCTTATGCTAGTAAATATTTTATTGCTAACATACTCTTAATTGGTCTCCCCACAATTATGATATAATTTAGTTGTTTCACGGGCTACTGTGGATATGACTGTGTAGGAGGATGGTGAATTAGAAGTGATTTTAGCTACCCAAGAGAGTAAAGGGTCAGTCTGAGACTTAAGGTGTTTGGAAGCAGCAATAAATGTTCAAAACTTAAACTGCTGGAATTGTTATGCTGGTATTTTGTATTATGTCCTTAATATTTTTTTTTGAAATTACTAGGAAAGAATAGATTCCAAATGCAGTGGTTCATCTCTCAGACATCATTATTCTGTCCTTACAATGTACATCACAATGAAATGACTGACTAAGGACTTTGAATACAAGTAAATATAGAAGCTCTATATAAATATGCTTGTCAAATCAAGAGAAAGAGAAAAAAGCTCTAGGAGTTGTTTATACTTTCTTTCATCTGAAGTGCCATTTTTTTTGTACATCGGATAACATATTGATTTTGGTGTACTTCAATTCTCAAGTTTCCATAAACCATAAAAACCTTAATGACTTCTCCAAAGCTCAAGTGAGAAACAATCAATTAATTTCCCCAGTAGTTCAACTCTGTCAAAATTAAAGTGCCATTTTAATGAATTTTTCGGACATTTAGGATCTACACAGCAGCAGATTAATGCCAAAAGCCTTTATTTTATCATTGCAAGAAAAGTTTAAATATATACCAATTAAATAGAGAGTTCAAATGTTTTAACCTTTGTTATAGACATAAAAATGCAAGTTGCTTTAGATGACGTTCTTCTAGGGTTTAACCTAATGCTGAGTTCACAGCAACTGTGAACAGAACTGTTAAGAATCATCCATAATATAATAGTAAAATGCAAAAAGTACTGCTCATGTGACACCATTCCTCTGTGTTGTGATTTGATGCATAATAAAAAGGGCTGTCCTATTTTATTGTCCTTCATGTTGCATATCTTACCTAAAATTCCCACTGCTAATACCACTTCTTTGAAATAAGACATTTTTTTTTTTTTAAAGGCCACAGTAAAATTTCCTGGAAAGGAAAAGAGGTTAGGGAACTAACAAGTTTTCATTTGCACAATAGTGACCAATAGTACCATAGCATGGATTAGTTTATCAGATTAGTCAACAGTCATTTGGAAAGCACAAATTACAGTGGGAACAGGTACAGTTTAGGGATAGTGGAGAGGAGTGAGGAAGGTCTATCTCTTGAAGTGACAACAAGGTCAGTTTCCAGGCAGAAAGAGAACAGTGGTGATGGAAAAGAGAATGTTGAGAAAGGTCAGAATTTGAAAAGGCTAGGGGTGGTCTCAAAGTAAAATTTCTTTCAAGTGGCTCTGACTATGACTAAGAAGAATAAAACACTAGGATAGTGATTGGTATTGTGAAATGAGTTAAAAATAAAACTAAATTACAGACAGATAGTATACCCTGTCTCATTAGCAGAATAAGGCCCATCCTTTGCTGAAGTAAGAGTTCAGTGTTATTGCTAGCTTGATAAAATTTAATTTGTTTGGGGCATGAGAAAATCTGTGATCCTGAGAAGATGCCATCACGACTTTTATGTAGGGGCTGTTCAGATTTTTGTTGATGTTTGTTTTTCTACATTGTTTCTTTTTCATTTGGGTTACAATGTTAACTCATTTAAGAACTTAGTGAATTTAGGAAAGCTGTTTTGAAGCATCTTTATTTTGTGTATAATTTTCTCCTTTTACAAGACTGGATCTGTTATGGTTCCTTTACAAAAGACAAGTCATTTTCTTTCATATACAACCATTAAACAGACTAATTCTCAATCTGGCCTGTTTTCTATTAGATTTTAAGGTGGCCATAGATGGTCACGTTAACTCAGTACTTATCTAGTCTATTGTTCCCTAAAATTTTGAAGTAATTCCTTTGCCCACCTATTAATCATCTATAGGTATTTTCATAATATAGGTCTTTTCTGGTCTCACTCAGGACTGATTGTAAAGTGCAGTGCCAGTGGCATTTCCGAGTCAGGCCCTGGGGCTTCCTGCTTCTTCACTTACAGAAAGTGGCTTGGCATTTTTTCTTGGAAGCTGACCTGCCTCGGTTTCTGGGAGGCGCTCACTCTGAACTAAATGCTTCATTTCTAGCCACATTGTTTCTTAAAGCTTAGGTAGCTGTGTGGGTGGGCGAATGGAAGAGGCTGGTTATCATTCAGGGTATAAATAAAAATCAGAGGCAACCCAGTCACCAAGTGTAAGAAGGAAAATCACGTCATAAATCTCGCATTATTTTCTATTTACATAATCAGTAGCAAATACCAGATGTAGTGCTTAAATAATGTAAATATAAACTAGGAGCGACTCTATCCATGGATCTTAATGAAACATCGTATATAATAAGTGTGGAATAAAAAGGCTCATTGAGCAGATTTTTTAAAGTCAAAGAGAATATAAACAAATGCTCCTACATGCATAATACATATGTGTCAGGCACTTTCCCTTCAATGCTGAGACTGAAGTTTTCAGCTTGTAAAAATAAATAAGCTTACAAATCCCTAAGGGACTTTCTTTTTTCTTTCTCTTTCTTTCTTTCTTTCTTTCTTTCTTTCTTTCTTTCTTTCTTTCTTTCTTTCTTTCTTTCTTTCTTTCTTTCTTTTTCTTTCTTTTCTTTTCTTTTCTTTTCTTTTCTTTTCTTTTCTTTTCTTTTCTTTTCTTTTCTTTTCTTTCTTTCTTTTTTTTGGTACATCAGACAGAAACTGCTCTGAGGTTGGTGTTCCTGGGATTTCAGCAGATTGGTTTCTGGGCCCCACAGCTAGTGTGGAAATGAATTATGCTTAGCAATAGGGAGGAAGATTTGTCTTCACAAAATGCTTTGTTCATAGTCTTTGCTGGGGCTCCCTGCAATTATGATATAATCTATTTGTTTCATTTCTGATGTTCACTCACTGTTACTTTGAAGTAGGCGAGTGAGCATTATTGAGTATTTCTTGCACATGGGAATAAGAAAATTCTAGAAAACTCAAATTATTTGTACATGGGTAAGCTGGCAGAAACAAGAATAAAACTCAAACTTCTCAAATTCAATTTCTTAGCCTATTTACTCCGGAATTGCTCACAGATATTCCAACTCCAAAGTAATTGGAAAAAAATCTCATTTTCAATACTAGTTTTCGCTATTCTTAAAAACAATATTTACTAAGATTTTCCTGTTACAGATGTAATACTGCTTTTTAGAAAAGTTGACAAATATAAAAACGTATGAAAACAGGAGAATAAAATCCATGGATAATGCTAATACACAGAGAGAATATATTTTGATGTACTCTTCCCACTTAAAAAAATTGGATTCATACTATATATATAAATATATATATATATATTCTGATGGGTCATCTGTATTAACAACTATTATTTTATGGACTATTAAGAGTCATGGGAAAAAACTGCCAATGCTATGACACAATGTTTATCTACATAGAATTATTATTTCATAATTGATCATTTATAACGGAAAAATCCTTTAGACATAGTTTTATCAAATATCTTGAGTTTACATAAATAAATAGTAAACAAAATGAATTTGTTGGATATTCCTAAAATTTTTTCATATTCAAATTTCAACTCTTATGATTTACTTTGTGATTTAAATTTTGATGTTGGTATTTTTCTACACAATTATTTTCTGTCTCCACTACGGTATCGATGATGCAGCATTTCTTAAAAGTATTCTGCTATTGTCTCCAGAACTTGACGTCAGCTGATGCCCGCCATATGCAAGTTTTGATACAGTTACAGGCAATGAAACTACAAGAAATAATATGATTTTAGATATGTAAAAAGATGAAAAACTGTATATCGTAGGATCTATTAAATATAGTATTTATTTAATAGATATGTAACCCTCTTCTTTGCTGAACTTTGTATAATGAGAATTTACTATTTTTTAAATTCATGATATTTAAGGGTTTTACAACAGGTAACAAATTTCTGTAAACAATTCCCTATTATTGGACATTTAGGACTTTTCCAATTTTTTTTTTTTTGCCATTATAAATAAAGATGTGATAAGCATCATTGAGCATAAACCTTTGTTTACATCTTTGATAATTTCCTTACCAGACAGTTCCCAAAAGAGCATAACTATGTAAGATGATATACAGTTTACACTTCCTACGTATTGCTAAATTGTTTCCCAAAATTATTGTATCAGTGTGTACCCTAACCAGTAGAATATGTGGGCACAAATTGTCTTCTAAAGCAATTTTCACAATGACCACCAGTACATATAAGTTAAATCTGGCCTCTTGACCAACCTACCCTTTCATTTCTTCTGTTATTTTTATTTATCACCTGCCAGCATGATAAATCATTCTTATCCTTTTTTTGTATTTATCTCTTTACTGGTCTTATGAATTTCAACTAAGAAAGCTCTTAGTCATCACTTAGTTAATCTATACTAGATATAGCTAGCTACCTTAATTTTCCTTCTGAAGTCAGTTTCCTTAATCACTTCATTGCTCTAATTTTGTAGATACTCAAGGGGCTAAACCTGAATTCATTATTAGAAGCTTTTTGTCATGAACATAAGAACCATCTCCTTAATTTTCCTGATGAAATGCTTATTTATGTCTAGTCCTGTATTCCATTAGTCATTTTTGCTCTTATTCATAAAAATAATAATTTAAAAAATCATTGCTTACCATTCTGACCTAAAAGGTTTCTTTTTGTAATATTGTCAAGTCTTATTGAAATAAGCAAAATTTCCATCACTAGGACTTTTATGTGCTAGGTCTTTATGATCACTAGAGATTAATTAAGGAAATGAAAACTATTCTCGATACTCATCCTTTCAGTAAGCATCCATTGGGCACACACTGTAATGTATAATGCTTGATGTTGGTGACAATGTGAAGAAGTCTAAGGCACATTCCTGGCCCTGTGATAATAATAGTAATAGGTGAAACTTATTGGATTCTCTGTGTGCCAAGCACAGGTCTAAATGTTTGACACACACTCACTCATTGAATCCACCCTACAACAATCTGAGATCAGCTTTATTGTTATCTCTATTTTATAGATAGGGAAACAAAGGCAGGGAGAAGCAAATAATTGCCTGGGATCATCCAGGTGGATTTCAACCTGAACTATTTTACTTCAGAATTGGCTTAGTTAACACATTTCTCCATAAAAACTTAGAATATAGTAGGATAGACCAGACTTACACATGAGCTGCAATAAAGTAGTATAACATGAAGGTATGGTAGTACAAAGAGTTTGGGGGAAATGAGAGAAATTAAGATCTAAAGAAGAGGTAGAATACGAATGGGCTTAAAAGATTGAAACGATATATTTTGGCATAGAAACAAGAATTCGTAGAAATGAAAGTGGATACTTCAATGTGGGTGGAGAGATTAACTCCAGAGCCCAGCCTCCTTGGGTTCAAATTTCAACTCCAGCACAGAACAGTTGTAAGGGGACTTCTCTTAGCCTCAGGCAGTCAACCTATTTTTGTTTTAATGAGCAGATATATAAAAGTTTAGAAGCATATGATATGTTTAGGGAATGGAAGTAATGCAAGGTAGAGGGGTTTGAAGAGGGTAGTGGGGCATTTCAAAGAAAGAAGAAAGGAAGGAGGGAAAAAAGGAAGGAAGGGTGGATGTATGTGGGAAGTAGTTGTGGTTGAAAAGAAAATGAAATAGGTATGAGGAAATGTTGGAAGCCTTGAGACAGCAGAAAGAAAACTTGCTACTTTACTGAAGGGGAAACAACAAGTTTGGCAGTGGTGTGGTTTGCATTAAGGACAGGCTGAAGAAGTGAACCCAGAGGAGGCTATTAGTATTGTCCAGGTGAAAGATAACAAAGGCATGAATCAAGACAATATTAACATAAAGGAAGGAGAGAGGCTCCAGAATTATTTCCAAGGTAATTTGAAAGAACTTGGTAACTAACTGTGGATTTGGGACTTAGTCAAATGTTCTTCCAATTTTTGCCCCAGGGGCCCAAAATGATGGTAATACCTTTTGCTGGAAAAAATTGCAGTTACTTTTAGAGAGAATGTGTTGAAAACTTAGGTGTCAGCAGAACTGATGACTTTGTGAAAAGTCTGAATGCAAAGGGAGAGAGTGGAGAGTTTGAATGTCAGTGATCTTAATGCTAATTTAGGAAGGTAAATCTCTTTTTGGATTAACACTTTCTTTAGCAAAATCGAGGTTAATTATGTGTTATGGAATCTTCTCATTCTTATTAGGGACCTTTATTCTCTTTTTGGATTAGGATTCCTTTGAGAACTTGATAAAAACTATAGACTTTCTTGTATCTAAAAGTTTGTATGTGCAAATGTGTATGTGTGGGGGAGATCATAAACACATATACAAAAAATTTGTATAAAATTTTGGGGTATTCTTGTACTTTTTGAAGTGTAGCCCATGTATCTCAAGAGACTGCTCTGCATAACTTCTTTTTTAACCAAGGCATTATTTTGTTTTTCCAACTATAATTAACTACATGTCAGGCACTGTGTTAATTCCCTTACCTATATTAGCTCATTTATTGCTCACCATAACATTGTCGTATAGGTATCACATTTCAAACATAGGGGAACACAGACATAGGTAGGTTCAATTGCTCAGAGTTACAGAGTTATTATTATGGTAGAGCCAGGATTTGAACACTGGTCTCTGTATTAGTCAGGTTTCTCCAGAGAAACAGAACCAATAGTGTGTGTGTGTGTGTGTGTGTGTGTGTGTGTGTGTGTGTATGTGAAGAGATATTTTTTTCTAGGAAAATGGCTCATGATATTACAGAGGCTGACAATTCTCAAGATCTGCAGTCAGCAAGCTAGTGACTGAGGACCGAGGACCAGGCTCAGTCTGAGTCCAAAGGCCTGAAAACTAGGAGAATCAATGGTGTAGTTCCCTTCCAAGGCCTACAAGTTTGAGACCTAGGAAGAAGTGATATTTCAGTTGGAGTTCAAAGGTAGGAAAAAGCTAATATCTCACTTCAAAGGCAGTCAGGCAGGAGGAATTCTTCTTGGGAGGATTGGGAGTAGAAAAGAGGAAGTGAGTCAGCCTTTTTGTTCTTTTCAGACCCTCAACTGACTGGCTGAGGGCTGTCCACGTTAGAGAGGGCAATCTGCTTTACTCAGCCCACTCATGCGAAACACCCTCAAAGACATACCCAGAATAATGTTTGACCAAATATCTGGGCATCACACAGCCCAATCAAGTTGACACGTAAAATTAACTACCATAGTCTCTCTGACTCCAACCACTGTGCACTTAACTGTCATTTTATAATATATTCTACTGTTTTTCTTAGATGAACTTTCATTTTGCTTTCACCCATGAAATGAATGATTCATCTTAGAGCTTCTCTCCTTCCATGTTTCCCCTTTCCCCAGTTATGCTGTCCTAACTGAAAATTTTAAAGTAAAAACCACTTGTAATCCTTCTGTTTGCATTCTGCTCTCTTTATTTTTTCTCCAAGAAGATAAACTGTCGGAGAAAGTGTCTTTCATTTAAATGTTCAAAGAGGATTTTGCAGCAAAAGTGAGTTAACATCTAAAAGAATCCATGGGTACCCACTAGGAGTGTGTATCATGTGTTAAAATAGTTTTCAAATTCACTGCATGCCATAGAAAAGAAGAGCTGGTTTTGATAGCAGGATCGAAAGTTTCAGGTGGCTGCTTAGTATGCAGTGTGTGTGTTCGTAAAAAGTCAATGCACGATTAAAAAAAATATTGTGGATGTTTTTAGGCCCTGGAGCCAATCCAAAATAACAGCTGGGATTTTTATATCTCCTGGGGGACTCCTCAAACTCATGAAATTCAGTTCCAGGAAGTCATCACACTCTGTTAGAGTGAAGGCCCTGTGAGCAGGAGACTGGCTCAGTTGTCGGAGTACAAAGGAAATGAAAGGGAGGCTGCTCTTTCTCTCTATCAAACACATTTTCAATTCTTTAATGGACTGAGTGCATCCACGTAAGCTTGAAAAGGTGATCAAACAGTAAAATTAAAGCTTTTAGCTCATAGGTTTTTTTTTTTTTTTTTGGTTTCTTTTCTACCAGGTGAAGGAGGCACTAGGGAGGTAGGAAGAAAACAGGTCTCTACTTTAGTTTAAAAATTTTAAATAGAAAAGGAGATCAAGTGATGTCATATACATTCTATGGCCTGTGTAATTAACTGTATACACTATTTAAGGTGAAACAATTTAAATTAAACTTTGAATTCTGTAAATCCAGACTGTAAAGTCATTCAAACTGTATAAATAAGTTGGAAGAATTTATGGTCAAAAAAGGAGCACAAATTCTTAATGTAAGTGAGCTGATATCTAGAAATAGACATTGCACTTGTAATTGCAGTTAAAATCTTTAAAGGATATTGAATTTCAAATTTAGTAGAGGAGAAAAATAATATATCTTATATGCTACTCGCTGGTAGATATCTTCTTAGTAAAGGTCCCAATAGTATTACACTTTCCTTGGGATGGATTTTTAGATATAATGCTTTGAAAATGAGATGACTTCAACAATGGGCAAATGTGTCAGACTACGTTTTCAATTATTTAGGGTTTTTTTTTTTTTTTTTTTGGTTTAATATTATCAAGTGATTGCATAGTGCCATAAAAAGAAGTCATTAGGGCCTATTCCCCTGGGGTGATATGCTAAGGGCAGACCAAGTGAGGTTAAATGACTGAAGGTTTATTGTCCCTGGCTTTGGGGATGCAAAGAGATAAGCCATATGTCCTTCTGAGAGTGCCTAATTGATAACTTAGTTGTACATACATATGAAGACGATACAAGGTATTGGATATCGTTGAACAAGTGTTTAGACCATAAGTACTTTGAGATTGGGGAAGATAAATATCCATTTTTAAGAGTTTCTTTACCAGTTTCAGTTATATAGTCTGTAAAATAATATCTGACCCTAACACATAGGAGAATGTATTAATTTGATTTTCCACGAATTGTAATTGTCTTGTATCCCAGGCTTTTAGCCCAGAATATAGGAGAAATTTTGTCTACCTGAGTTAAAATTCTATTATTTTAACAGTTGTGAGCTGGATCTCCCTATCAACTGTAATTTGGCACTTAACTCGGCAGGACAAGTACACGGCTGAATGTAACTAAAAGAATATGGTCTAATCCATAATTTAGTGTGCAGGTTTTCTAGAATTAAGCTTGTTAGAACAACCACAGACATATAAAATGCTATATGACATTATTAAAAAAATAAGCATGGCAAACATTGTAGTCATTTTGATGTTAATACCTAGGTCTTTGCCTGCATACATACACCAGCTGTCCTCGTTATGGCTGGGTTTGCCTTGTCCCTTTGGTGGAATCAGTGACAAATGTCCTTCTCCATATAAAGTTGGTAGGACTAGATCTTGAAACAAGATTAGGACAAGACTATTTCAGGACAGCAGGTAGATCATTTAAGGGTGACAGGTATGATATTTATATTGATTTTCTGGATTTTATGTCTGAAAGAGTCTGGAAAGAAGATTTGAGCACCTCAGACCAGACTTCTACTGATAATCCCCTGGGATGATTTGACTCTGCCCTTCATTTAGCCCTTCAATTTTTTTTTTTTTTTTTTTTTTTTACCTTTGAAGCTTCTGAGCCTGGTCTCTCCTTCACTTGGGAGAGATAGTCACTTGTCTTTGGCATCTGGGCAGTTCTGCAATGACAGACAGCCACCCAGTCAAGGGGCAGCAGCAAGAGCAAACATCCCAGCCTGATAAGACTGCTTATGCAGTGGCGGGGAAAAAAAGATTCTATCTTTCTGTCTTTTGTAGTTATTAAATTCTCTGGCTGTATTATTATCTTTCCAAGAGAAGAGAGAGAGAAGGCTGGCAAGAGCCAATGTCCTCGGTTTTGGAGAGTTAACTGCAGTTCCTTCAGAGGCCAAAATAAACTGCAGGTCAGAGAGAGTCATAACAGTGCAAGTGGTTGGTCCCCAAGAACTACAAATGAG
This sequence comes from Eidolon dupreanum, assembly GCA_028627145.1. Classification (NCBI taxonomy): domain Eukaryota; kingdom Metazoa; phylum Chordata; class Mammalia; order Chiroptera; family Pteropodidae; genus Eidolon; species Eidolon dupreanum. The sequence goes on along the minus strand of CM053503.1, from coordinate 54,081,467 downwards.
GAGTTGTAGCCCCAGGGCCTGATATTCCACATCAGACACTTAGGAAGTGAAGACATAGGTATTATTTAGCCGCGTCCTCCCAGCCCCCACCTCGAGAAAGATGGATGTCATGACCCCGCAGGACGTACAGTGGCCAAGTGTCATCTGGAAGACTGTCAGGAGCTCCTACTAGCATCATCCTTTTGAAAACACAGGCAAGCGCCCCCATGTCTGGGCTGAATCTTCCGGGCTCTACTGTAAAGCTGTCCCCCTCCCCCCTTATTCATTCTTCCACCGATATTCTATCAGTCGATGACAAGGGGAAGCAACTAATCATAAAACCCGATCATAAAACCCTTCTTACACTTGAAGACAGCAATTAAATATCCACTCAGCCAAGGTCTCCTTCCTTCATTTAAAACAAAAGAGATTCTCTATTCACGCCCCTCCCACCCCAGCAGAAAATGCATTCCTGGAACCAGCGCTGGTCATCCCGAAAGTTGCTATTTCCCTTAGTTGAGGGCGAAGTTGAACGAATCCGTAGCTGCAAAGTCTGGACTTGGGGGTGGGGGCGACAGCCAGGGCGGGGGCGAGAGCGGCGAGGAGGAGGGACTAGAGGGAAGGACACTGCCCCCTACTTCTTTGAGGTCGTTGCCTAAGCCGGCGGAGCCGCCAGTTTGGGTTCGGGGAGAGAGGAGTGGCTGCTGTGGGGAAGCGGCGTGGGCTCCGCACCCGCGGCTGGGTGCCAGGTTCCATACCTGGCGGGCTGGGCGCGCCCCGCAGGCCGGCCGCCCGGGGCGCGGAGGGTGTGAGCGCGCGCGCCCCCTCCGTGCCCGCTCAGCTTCGCGCGCGTCTCGGGGGAGGCTCTGCTCAGAGGCGCCGGGGGAGCCCGCAGCCTCAGTCCTGCCGCCTGCGGAGCTTTGTGCTGCGGCGGCTCCGAGTCCCACCTGCTGGCGGCGGGGAGACAAGGAAGGGGAAGGAGGAGGAGGAGGGGAGAGAGGCGGCGGCGCGAGCCCACTCCTCCCGCCGGAGCCTACCTCCCGGGGGCTCCGCGGTCCTGGCTGTGGGCCTGCACGCGCCCCCCGCCCCCGGCCCGGCCCGGCCTCGCGTCCTCACCGCGGCAGCCGCCGCTGCAGCCCCTTCAGCCCGGCCCGGCCCGCCCGGCCCACCCGGCCCGGCCGCCGCCACCCGGAGCCGCCGGCGAGTTTGAGGCGAGCGCGGGGCGCGCGGCGCCGCCTTGATGTGCCCGGGAGCCGCCTCGGCGCCCCAGTCCCGCTGAAGAGCCCCGAGCGCGCAGCGCCCGGCCGGAGAGGTCGAGCGGGAGGCGCGGCGAGCCGCAGAGAGAGCGAGCAAGAAAGAGCGAGCCGGAGATCGAGCGCAGGGAGCAGGCACCATGCCGGGCTGGAAGAAGAATATCCCCATCTGCTTGCAGGCGGAAGAGCAGGAGAGAGGTGAGTGAGGCGACGGGGCGGGGGAAGGCGGGGACCGGGGTCCGGGCCGGGGGCCGCCCCCGGTGCCTCCCTCTCCCCAGCTCCCTCCCGACCTGTCCACCGGCCGACGGGGGAGGGGCGCCGCGCCCTGTGGGGCGGCGGGCGAAGCGGGCCGGCGTCATGCTAACTCAGATTTTTTTTGGGGGGCGATGGGGGGATGAAAGGGAAAGAGGGAGGGTGCTACAGCAGCCAACTTTTCGCTTGGGCAAAGATTTTTTGGAGAGGACAGAAGGGGAACTCCAGCTTCAGGGCCCGCTCGCACGTGGAGCCCGGAGCTGCTCTTTGTGGGGTGGGTGCTTGGGTGACGGTTGGGGGCGTGGGGGGGGGGGAGTCCTGCGGTGCTTTAAGTGACTTTTCAAACTTTCCTTCTCCTTCTGCGGCTGCCTTCGCGGTGTCCCCGCCGCTGGCCGAGCTTCGATGGTGCTTCCAAGCCCAAAGTTGCTGGAGATTCTGGGAGGAGGAGTAAAAGGTGGAGGAAGAGCGTGGGGCGGGAAGTGGGCGCTGCTGCGGGTGTGCAGAGAAGGTGGTGGGATGGGTGGAAGGCTGTCCGTAGGCTCAGGGTCTGGGACTGGGAGTGATGCCTCGGAGATGAGTGATGCCCCGGCGCAGTCCCCGCTGTCAAGTTAATACCGCAGGACTGCGGGCTTTTCCCAATTACTGTGTTTTCTTTGTAAAAAGCGGCTCTCCATGCCAGGTTGATTGTAGATCTTTTGTGTTTCAGTTTGACAAGTGTACTGGGCAGGTTCATTTTAAGTGACTTGCGGAGAGGCAAGTTGAAGGCCTTTTGCACCTTAAAGGCTTGGTTCTGTTGAGGTCATTTCATGGCGTTTGGTTTGTAACGATGTTGGCCTGGGATTTCAACAGGGTATGAGTATGAAGTATTGAGTGCACCAGAATTTCCTATACAGGCCCCACGGGGCTGGAGAGATGTGCGCCTTGGCTCTCCTAAGTATCCAGAGGGACCCTGGCTGGCAAGGTCCACCAGGGTTTATTCTCCTTCTCCTTCCACTCCGGCCTGCCCTGGCTTCGAGGAAAATCCTTTAGACTTGGATGGGTTTCAGGATGCTCAGTCCGCATGGGCTGTGGCAGCAGTTGGTGCTAGGTTAAATGGTGCTGTGAGGGTGGGTAGACGCGGAAAGCAGGAGGCCAATCTGGTGTGTATGGAGAAGGAAGTTGTCATGGGAGCTTACTCCAGCAGCTTGATGAGTTGGTTTGGAGGGTGGCTTGGTTTTTGGGCATGCCAAAAGTTTCAGGCTTTTGAGATAATGCTTACTACTGAAGAACCAATGCATGATTCCTAGTTTTTCTCTAGGTGGCACAACCTGTCTAGCTTATATCCTGTTTAATGACTCAGGGAATTTATCCCTTTTTAACCACTTCCTTATTAGATATGTATGTTCATTTCCAGTACACTTTCTGGGGAGCGACCTTACTTTTACCCACTCAAAATGCACCTCGGCTTTAGAAATGCTGTTTTTCCTTTTAGCAAATCATATCTTAAAGGTTGCAAATAGTGGTACCAATAATTTATAACCAGGTAAAAGCACTAAATGCAAACGTTCTGTCAAGCCTGGACTGTCCTATCAACTAAATGTCACAGTGCACTGGGTGTTAAGTGTATCTGTTTGTTAAAGAAAACATCGCAGTAGTGCCAACAAATTTAATTGGAATGCCAAAATAGGTAGATTTTTGGATTGTGACAAAATGTATGCCTGAAAAATACATGCTAACTTTGAAAGATGATCAGCTAATCTGTTTGGTGGAGATAAGACTGAATTTCCTCCAGAACATAAAAATCTGAGTCAGAAATTGGGTGTTCTGCCTGACTTCTCCCATAGGAGAAAACAGGGAATCTTTGTTACCTGCTGTCCTTTTTTCACTTTAAAGCTTTCTTTTTGCTTATATTATGTGATGCTTTTCTAATTAGTGTTGTTTTATTTGGTTGTGGCATTTCTTTTTGAGGTCCTGCTTCATTGAGAATGCACAAATATGTGTGCTTTGTTTATTTTAGAATCCCCTACCTTGTATTTGTGTTTCAACTATGTGTATACATATATATACATATACATATTTAAATTAACTGATTTTTAATTCATATGTCTGAAGACACAGCTTGAGCTTGGCTTATCCTTTTGGAAGAATTTTATTGTAAAGTAATTGGCAGCGTTTTCTATTTGAATGTGAAATCAGATTGTACTTAGCATCTTTCTTTAGGATTTACAAATTTAAATGATCCACATAGTGTTGAATTAAGTTCATGGTAAATATGAAAAGAAAGGCTAAACTACTAGGTTGGTTAAGAAAATAATGAACATAGAAGGTACAAATACGTTTTAAATTTTGTCTAGGGATACCACTGGCCAAAAAGTCAGTTTCTAATATCTTATCGTCTAACTCTAAGGATGGTTATACTCATATAACCATTGCTCTTTCCACATTCCCCCACACTCAATTTACATTTAAACATTCTAAAACCTATTATGGAGACTACTCTAGCATAATGTTTTTTCATGTAGATTTCATTGAGGTAAATCTCTTTCTGAAACTTAATGCAAATTAACAAAAGCTGCTAGCTCCTTTAAAGACCACATATTTGAACAAGTATTTCTTAGCATTACTCTTTTTTAAAAAGTACTAATCTCAACTCAAAAGATTTAGGGAACCTGCTTTCTCGGTATTGTCACATACAAAAAGAAGTTTGGCCAACCTATATAAATTCATGCCATACCTACACACCATTCATAACTTGGGTTCATCTTGAAGGCCTCTGTCAAGATCATATTGAGTGAAGTATTGCTACTGCATGCAGTGCTGAGCCGAGAAACTGTAACATATGGGTTGTTGGAGTAAATGCAGTCACTTCCAAAATGACATGTTAAGATTCACTCATGTACGGTGACATAGTGTTAAAATTCAGGACACATTACTCTGTCTCCCCTCCCTCCCCTCCCGATTTTCTGCCTGAGCTAATAAACCCAATCCATTTAGAAACCACCTAATACACTTTTGGGTAGATGTTTCAGGAAGAGTGAAATGATTCTGAAACTGTTCTATTTAACTTCCTTTTCAATCATATTGAATTAAGTGATTTATTAGTTGTTTTGATTTTTTTTATTAGCTGATCTGTGTAATAGGAATATAGTTGTTAAGGAGAATCTCAGTATGAGGGATAGATGCCTCTGTAATTAACAATGTCTTTCTCCTGCCTTGTATGCATACATGCATACACATATTCACCAGGGGAAAATGTATGCATTTTGTATAGCTCCCCTCCCTCTTGCCTTTCTGTTCTCATAAATTTTGGTGGTCTGCTGATGAACTTGAGAACTTCCCTTTGGACTTCTGTAGGAATTATTGTGTCTGAGGTTTTGTGTCTGTCTTGTCAAATGACAGTATTTGGATCTCTGTAGATATAAAGAATTAGCTTTTATAAAATAGGTATGAGAAAGCACAGGGAGCATAAGTAGTGTGCCTTTATTATAGCTTTGGTCTGTTTCATTTTCTACATCACAAGGATATTTGGCAGTCCTACCGCACACAACCTGCTTAACCAAAGTCTATTGGAAATTTGAGTTTTTACCGGGAGCATGTGGGGAAACGAGAAGAGATCAAAACGTATGTGGAATCTGCTGTGTGTTGGACACTGTATTCAATGTTTCACATGCATTATTTGATACAACCTTACCACATGCCTGTTAAGTATTATTATTTTTCCTGGTAGCTGAAGAAACTGTTGCTCAGACAATGAAAAAAATCTCCTGAAGTTACAAAGCTGAGTTAGGGCACCAGTTTCTAAAGAGATAATTCAAAAAAGAAGATACATTTTCTGAGATGAGGTTTTTAGCAAGCATTGTATTAATATTATAACATCTTATGAGTTTTTTGGAACAGAATAATGAACCACCAAATCTTTTATCAGAAGGTATTTTTTAGTTAAATATATCTGGAAGAGGCTTCCTAAGTATATTGTAGGCTTTTGACTAACTTTGTTACATATGGTTATTAACTTTAATCGTAAGGATTGAAATGTCAATATATTTTTTGTAGAATTATTTGACTAAATTTAAAGAAACTAATTTAAGTGAATGGCACCAGAGACGACATAATTACAGTTTTCCTTCTTTTCAAAGATATTTGTCATGAAGGCAAGAATTAACAAAAATTTGGTATTCTTCCTTACTGCAATGAACCAGGAAACCTACTGTATTGTTAATAGCCATTGTGCATTTGCTCTTTTGCCAGCATTTTATTTAATTAAAGCCATCCATCTGAACTCTCAGCCTGACTATCAGAAGGCCAGTGGCCAAACAAAGGAACTTCAGATAATGCTTTCTTCTGCGGCAGCCAGATTGGTTTCTTTCATGAAGAAAAAGAAGTATCAACTTTAATTGGTAAAGGATATTGAGAGTTGAATATCATCAGTTTTAAAACTGTTATTAAATGCTGATGGTGGCTGATTGCTGAAGGCATTTAGGATTTGATCAGTTTATTTTCAGTAAAGTGTAATAGTTTAGTAATACAAAATACAAAAGTAATAGTAATACAAAGTAACACATCTAACAGAGAATGCTGTTCAAATTTAAGAGCGAAAAAGTGTAATAGTTTAATAATACAAAATACAAAAGTAGTAGTTATACAAAGTAACACATCTAACAGAGAATGCTGTTCAAATTTAAGAGCGAAACCTGGGTTTGAATCTCTTCTTTTCTCTTTATGAAAATGCATTTCTTAAATTCAGAGGTTTCCTAAATGTAAAAATCTATCCATAAGAATTTCTTATTCAAGAACTTACATGTTTAGGCATGTCAGTGGCCAAAGGGTGCTGTCAGTTTTACGGGAAAATTAACATTCTTTAAATATATTTGCTGATTAAAATGCACCTGATCAAATTTCTTACCATTTTTCATTTCAACTATGATTAAGCTTTAAGCACCAAGCCAGGTGTTGAATAGAATATGAAAACATGGCTATTAGCCTAGATTCTAGCCCCGCCCATCAGAGAGGTGGGCCACAAGGTATTTGGAGTCAAACAGCAGTGGCTTTAAGTCCTGTCAGCATTTCCAGCTCTGTAGTCTTTTTACTACTCAAAGACACTGTGTTCTCTTTAAGATGAGGTACAAGTAACATCTACCTCATGGGAGGAGTGAATGAAATGAACTAATCCGGGGGAATTTATGGCAGTACCTTGCATATAGTTCAGGGCTCAGTAATGGCAACTGCTATTATTGTTATGATATCTTGATATAGATTTGTAAACTTAACACCTTCAGGTGTCCTGATGATGAGACAGTAAGTTTTTATTCTTTAAAAACTTGAAAAACTAGTAAAAAAAAAATTCCGGTGTTTTGTGAAAAGTGACACCAAAACAGAACTTTATGAGGCCAAGATCTTTAATATATTCTATTTCGATTCTCTTGTGAAGAAGAAACTCCAGTGTAGAGTGAAATGTGCCCAATAACTCATTTCATACATTTGATAAACATTTATTGGCCACTAACTGCCATCGTGGGTGCTGGGGATGAAAAAATCATGGCTCCCGTTTTGAAGATTATTATGTATAGTTACAGAGTTATTGATATGACATAACTCAGTACAGCCTCTCTCCTCCTCTACAGATTAATGCTGAGGGAGCAGAGAAGAGGGCTTGATTGTGCTGAGGGCAGGTGGGAGGAAGGAAGCTTCTGGGGACAGCTCTTAGAGGAGGTGGCACAGAGGAAGTGGTAAAAGACTTGAAGGAAGGGGAAAGGTTTGGATGGTTGAGAGGGGTTGTGAGGACAGATATTTCAGGCAAGGGGCATGGTATGTTCCAAAGCATGGTGGAACAAAATATTCCAGGAGCCACTACTGATTTCTAAAGGGGATGAAGTATAGAATATGAACCTGCATATGAATTACAGACTGCGAATATGCATTTCCCTATGAGGTGGGGAAATTGGTGGAAGAAGATGAGACTAGAAAGAGCCAGCTTTGGATGGACTTTGTATACCAGATTGAGGAATTCAGATTGTATCCATCAGGTGATGAGTTAATGGAAGGACATCCAACAGAGAAGTCAAGGGATCAAATTTGCATTGTAGAAGGGTCATCTTGGCTGCAAGGACTGGGAAAAGGAGGGACTGACTGAGAGGTGGGGATTAGGTAGGAGGCTACTGCCCTGTTTCAGGCCAGGCAGAGATACTCATGAGGAGGATTGGAGAGCAGGTGAACATAGGAAATATGGAAGGTCTCTTGTTTAGGTAGTGATTGAGACCCAGTGCCTTCTTACAAAGCCTGGTATTATTTCTACCACACATTGCATTTTTTTCTCCCTCTTCTCCTCATATCTTTGTAGGGGGAAAAAATCTAAACAGAATCTGGTAGAATGCTGTAAAAATTGAGGACTACCAGAGTGATTGGGAACCAGGCTGGGTCATAATGATAGCTTAATGTGCACTAGCTTTTTATATAAATTAAATTAAGTTAAATTAATTAAATTATATAAAATTGTTATACTGTCTAATCCTAAAGGAAAAATAATTATTCTGTGCATTTGTCTCCTAAAACTAATTTGGAATTTTAAGTGATTTTTTTTAAACATAGAAAAGTGGTAATTCTTTTATAGAAATGTCTTTCCTAATAATAGAATTGGGCTGTTTTGTTAAAAATTATATTTTGAAAACAACTAAATGCTCTGTGAATAAAGTTTTCAATACTTCTTACACTGGACTCAAAATTAGAAAACCAGGATTAAAGTCCTCTCTTAGTCATGTTGCTGATTATTTGTTTTAGGCAGACAGATTGCCCCTCCAAAGCTGTTTTCTCATCTGTAAAGTAAGTATGATTCTTGGTATACTAACCTCCTGGGATTATGTTATAGACTGAAAGCTTTTATTGTTACATATTACATTACAAAGGGGAGAAGTTGTTGAAAGACTGAGATTCTTAAAGAACATTTGTCTGTTAGCTGGTCATTTCTGGATGGAGGCATTATTTGTATAATTTCTGTTTTATAAATTGGAAATTTTCATGAAAAAATCTTAATTATTAGTCTTCCAAAATGAGGTTCAGATATGTTATGGAGTTTCCCCTGAAGCTCCTATTTATAAAGTTACTTGAATGATGCAACTAAATTCCAGTATATAGCTTTGTTACCAATCCAAAGTCCCGTGCCCACCACTTTGTAAGGCCAAAACTCAAAATGTCAGGGTTTGGAGTAAAGAAAGGGTTATCGATTGAGAAGGTGCCAGCTGAGAAGATTGGAGCTCTAGTAGCCCATCAAATTCATCTTAAAGTACAGAGTTCAGGCTTCTTTTAAGCCAAGGAAGGATAAAAAGTTTTTGTAAAAACTCAAGCCCTAAACAGAATTTTGTCTAAAGCAGGAACTATTACCTTGCTAGCCTGGGAAACTACACAGGCTCAAACAAGATGCAGTTTGAGTGAAAGAACATTTCACTGTTACAGCTGCACTATTCCTTAAGGCAGCCTCTTTCCTGGCTGTGCTTGAAAAAAGTCCTGTTCAGGTGCTGAGTGGACCTGGACATTGCTCCCTATTGTTCAGTTTCTGCTTCTCTCCAGGCTAGGCTTCTAACTTCACCCAGTATCCAAGACTTCTTTACTTCTCAGATCGAAATCATGTATGGAAACTTTTTAAGGGACATCTGTACTGCCAACTATATTTACTTTTATTACACTACTTACATATGTACTAACATAAAACTAGGTGTAAACTCCTGATGCTTATAGCTCTTATCCAACTGCAAAACCAAAACAGATTTTACGAATGAAATACAAACTACCAAAAAAATCAGTAACTTTAAAATTAACATTTACTTCATATGACTTGATATTATTTCCCTGAAACTAAATTCCCTCTTGCAATAAGAATACGGTACTTGCTACTATGGAAAGCAATATTGCCATTTTTTTTCCTAGTTGAACTCCTTGGTTTTAACAGCTTGTTGTCCCTTGGTCTTTTCCTGGGCATGAGCACATCATTTACATGTGAAGTCCTCTACTCTCCTTGGTCTGTTTTGCACCTTTGATCCTAAATATAAAACCCAGTATTGGCACCACAGTTGGTGGCAGTATTAGGCAGCCCATATTTAACATAGCTGGGGTTGCAGAGAAGAATTTAGAAGAATGTGCATGTGTTTAAAATGTATACCCTATTTTTAACATACACAAATGAAACAATTTATTTTCTATAGCTGCTTTAATCTTAACTTCTAGATCCAGTTCCCACTGAATATGGAAAACATCTGATCTTATCTATTCAGAGCAAGGGGTTTGGGGAGCTGTGTGAAAAAGGTGAAGGGATTAAGAAATATAAATTGATAGATACAGAATAGCCACGGGAATGTAAAGTTTAGCAGAGAGAATATAGTTAGTAATATTGTAATAAGTATGTATGGCCAGGTGGAAACTAGACTAATCATGGGGATTACTTTATAAATTATATAAATGTCTAACCGCTATGCCGTGGTTAGACATTAATATAAAATAATATAAAATAATATAATATAAAATAATATTGAATATCAACTGTAATTGAAAAATAAAAGGAGTACATTAGTTTCTGGTTTAGAAATTCTCTGGTCAATTCTCTTATTTCTCAAGAATTTCCCTTTCCCTCATTCCCAAAATAGTGTTTGGGTGAAGAGGACAGCTTAATATCCTCGTGACACTGGGTGAAGGGCATCTTATTCATTGTGTGACCCTCACTGAGTCTCCTTCTCTGGACTTGGCACACATATGACTGGGCATTGTACCCAGGTTCCAGTGAAACGAGACTGTTTCTGTTCGGTCCTTTGAATGTCACCTGAAAGTTGATTTGGACATCTGGACCTTGCCGTTGCGTCTGGTGGCATCTTCTGCAGATATTGCCACTGTATTGCTCCAGCGCCATGTTGAATGCTGCCTGTGTGAAGAGGGGACCATCATTTAGGCAGTGAGGGTTATTGGTCAAAATGATCACTAATGCCCTCAAAGCTACACAGGTGTTAGTTTTCTTTTGTACTTGTCAAGGAGTTTTGAATTCTTGTAGGATATTAGACACTTACATCTGATCTTTTGTCCCCCACTTCCTTTTTCTCCTCTTTCTCTGCTGTACCAGTTATGTGGAGTGGCTTATGTGACTGGAAAACATAAAACTGAAAGAGACAGGAGTCGTGAATGATAAGATGGAAGAGCCCTGTTTCCATCATTAGATGAGTACCTCTCCCTAAGATCAGAACATCAGGGAAGAAAGAAAGAGAGAGCTGTCAAATAGCCCAGAGATGACGTAGCTTGAAGCTGGCAAGTAATTTCAACCAATCTACTGGTCTACTTTGTACACAAACCTTTCTCACTTAATAGTTAATGATAAATCTGCCCTTTATATTTCAACAGCAAATGTGTGAACATGAGAAATGACATGTTTCTTCTCATGATTGGTAGTGTAATTGCAATGTGCATTGTATATTAGATACTGATGTATTTTAAATGTTTACTTCGTATTTTGAATAAAGACATTCAGAGGTGATCCCTGGAAATACTTAAGAGTTCTTGTATCAGTTGGTGTTAGAATTAATACAAATAATAAATGTATATATTTTTACTGGTGAGGTGTTTATTTTATTTTCACAGTTGTCGAATATAGCAGACAGTATGAAAATTTGACAGAGTTTGACAGCATAAGTTACAAGAGTTTAATTTGTTAGTTACGTTTCATCATTTGAGAAAGAAGTTACCAAATGTAGTTTTCACCTGTTTAGTACATTACAAAACAGTGGAAAATAACATAGGTGAACATTCAGATAATAATTTAGTAGATATTTATTTGTTCATTCTGATATATAATCTATGAAGTTTTTCTCCTTAATATCTTTCGATGTTAAGTATTTATATCATTACTGATATTAATAAATTTCATTGAAAAAGACTGAGAGGAATATACTAATATCCTCATAATATCCTCCTGAAGTCAAACTTGGATAGTCACAGGATTTCTACACTGCTCACTTGAGAAGTGTCAGGATTGTTGACTAAAGGAGAGTGGCATTTAAAATTAGATTTTTCAGATGAATTCAAGTGTTCCTTTTTAAATGTATAATTTTCTAGTGTGTGCAGAGTACATTTTCATTAAATGAAAACCTTGAACAAGGCAATATAAATTTAGTTTCTTTGTTACTATTTTACTTTCCCCCTCTATAATTTTAGTTAGGAGAATGGAAATTTGCCAGGCTTGAATCAGACACCTGTAGTGTTGCATCTGCTGAGAAAGCCCATCATCTGGCTTTGCTAGTGAATTTGAATGCTGATTTATGTATGAGAGCCCTACCTTGAAAGAGTAGCTCTGGTTTCTTCACCAACAATCATGTAAAATGATCGACGACGATCTGGGTGCTGCATTCAATGACTGTATTTCCTCCAAATCCTACCCTCTCAGCCTCTACTGATTATACTGGAAAAGAAGGGAGGGCAGGGTATGTGTCTGCTCAGCTTTCCATAACAAAATACCATGGATTGGGGGGCTTAAACAACAGAAATTTATTTTTCACAGTTTTGGAGGCTAGAAGTCTTTGATCAAGGTGTCAGTATGACCATCTTCTGTGGAGAGCTCTCTTTTTGGGTTGCCAGTGGCTGCCTTTTCTCTGTGTGAACTCACATGGCCTTCCTTAAACTGTGCATGACGTGTGGGGATGAGAGAGCTCTACTGTCTCTTCTTATAAGGATATTAATCCTGTGGGATCAGGGCCCCACTCTTATGACTTCATTTCACCTTAATTTTTCAGTGACCTTGTCTCCAAATACAGCCACACTAGGGGTGGTAGGGGCTTCAACATCTTAATTTGGGGTGGGGGTCACAAGCATTCAGTCCATAATAGACAGCTAGAGAGAGTACTCAATCGTTTATATAATGTTCTTATAAATTTCATCTTTCCGTATCTGGAAACAGCTCCCTTTGAATAGAAGATGATGTACTGGTTTTAAAATATGGCTTTCAATTTTTTTTGGCCATTTCCCATTGACATTCTGTGTCCCCTTCATTTGAGTCTGGGCATGCTTATGGCTACTTTAACCAGTTGGGTGTGCTGGAAGTGATACTGTGTGACTTCTGTGTCTGGGATACAGGAGTCAATGCAGCTTTCCCTGTGTTAGCTGAAACACTTGTGTGTGGAGTCCTGAGCTGCTAACTGGCTCTACTGCTTCTGACTACCCTGAGGCCACCATGCTGTGAGGAGGCCAATTCACATGGCGAGACCATGTGTAGGTGCTTGGGTGGGCAATCCTGGTATTCAGTCTTCCCAGCCCAGACACCACACATGTGAGTAAATGAGCCTTTAGATGATTTCAGCCCCCGGTTGTTGAGTCATACCTGCCTTTGAGTTTTCACAGCTGAGGCCCCAGACATCATGGAATAGATACAGACCATTCTTGCTGTGTCCTTTCTGAATTCCTGACCCACAGAATCTATGAACATAATTAAATGGTTTGTAAAAGGTAGCTAGGTTTTGGGGTGCTTTGTTACGCAGGATTCCCTTATCTCTCATTCTTTTGCGTTCTCTGGAACTCATTTTTTATCATCAGCAAAATCCTTTATGTCCTCGGCCTCAGCGTCCTCCATTAACTTCCCCTTAACCTTCTTTCTCTCATTGAAATTTGACTTACCCTTAGGACATTGCTGCCTCTGTGGCCTCTCAAGTGGTGGCAATTTTAATTCCCATACCCCTGGAGGGTTTATGTGTTTTGTTACTGCTCTATTCCCAGCACACAGAAGACTATTTGGCTCATAGTAGGTGCTCAGTAAATACCTGTTGAATGATCTGAAGCTCCAAGGCAGTGTTACTAAGAGAGCAAGAGAAACGATTTTCAGATTATGGAGTAGTTAACGTTCACATTTAGGTTTTCCATTGCTTTCAAGGTTCATGTTTGAATTTTGAGCATCTTGATTCTAGGGGAAGAACCAGGAACCATTTTAGTACCATATCATTTCTGGTTTCCCCTTTGGGGCTGAAGAAGAATTGGAGACCTAAATAGACTGCTCTCACTCCAAGAAAGGAAGAGGGCAGATGAGCAGGGAGTTTCTCTTCCATCACTGGTGTTTTGTGGACTGGTCCTTGCAAAGTGTTCTTTAATGCCTAAAGCTACAAATCGTTTCTGCTAAAATATACCTCTGTTGGTGATATAGTTGATGTTTTAAAGCAGAAGAATGATAGAGGAATGTTTTGTAGTGAACATCTTTTTCTTGATATTCTGAAACATGAGTGCTGTGAAGGTAGCTGTGTCATAGTCTTCTAATTTGTGTTCATCCTACCTAACATGGTTCAAGGCACGGCATAGATATTTAATATTAGTTAAATGAATGAATACATGAGACAAAATGAGTTGACACTGAAAAATTATGATAGAAAAAGATAGGCCTATCACCTCTCTATCTAGAGTCAAAAGCTATGTAAAAGTCAAGGTAGAGTACATTACCGCCTAGAACCAGAGTATGCCATTGAATTATATCATGCAGTTGCTTTCAGTGAAAAAATAATTTTGTTATGTGTGGCATTTAAAGAAGTTGTTCCAAGGACAAGGTGTTTTCTTAAAAATATCTGAATAGCTTACATATTTCCTTATCTATACTTTTTAAATTTTGATTCTTAGAAAAGAACTGAAGGCTGTATCTTTTTAACAGCCTTCTTTTGGCCCTACATAAATCTAGTGTGTTTTACCAGTGTATAATAACATGCCAGTAAAATGAAGATTAGTATATTTTGCCCTAATTTTTCTAAGCCAATTCATTGTACTCTAATGGAGTGAAATAAAAAATGGCCTTTAATTGGAAAATTTATTATGCCATTTGTTTTTTTCTTAATACAAAACACAGGAAGTAGTACTTAATCAATTTCTTTGCTTATTACTGAAACCAAAGGGTTGCATAGTTATATGGCAAGCCTATTAGAGAATGTTTATATATTTTTTAGGAAAACAATTGTAATGTTATTATATAACATCATTCTTTGTTCGAAGGCTGCATTGATATGTACATGCACTCTTAACTGCATCATTTTTCTTTAGGTACGGTTGATTGCATGGTGGATAATCTCAAATTCCAGCATAATCATGAATCATACTTAGATTAAGGCAATTGGTTTAATGCAGTAGTTTTTCTCCCCAAAGCATCTCTTTAACAACGGATTTTTCCAGGCTTCTATTACATGTAAACTGTCATTTCTTGTGATTTATTGCTTCTTTATCCTCTCAGGATCCCTGCGCTCTTTCTAAATTCCCAAGGTATCTATCTGCTTGGTTTTTCCCCCTCATCCCCCAACATTGGAATATCAAAATAACAATCAGTTCTACTATTCTAATTTGTTTTTTTTTGTAATGCCTGGTCCAAAATGTCAGGTGTTTAATAAACACTTGTTAATTAATTGATCTAAATCTCGACTCCTCCTGCAGACTGTTTAACCTAAGGAAGACTCCTGAATGAATCAGAGGCCCCTCATGGACTCTTCATTGTGTCAGTTAGATTTGGAACGTATGCAGTGGACAAGAAAAAATATTCAGTGAATATTCAAAAATTTTCTTTTAATTATTATGGGATAGCAATTTAGAAAACTTGATTTTACTATAGGCTAATTAGAGATTTGGGCCTTTAGACTCGGAGTTGGAATTAAATACTAACTCCTACACTAAGTGGCTCTGTGACTTTAGATAAACTATTTGACTTCTCAATTTCTTTCTTTGTAAATAGACCATAACAACACCTACTCTACAGGTTTAAGAGTATCTATAAAAGTCTCTGTCAGTGGTAGGCCCTTGTAATCGTAGCTATATATAGAACTCTGAAATCTAGATGAGTATACTAATTATAAGATCATTTACAAAATGGAGTCCAGGTTTTCATGTTCTTGTGGGTGGTGCAGTTATCTGAGGATTGTTTTAGAAGGTGCATTTTAGGATGTTTGGAGAACCCTGAATCTTCTGAGGAGTAAGGAGGGCATTCACGGATTTCTTATGCAACAGTTGGTTGAAACTATTTTAAAAATAATTATGAATATAATGTAGAAACTTAGCTAGGCTAATTGGTGTCAGATTTAAAGGCCCCAAACATGTTGTAGAGTTATACATATCTAGATTAAAGGATTGATTATACAACCACACACCTCCGTTTATTTTGTTGATGATATGTGGTTCAGCCTGACATCAGGCTCTTGAATCACAACTTTCCAGTTCCCTTCCTGTCAGTGACTTCATTTAAAGAATAGGTTTGTTCAATAACGATACCAACCAAATAAGAATCGTTTGTTCAATAACGATACCAACCAAATTATTATCTTTCAGTGTAGAGAACCTACAAAGATGTGATTATTTGGATTTCCTTCCAACACTTCAGTTAATGGCTTACAGATAAATATAAAACTAAACAAAGCTAAAATAGCAGAGCGCTCTCTGACTTGAGGTTGTGGCGAACCTAACTCTAGATCTGAGGGGATTCCTTTTGCCAGACCAGACCCCTTCTGCCCCTGGGCCTTGCGTTATTTACGCCATTTGGAGCTGCCTGGCTTCCCACTCTGTTGATGACTAGATATACCTATTGGACCCCACTGTGTTCATTGTCTAGTCCAGTTCAGAGTCTCCCAGGGAAACCCCCTGCCTGGGAGAACTTGATTTGTTCTTGAGGTTGGCACTGATGGTCCCTTCCAGTTGCAGTAGGATTAAGAATTCTGCTGCAAGGATACCAGTCTAAATGGTTGCTGCGCATAACTGAAATAAATCAGGAACATGTGGTAGTTAATTCAAGCTTTCACCCATAACTCCTTCTACCACAATGGATAGACCTTCAAGTGAAATTTTAAAAAATCCTCCTGTAGAGCGCATTGGCTTCACCTCTAGTAAATGAACATTGAAAAACTAGCCTGTCTGGGAAGCAAATGATTAGCATCTGTAGGGATCCAGTGCATGTTGTGCTCCATGGTGGTTAGGGTTGATGTTACTCCGAGGTACCCCCATTCCATCTTTAGGATCTGCCTGGGTTCCTGTTTCCTGTTCCTGGTTCTTGGTTCCAGGATGCTATTGTTTATTTCTTGTTCACACCACCACAGAGCCCAAGTCTTGCAAACATTCTTGAATGCTTTCTGCCTGGTTTGTGTCTTCTCCATTCATTGGTCTTTTCATTTATTCTGTGTGTTTTGTCTAGTGTCTTCCTGAATCCAAGAATACTGATTTTACTTTTTACTAGGACCCCAAATTTCCTTGGTTTCCTCCTTTCTGTCTGGGCATCCCAGACAAACTATGACCGTAGCTTCTTTTCTGTCTCCTTTGGCAACTGGTATCTGCAGAATTTCTCAGTGTGTGTTTATGTGAAGGTTCATTGTGCCTCTGGTGTGTGTGTGGGTAAGTTGAGAAGGGGTAAAGCAATATGCAGTGGTTGCCAAATTTATGTGATCATAGAACTTGCTGTTGGAGATTCTTAGTGGGTAATACGTATTTCAGAACACACTTGGAGAAATGCTGCCAAATAGAGTATTTGCAATATCGGGGGCTTGAAAAAATGTTGAGAGCAGGTGTTATTCCCTCAACCGCAGAAGAACATCAGCGGTGAAGAAAGTTTGATTTTGAACTTTCTTGATGTTTTTTCTGTACTACTGTAATCTTTCCCTAATTAAAATCTTTCCTCTTACTTCTGATTTTTGATTACTGACTTTGCCCTCCCTGATTGCTCTTTTTTTCTCTATTCAGCAAATTCAGCATTTATTGAGAAGCTACTACATGTTATATGCTGTATTAGTTGCCAGAAACACAAATATGAATAAACTAGGCCTGCTCTTGAAAAATGAATTATACCGTAAAACAAATATTTTATAAAGCTGGTTCTATAGCAAGCCATTTATTTTGTTTTTCCTCGTTTCAGGCCTAAGGCTTTTTAAACAAGGCTTTATTTTCTTTCCACTCCATATAAGGGATCCCCTTATTAAAGAAGAAAGTTTTAGCCTGTTACAAAAAATAGAAAATAGAATAAATTGCATGAAAATTTAATATTTTTATAAATAAAAACCTACCTTAAGCAATTAAAAGGCAAGTAGTAAAGTAGGAAGAACATTGCAACATAAAAGATAAATTTACTATCCATAATAAAATGAGCACATAGTAGCTTTTAATAAGTCATTGTTGAATGAATGAGTGAATTCAAAGGAATAAGGAAAAATAAATTACCCCAGTAGAAGAAGGAAAAAGATATGAAGTGTTGGCATAGCTCAAGTCTCATACACATGTGAGCATGTGTCCGTGTGCACACACATATGCACACAGAAAAGTACAAACCCAAATATACAAAAAAAACCCCCAAGGAATTGCAAATTAAACTTTTTCATCTATCCTTTATCAATTTGATAAATGCATATTAAGTACTTATTATCACCACACTGTTAAATTGCCTTATGTTATATTATTTCATTTAATTTAAACAATAATCTATCTGAAATAAGTGTTCTTATATTCATTTTACCAATGAGCAAAAAGGTTTAAAGAAGCTAAGTCTTACAATGTCGTTAGGATTTTGGGGGCAAGATTTGAATTCATAACTGCATGTCTCTAAATTCCACACTCTTATCTACCATAGTATTGTTATTATTAAAAATATGAAGGGTATTTGATATGGCAAGTTGTTTATGAAATAGAACTAAGTAATAAAATATATTGCAAAAACAGTATGCACATATGATCTCACATTTTTTTAAAAATGGTGTAGCATAGAGCAAAGTTTGGAAAGGTGTGTACTAAAATGTGAACAGTACTTGTGACTTTTCTTTCTGTTTATATTTTGTAATTTTTCTACAGTATATGTTGTTATAAGCAAACATTTAAAAATCTTATATGTGTGTGTATCTGTGTGTGAACATGACAAAAGATTTTAAAGTTTATATGAAAGAGTTAACAGGATCAACTTTTTTTTTGCAAAAGAAGAATAAAGAGGAAGTGTAACCAGGGAATAGAAGAGTATTGCTACTGGTGCAGGGAATATAGAGTGAATAAGTAAATTGATAAATGATATGACCAGATAATTCAGGGAACAGGAAACACAAATGTCTAATAGATGGGTAAATAGTCAGTATTAGTAATTAAAGACTTCCTGGTAAAACCATCACGAGATAACTATTTTTCACCTGTGAAATTAGAAAAGTTTTTTTCAAAAAGACTGCTGAAACAGGTACAATGAAGGTACAATTTTGGAGAAAGTGATTTGATGATAGGTATCAGAAGTCTTAAAATCATTTATATAAACCTTGATCTACTAATTCAGCTTCTGGAATTTAATCCCAAATAAATAATTCTAAATACTGAAAATCTTTATGCACAAAGATATATGGCATTACCAATAATAGTGAAAAATTGAAAACCTAAATGTGCAGCACTACTGTCATGGGGTGATAATTGATAGGATAAATAATTTATTCATTAATTTTTTCAACAGATATCCATTGATTGCCTATATTGTGCCAGGCATTTTTTTCAGCGCAGAGGACGCAGTAATGAACAAAATCTTTTCCTCAAATGATTTTTTAAAAGAAGATTTGCAAACATGAGAAATGTTGACTTTTAAAATGTTAGGTATAAAAAGTAGGATATTAAATTATGTATGTATTGACCTCAACTATGTGAAAAATAAACAGGAAAAAGCCTAAATGGAAGTACATAAAATTATTAACAATTATCTTGCAATTGGATTGTGTATAAATTTTTTTCATTATATTTTTTGCTCTGTCCCAAATTTTCTACAATAAATACGTATTGCCTTTTTAAGTTAGAAAAATAAACATAAAACTTAGTTGCCATTATTTGTTACATGTTTGCTATGTTTTCTTTAAATAGGGAAAAAGTAACCTATCTTCAAACTGTGATGAGAATTTAATAGATCTAATTAAAATCACCAGAATTTGTGATTTTATTGGGCTCCTAAAATATCTTTGGTTTTACTGATATATTTAAAAGCCTTTAAGATATTACTATCATTAAAACACTTCTGTAGTAAATGGTAATTTTGTGTTGAACAAATAAAAACTTACATTCAGCAGATCAAAAAGGCTAACCCAATGTTAATTTGATTAGGTAAATGCAAATTTAACAGCTTAGTAATTCTTTAGTCTTCTTACTTACATTCAGTAAAGAGTACAATAATATAATTAAAATTCAGAAAATGGCTATTTAGGATAATGGTGTGTTATTTCCTCTTCTTCTTTTAAAGTAAGATGAGGGAATTTAAATTTCCACTCAAGCATTATTTTCTACTGTAAAGGATCCCACTACTGTGATTCTAAGTAAACTTTAATTATGTTCCATGCTTATATGTAAATTTATTTTGCATAATTGGTTTGTGTTTTGAAATGTTTTAGATAGATTCCCTTAAGTTTTGGAATTGTTTTTATACTTCGTGTTTGAAAATTGGTTTGAATTAAAAATAACTATTTAAAATTTAAGTTAAAATTATGAAAGTGTTCAGTAACAGCTTAAAATGTTGAACACAGGTCAGGAAATTCTGTATTTTGGTCATTATCAGAATTTATTATGTCCTGTGTAAGTGTACCATAAGATTTAAAATTCAGGGCTCAAAATTATAAATATTATCATAAATTTAGTCATTTTAGAATTAATAGTAAAGCAAACGGCCCAGCTAGAGAACTGAAACAGTCAAGAATGTTGGGTAGACCAGAACCCCTGAGAATTAGATGCTGTTACAATAGCTTTTCCACATGGGATTCTATCATGGAGATCCTTGGATTTTCCTAAGGTCATGTGTCAGTCTGTGAGGAGAGCTGAGAATGGAGCCTGTCTCCACAGCTATTGCTCTTTGCAGTATACAGCTACACACATTTCTGTCCTTTTTGGTGGGGCAGGAGGTGAAAAGTTTTTGGCACCGACTTTGAGGCTGCACTTACTTGGGAGGTAGAGGTCAACTGAAGACAGCTCAGGTGGTTTTCTTCCTCCTTTTATCAGGAAATAAAATGGCAGCTGCCCCTCTGCCTCCATTTCTTCTCTGTGGAATGCTCATCTGTCTAAAGAGCTTGGTAAAGACAGCCTCACTGCAGGAGTGTGCATTACATATCAGTTTATATACCAGAACTGGGAAAGTTTGTTGTACACGTTGCAGGTTAATTTTCTCCTAAGGAGTCCATCTATTCAGGCCTGGAGGGATCAGTACAGCCTCTTGCTCTAAATGGTTCAGGTCTGATCCCTGTCTTAGCTGTGGTCAAAGTGCTGACAGCCCCGGCATTGTCACCAGTGTTTGACTAGTGTCGGTGATCATGGACAAGGAAGGGTCTCAGCCAGTGTGAAGTTTAACGTGTGTAAACCCCGCCTTCCAACAGAGTGGTCTGGAACTGCCCCACTGCCACTCCACGCATCATTTTGCTCGGTCTTTTTCTTAAAATAGCTACAATTGTGAGTTGAAATTTGAGACTTATTCTTTAGTGTGCTCAGAATTCCTTTAGGTCTTATACTGGCTCACTCACATGTTTACTCCCAGGGCGGTGTTTGCCCTCTCTATACCCAGACTGTGTGCAGGTGGCTCCCATTCCCCTCCCGGAACTAATAAAAAGGACACCGTGTTCAAAATGGCCCTTGCAGGAAAGCCACATCCTGTAACAGACACACTGTGGGGCTGGAAGAGCAACATAGCAGAAAGCAAATTTTCTCAAGTAATACAGCATTTCCGTTAATTATTTGGACTCTAAGCAGTAGCGTCATCAGGATTTTTCTGCTTCCTTAAAACTGTGCAGAAGATGATGCAGGATCTCTTTCTTTCTCTGGTGCTCTGCCTCTCTCTCCCTCTCTATCTCAATTTCTACCCCTATCCCTCTTCCTCTCTCCTGACACAGAAGTACCAGTGTTTTGCTTAGTAATTAATTTAAAGAAAAAAAATCTGAGAATGAAATTGTCCACTCTTCCTGGTCTAGTTGGACATGTCTTTTTTTTTTTTTTTTCTTTCTCTAAACAACATGATTTTAAATGCCATCTTTGTACTGTTTCATGTTCTTCATCCACAAAGCCAAGGTAGGATTGAGAACACAAACCCTGGTGATGGCTTGCTTTCATTCATATCCTGACTCTGCCATTTATTAGCTATATGACCTGTGGCAAGTCTTTTAATGCCTCTGTGCCTCTGTTTGCCAGTGTTTAAAATGGAGATAATCAATATACCTTCCTCATCTGGTTATTGTGAGGATTAAATGAACTAAGGTGTGTAAAACTTAGTGCATAGTCAATATTCAGTAAGAATTTTTATGCTGCTGGTCAACTCCGTGTCTCCTGAACTAGTACAATGCAAAAAGCTTTTAAAATGTCTTCAGGGCATAGATTTTGATGTATACGTTTTGGAGGGGTTTTTTTTTTTTTTGACGTGAAATAGTATATTACGTGACTCTGGCTTAGAATCCATTTAAATTCTAAAACAGAAACATTATGACAGTCACTAGAGGAGAATTAGAAATAGTTGGTGTCAGCTCGAACACAGCAGAATGAGATAAAGAGCAATTGTGATACATAACACATCCTGGGAATCAACGGGAATTTTATAGTAAGTATGATTATGACAACAATTGTACTGGATTTTCACAGAAGCTTTTTATTTCAAAGATTTTCAAGGGAAATGTACAGCTACTTAGAAGAATCTGTATAAAAAAATTTAATCACTTAAATTTTCTATAGAAGGCGAATGTGAGCAAGAAGTGGTTGAATGGCCTCCTTGGGGAATAATACCATATCGGTAAGCGGTAAATCCAAACAGCTTAATTTCTTATTTACTCCTTTAGCACCTACAAATCCTAGTTTTCTCAAGGTGGGAGCAATTTGCACATGAAATCTGGGGAAAAATTCTTTGGATTAAATCCCTTAGCAGGATGTTACATGGTTTCTTTCTGCAAAGATATTTAACTGGTGGTAGAAATGCTCCAGCCTCCACACTCCTCCCCACCACCCGCCAGGAGCAGATCGATGGGTACAACTCTTGGGAGAAACTGGTAGCATGTTTGCTTTTCTCTAAGCACTGGTGTGTTTTTCCAGTTCTTTTAGAGTTGAATATTCAGAATTCATAGGCAAATCTCTTAAGATTAAAACTCACCCCTCTATCATAAAAGATTCTCTCAGGTCAGTCTTAACTGTCGGTAGAGTGGGCCC
Source organism: Eidolon dupreanum (assembly GCA_028627145.1). Lineage (NCBI taxonomy): Eukaryota > Metazoa > Chordata > Mammalia > Chiroptera > Pteropodidae > Eidolon > Eidolon dupreanum. The sequence continues at coordinate 54,058,875 of CM053503.1, read as the reverse complement.
TAAATAAGTCATTTTGATTCAGTGGTTGAGAAATGCCTTTGAATTCCCTCCAAATAGCTTCTTTATCCACTCACTGTTTAAAATTCCACATTAGAAATTCTCCTTTTTTTTTTTTAACTTCAAGTTTCCTATCTTCTGCAAATGCAAATATCACAGGCTTAACTAAGTAATAACTAAGTAATAACTTGCCCAGCCTTACTGTAAAATGTTAGTGAGTTTATAAACTGTTTTCTGGATTATGAGGTTTCTTTTTGGCCTTAAATACTACTGAGTAGGGAGAGAGCAGTCATGATTTTTGGTTGTTGGGAGAAGGAGTAGGAGAGTAAGAAGGTGATACCCCAACTGTTAAAATGGTTGTGGAGGGCAGGGGAGGAGGGTGGTGGTGCATGAAAGAAAAGCTGGTGTCTGCTTCTTTCTCTTACTCTGGGCTAAGCCTTCTTTGATCTTTATCAACAGCAAAAAAACCAAACAGAACAAAACAAAACAAAAAAAAACCCAAAAACAAAAAAACAGAAACAAAAACAAGCAAACAAAAAAACGCCTCATTTTATGCCTCGGTACTTTTAGTTGTATCTTTAAGAGGGGCTGATACAGTTTGCTTCTGAGTAAGAGCTTGGGATCACTCTCGTTCTCTGAGAAGAAAGAAGATTTGGGGACTGAATGATTATCGTTTTAATGAAAGTGGAAAGATTTTCCAATTCTTGCCACGTTCTCGTAGCAGACTTTAGGCTTTTTCCAGAGTTTAATCGTTCCTCCTATTAGCAGGATCCAGAAGGTAAGTCTGTGTAATAAAGATGAATACTTTAATTCATGGCTTTTAAGAGGATGAAAACCAAAGGAGGAGTCTATGCTATATCAATTTCAATGACGGCACTAGAACTGCAAGGGCTCCCTGGAGGACCTCCCTATCGGCTGCAATCATTGGCACCTGCAGAGCCAGCCTTGGCCTCTCTCTGTCAGTGAACAGCACACACCTGCTAGCCTTTATCTACCCACACACTAGTGAGGCCATTTAAAGCCGAGACAGCAGGCAGATGGCCCTGCCCTGGAATCTTTTGTCATTCCAAATTGTGCTGTCATGTGGACGAGTCCATTTGTCCCATGTGAGGCTCTTCTCTGCCTGTTTCCTTGCAGCTTTCCTGAAAGGTGTATTCTGCTCCTATCCAGATTGTTCCTCTGGACACTGGCCCTTTTCTTTTCACCCGTACTTAGAGCCTGACCCTTTCTGCTTCACCCTGTCCCAACCCCATTGCTTTGACTTCAGCCTCACTCTCCTGACTCATAGTCATGGATCACCCTTGCCCATCAGAACTGTCCTTCAGTCGTATAACCTGGTGCCATCCTAATGGTTATCACCACTCAACTGGCTTCAGGCCTGGCCTCCCGACCCCTTGGCCCTTTCACACAGTTTGTGTTTCTGATGATTAAAGAAGATATTTTAAAGCCAAAAACCAGGTGGGAGACTGGAAATTTAGGACACACCAGCTATGAGACGTGAACAAGGAAAGAATTAAAATGCTTGGCAGAGAAATAAAGATATTTATATCCTGTGAGTTGAAATAGAATGAAATTACAGGGCTTTGAGATATCCTTTGACCCTCTGCTAAAGAAAAATATGAAAAGAGATTGTGAAAAAATTCCATACTTCAAAGGCATGAAGCTGATTTATTTTATTATCTTTCATAGAAAAAGAGGTTTCATTTTATGATAGTTTTATGAGCAAAACCCAGGTCTTAGAAGCATATGCCTATGAAATCAGTAGGCAATAAATGTATAATCATATTGTTAACATTACTGTAGGTTTTGCTAGAAAGATTCAGACATCGCATATGGTCTTAAGGAGTTTACAGTGTAACATAAACACAGCAGTAAAACATAAAATTAAATATTAAATATTTAACAAGTGTTAAAATTGTTAAATTTATTTGCAATATCCAGAAATGGGAAAGTGATATTTTGATACCAAGCCAGTACACTAAGTGTACTACTATAGGGTATTTACTGAGATGTCTGGTTTTGCTGAGGATCAGATCATCCAGTCCTTTTCTGATTTGAAGAAGTTTGAGGAAATTTATGCTTTTTTTTTTTTTTCATATCTCTTTTGTAGTTGAAATTAGAAGCGACCAATGAATTTAGTTTAATGGTGTAGTAATGATTACGATTATAAATAATTATAATAGTAACTATAATAGCTAAGGTTCTCTTTATATGTATAGACAGAAAGTGAGAGGGAGAGAGGTAGAGGAAGCAAGGGGGTAAGGAAGAAGAGAGAGAGAGGGAGAGATTGATTGATTTTAAAGAATTGGGTTACATGATTTTGGAGGCTTGGTGAGTCCAGAAGATGATGGCATCGGTCAGCAGGCTAGATAGAGACTCAGGGAAGAGCCACAGCTCCATCCAAAGGCAGTTCCACTGGCAGAGTCCCTCCTACTTGAGGAGGTCAGTGTTCTGTCTAGTCAGTCCTTCACTGATTGGATGAGGCACCCACATTAAGGAGGATAAGCTTCTGTACTCAAAGTACTCAAGGTCCACCAATTTAAATGTTTTCTCAGTCAAAAAACACCTTTATAGAGACATCTGGAATAATGTTTGACCATAGCCAAGTTGACACATAAAATTAACCATTACAGTAACAGACCTACCTTTACTGAGCGTATTCTGAGTGCCAGGCCCTGTGCTAAGTTATTTCTAAATATTATCAAATTTAGTTCTCTTATGAACTCCATCAATTGAGTGTCTCTCTTTTCTCACTGAGGAAACCGTAGGGATGAAGTGGATGTTACCTGCCTAAGGTCACGTAGGTAGTAAGTGGTTGAGCTGGAATTCATGTTTCTTACCTTTTAACATGAAAATGATAGATAGGCTGAGAACTATTAGGGTTCTTGCGAAGGGATATATAAGTTGAATTCCAAAGAACTCTGTGTGAGTATAAATTGTTTTTTCATTTACCAAAATTGTGACTCTCTTTCATGATGGTGATCACGAAGGAGATTTATGTCTTTGTGGGAAAGATTCTAGGACCAGGCTCAGAGAGAGTACTTGACAATGTTATTGACAAATCAAGAAGCATAAATTCAAAAGGATATATTTTGTGTCTGAGGTTGAGGCAGATGCTTTCTGTAGTCATATTGAGTCAAAGATGACTAGAGTAGGGACTGGCCACCCACTATTGGAGCTCACTCATTACCACTTGCTGGAGAGGGGCAGTGTGCGGGATAGAATCTACCTGGGTTGTAATTACCCTGCAGTTTATCTGGAACTCAGCTAATAACCAGAAAGTTTGTGAAAAAGGCCCATAGGTGCCATAAAAATCATGGATTGTAACCCGGGCTTTGAGTCAGCTCGTTTACTCGCACCTGAAACACTGGTTTCTAAGGTTAGAGTAGTGTGATAAGCTGTCGTTTAGAATGGGAGAAGAGAGGAGAGGCTTTGCAATGGGCAGACGGCTTGAGAATAGTAGAGAATAATAGCTGATTGGCTAAACTGGGTGGATGAGAAAAGCTTAATAAAATCAAACCGATACCTAAAATATACTACAACCATTGTCCACGTAGCATAAATTAAAACAACCTTTCACACCAAAGACCATTGGGCACAGTATGGGAATTGTCATTCATAATGAGTCTAGAGGAGTTTAAATGAGGTTTTGAATATCCTGGATTAGAAGGCCTAGAAGTGTGTAGTATATTCTAGAAGGATCCTTGGAAAATCCATAAGATGTTTTAGTGCTTAAAGACGTAAGCCTTCATTTATCTAGAAATAATTTGCTCCATAATGTTTTATGCACATAGGGTTCTGGATAGGTATTTTTATGAAACAATAATCATTACTGAGACTCTTTTGAATTCCTGCTACTGGTACAGAACTAGTGTTTCTGTGCTCTTTTGGAAATGGAGCTGTCCGCCTTAATTGACTTTTGACTAGCACCCATGTTGGCTGTAGTTTAAACAGAGTTAGAGAGCCCAGCTGTGCAGAATTCATTTCCAGTGTTAGAACTCAAATTCCTACTGACTCTGCAGCTAGCCTGATTGCCTTTTATCCTGTCTGAAACAAATTTATTTTCATTTATATGCTTATATTGGAAGAGTCACTATTTAGAATTTATTATTTTTTTTCAGCCCATGTTTGGTATAACATGGAATGTAAAATAAAAAAAATCCAGGGCCTGCTTCTTTTTATGTAAACATGTTGCTCAGATATCTGAAAATAAGCATGGAGTTTAAGCAGTAATTGAATTTGAATGGTGTATTTACCAGTTGTGCTTTGGGGAACTTTCCAAACAGTTAAAAATACAATATTCCACCTGACCCAAATATAAGTCTTGTCTAAATCCTGATTTTCAATAAGGTTGTTTATAACTTTAAGTTTTCAGGACCTCTATTTTTCATTTTAAAATCATTTTGGGAATAAGTTCTAAGAGTGTATGTATGTGTATGTCGTTTGTGGCTTTTTCTTGTTACATATTTATAGAGATTTGGTCATGAATTTGGTCATATTGCTTTGGTGCATTTTATGGCCTTGCATAGGACTTCAGAATTTGTGTATAGTATTCATAGTGAGTGCAGAGTCAGGCTACATTAAAGTATTGACCGATCATAGTTTTAAAAGTCAGTAGTGGATCATCTAAGGTAGAATGTGTATTTGTGGCAACTGAATTAATTCTGAGGGGGAAAATGGCCTTTCAATTTGTATGCAATCTCCCATTGCTAAGATGGCCTGGGTGATATTATTTCTGGGGTTTCCTCCTCAAATCTTCCCTTTCACAACAATGTTTCAAGGTTAAATTTGAAATGCCTCGGTTGAGCAAACACATTGTATAAGTTTATATTAAGGCATCATCGTTTTTCAAAATAGGCTCTGTGGGACACTAGTTTAAAGGCTGTTAGTAGATAGTATAAAAAAAAGTTCTTCTGGTGTTGTTTCAAAAATACTGTGGTAGTTCTCTGATACTTTTATATTAATGTGTTGAGAAACATCAAGGAGAGCAAATACTCTTTTAATATTTAAAGATGTTTATTCCAAACCACAGACACTAGTTGGAATTAAGTTTAAATGAGAGAATTTATTATTAGAGATTCAGAGATGTCTCATGGAATGTGAAGGTATGAATGGAACTAGGTCACAGCAGCGGTTTGGAAACCCTCAGGATCCTCTCCCCATGTCCTTATCTCTGCTGCTCTCAGTGCCTCTGCTCAGTTTCTTCCCTTTCTCCATGGTGAGCCTTCTTTAGTGACTCTGCTTGGAAGTCCTGCTTTTAACAACAACATAGAAAGCTTTAAAAAAGTCATTGGTTACTCCTTCATTAGCTGGGTTCATACTCTTGGGTAGTCAGACAATAGTTATAGATATAAGATGGCCAGTATGAATTGTATTGATGAGTCTGTTTGTCATCAGCTTGAATATTATAAAGTTGGTAAGCATCTTTTGCCAGTTTCAGTATATTTAGGATAGGGCATAATTTCAGGTAGTTTTAGTCATACTAAATTCCCCTCTGCCGAAAGTTATTTAAAGAAAAACCTGTGTGAAGTTGTAGAAGATCTATTATTTAGCAATCTAGATCAAACAGGCTACAGCCTAGGTCAATGTGGTTCATGTCCCAGTGACTGACAGACTGAAATATAATACGAAATAAAAATTCGTAACTAACGTTATTCTTGAGAACAAAAAGTTTAGTAAACCTTTCTGGTCATAACCTATGATAAATGCAATTGTTCTTTAATGATTTGGTAACTAGATTTAGCCTTTTATATGTAAAGAAATCATAAATATTGATTTAGTTGTTTTTGCTGGAAACATAGTTCATTTTCTTTATGTCTGCTTTTGTTTCATATGAAGAACATCATAAGTTTCCTTTGCTAAAATGCTATAAAGTTCCATTAAGAATCCAAGGACTTAAATAATCATGTTTTCTTTCTACAGTACAGAGAATTGATGTTCAAAATACTGCCCTCCAGGCACTGTGAGAATTGGCTTCTGAATTTCCAAAGGAAGATTACATCATGTTAGTATAGGATCAGAGTTAATTTTATTCTTATTCATAGAACACTGGTATGTTATTTAACTCTGGACTCATATCTCCCAAACCATACTGGTTTATATACTTACACTCTGCAGGGTTCTCCTGCTTCCACAAATATAATGTTTATTTCATGTTTTTGTATCTTTGGATTCATATTTTTTATAAAATTTGGAAGACATATAGGAGTAGGAGTGGTTAGGGAGGCAACTTGGAAACCCTGTCAAGAAGTCAAGGCTTCAGGACTTGAAGTGATAAGCAGATGCAGTCTTGTGAGCTCTGGATTGGAAGGGTTAGTAATCTGGAGTTACGAGAGGGAGGGAGGATTACAGAGGCCATTAATTTATGAAAGATTTAATTATGATGCCACAAATGAGGGTGCTGTGAAGGGACGAAAGTGCTGACATCTTTATTATGATTATTCTTGTTTAGTAGAATATAAGATAAGTGGGAAAGAACACTAATGTATTCCTCTGGTGGTTACTGTCATAGGTGTAAAGGTATAATGGAGTGCAAACTTGACTACTAAACATTTGTCTGAGCCCAGCCTAATTATTTAGAAGCCTTTGGACGAGTCACTTAGCCAACCCAAGCTTCTACTTTCAGTGGTGAAAAGATGAGGCTGAACTTGATGCTATTCAACTGGAAGTAGTAAATTTTTTTTATGAATATTTTAGATGAAGAGAAGTCATATTTATACCAGCTCTCTCCTCAGTGTATATTGTTATTCATTTTTAACCATTTATTTATTCAGTAAGTATATTTTTGAGAATCCAGTATGTGAAGAAACTGGGTACTGTTCTCGTGTTGAGGATATAACATCATCCCTGTTGTCTTAGAACTTATGTTCTCGTGGGGAGGGAGGCACAGTAGGCACAAATTCAAAACGCTATTTGTATCTATGTTAGGGTGAGAGGAGTGACCTATTTTAGATAGATTGGTTAGGGAAACTAGTTCCAGTCTCCAGGTAGAATCCAACATATTCATCCTTTTTTGTTTTTGTGGTATTTTTGATGTCCCCTTGGCATCCTCATGTCATTTCTAACCTGTTCACTCCACGAGATCACATTTTCCAGCAAACACACCATGAACACTTATTTAAATGCCTACTCAGTGGCAGAAATGCAGCTGTGTTCGTCATTGTCAATTCTGATTTGTATGTTGTTCCTATCCAAACATACCTCGGGGTACATTTGCACATCTAATTACAACATTACAACTAATAATAGCTCGATAAAATGCTACTCAGACAAATGTCTAAGCAAACAGCTGGCTGTTTCATTGTGTCCTGAAGGACAGGCAGATTCAGACTTTGTTCCCAAACTTGAGGGCCTGAATTCTAAAGTGCAAACACTCCTCCATGAACACCCTGCTGAGGGAGGTCTTATGCAGGAAATATCTCATTCACAGAGCTGTGTTAGATAAAAGAGCCTGCATGAAACCAGAGCTTTATGGAATGACATAGATAGAAAAAGTGATTTTCTTTCATTTTTACCTAGAGGATGATTGTGACCAAATTCAAACAAAATACAACAGAATGTTGGTATAAGGTATAATTAAAGTGCCCACCTTTCTACTGAACCCAGAAAGTTAATATTTAAAATTTCTCAGGAAAGGAGGCTGAGGAATAACTTAATAATCCTTTTTAGGTATTTGAAGGAGTTGTGCTGTTATCACAAGGAAACAACGAGCAGCTCTATTTTTGCAGGTGACTGAGTTTATGCTTCTTTCGAGAGAGAGGAAATTTGGTGAAATTGGTTTTATCTTACTGGCACAGTAAGCCTTCCTGTTAGTCAAACTAGGAAAGGTGAAATATTTAGGAAATAGAAATTAATCCTCCTTCCATGGCAAGGTTCAGTACAGGAAGCAGGCCGCGACCCTAATCCACTTAAGTAGTAGGGAATTCTTCCTCCAGGATTGAGGAGTGTCCTCTGGCAGGTTCTGTGTGCCCAGGTGGATCGAAGCTAATAATTAAGCTCTTTTTGGGTTCTTAAAACACTGACAGCGATGTAAACCTATAGGAAAACTTTTAGAAGGCAGCTATGCTCACCACTATAACTTTTGGATTATGAGTTGTACATTATTGAAATGTATTGTTGAGTGAGGTCTTAAAATCTTTTCCATAAAGATTTAAAATAACAATTTAAGTTTTCATCAGATCCTATAGATTGGACATAGTACACATGAGAGGTAAGAATGGATTAAGATAAATCTCCAAGCTGCTTCTTACCTTCTAATTCTATTATGTCTATCCTTTTCAGAGTCAATAAACATTTAGGATCATAGGAACACTGGGCCTAATATTGTCACATATATGAATTCATTTGAGGCAGTTCTCACAAAAAAGGTGCAGAGTAGTTATCATTGGTTCTGTTGTACATATGAAGAAACCAATGGTCTAAGAGTTGAAGTTTCTCAATGAAAATTGCACAGCTAGGAAGGGGTGGGGAGAGGGCTTGGAACCAGGACTCTGAACATAGATTCTGGCTTAGACTTCCATTCATGAGCTGAAGATCTCAGGCCAATTTCTAGTCCTGTCTCGACCCTTGTTTGTCTATTTGTAGAGTGAAGGGGTTGGAATGAGAAGGTTTGCAGTAAGTTTTCCCCCCACTTCTGTAATGTATGACTCAGGAAATTTGAGACATCAATAGTTAATGAACGGGTTTTTGTGCACACTGTGAGAACACCTTGTGTAGAGTACATAGATATGTATTATATAATATAGATATTATTTCTGGGTTGGGAATTTTGGGTGTGGAAGGTAAGTAAAGACTGACATCTCTATTTGAACTAATGATCAAATGCACTGAGGAAATAGAAGCATTCTCGTACAGCCATTTCTTGATTTTCCATCTTTTTTTTTTTTTTTATCTACTTTCTTATCCCAGGTCTCCTTTGAAATTTTCTGAGTTTATTTCTCATCCTGAACCTTGCTATATGTGATTATAGCTGTATATAATTAGGAAGGAAGAAAAGAGATTTCTTTATTCTTCTTGAAAAATGAGTTCTCAGCCTAGGGAAAACTGTCTATATCTGAGCTGTCCACTGCAGTAGTCACTAGCCACATATAGCTATGAAGTAAGTGAAATATGAATAGTCTGAAATAATATATGCTATAAATATAAAATACACACTGGGTTTTGAAGACTAGTAAGAAGAAACAGTAAATATTTCATTAATAACTTTCTTATATTGATTACATGTTGAAATGATAATATTTTGAATATGTTTGGTTAAATAAAATATATTACTAAAATGAATTTAATCTGTTTATCTTTATTTTTAAATGTAGCTCCTAGAATATTTAAAATTATAGCCATAGCTTGCATTTGTAACTTTCATCATATCTCTATATAATAGTGCCGGTTGAGATAGGATAGACTCTTTTCCCATTAATTCCAAGAAAGAATTATCTGGTCCAAAATGTCAGTAGTGCTGAGGTTGAGAACTCTTGATATAGTTGGTAGAAAAAAGATTGGGAACTAAAACTGCTTTCTGGTTAATTTCATTTGAAATATTAGAATGAATAAGTATTTAGCAACATTATAGAAAGGCTATTATTGTAGGAAAGAGTAAGGAAATTGGGGACAGTTAGGGTGTAAGCATAAAAAAGCAACTGGTTTTGTTAGTTATCTCAACAAATATTTATTTAGTGACTACAAATCCTGTTTGGAACAAGAAGAGGGAAGAATAAATATACATACAAACATACAAATATTGAAATCTGTTTGCATGAAAAACTCCTACAAGGAAAATAAAGATATAAAATATGGTTCTTGCCTTCAAAAAGCCTTTGGAGCTAGTAGGAGATGACACGAGAAGTACACTATCTTACAAGGCAACATATAATGTCAGAAGAGAGGTGGTGGGAAACACAAGAACAGCAGCAAACAAACCATGGCCTTCAAAGGAAAATAAACCATATTTGAGTAGGGAAATTAGTAAGGTTTCATGGAGAAAGTCCTAACTGTAGTGCACCCCCAATGGACAAGATAATAACCAATGGAGATGATGGAAAGGCATACACAACAGAGGGAATAGCATTGTCCAAGGGAATGGGGAAGGAGAATATGGGGTGTGTTTGGAAAATAGTCAGTATTCAAGTTAACTTAGAATCCCAGGAGGAAGCACTTGGAAATGAGACTGCAAAATGAAAATCTCAAACAAAAGAAATAAACAAAAATAAACAAAACTGAGGCCATTTATAGCAGATTGGCAAGGTGCAAAAAGGAGAGAAAATAAGACAAATAGAGGCAAACTATAGGACTAGGCAATTAACTGGATGTAGGTAAAGGAGAAGAAGGAATCAAAGATGATCCTGGGGCTTTAAGCTTGGATGTCTAGGGACATTAATTGAAATGGGGGTCAGGAGGATGGATTGGTTTCACAAGAATGGAAAGATGATGCGTTCAGGACTGCCTTGTTGAATCTGAGGTAATAGGTGTCTAGATGGTGAGGAAGTAGAGAAAACTCCTGGGGATCAGAGCTGAGGCCAGGAGAGGAATGAGCACTAGGAATAGAGGTTTTGGAATCACCTGAAGCAAAGCGATCATTGAAATTTTGAGAATGGATAAGATTACTGGAGGAAGGTGGTGTCCAGTGAGAAGGCTTAGGACACGTCCTTAGGTAGGACTGTCTTTAGGTGCTGAAATGAGGAAGAGAAGTCAGAGAAGGAAATAAAAGATGTGGCAGAAGATACAGAAACAGGATTTTGTGTAATTTAGCATCATAGAAATTAAGAGAAGTGTCGAATGGGAATGTTCCTTAGTGTTACAGTCCTAACAGAGCGTGGAGGATGAAGCTGAAGCAATGTTAAGGACTTGGATTTTGCCATCAGAAGGCTGTTGGTAGCCTTCTAGTAACGGGTGGAAAGCAGATGGTAGGGGGACAAAGAGGTGAGTGGGCAAACTGCTTCTGTGGGCCTAGACTCTCTCAGAGCCTCTATTGGGAGAATAGGCACATGTTCATTTTGTGACTTTTTTGTCTTGGGTCATTCATTCCTTTAGCAGATATTCATTAAGCTTATGTATTTATTATTTTATCTAACATGGGATGGGCAATTAGGTGTGTGTAAAAAAAACTAAGATATAATCTCTGTCACCTCTAACTCTGGCTCAAGAAAACAGATCTAATAAGGCCATTACTTTAAAAAAAAATGACAGAAGGAGATTTTTATTAATTAGGCTCTTAAATCCTAGAGCTTTATGGTTGTCCATATTTCTTCTTTATCAAAGCTCTTACAGTCTTAAAAGTTGACCTCTTAAATAAGGCATCATGTCTAATTCTACTTACCTTTAGCTTGGGCTAAGGAGAATGCTTCTGGTAAAACAAATAAAACATGAAATGATGGGGGAGAGGGGTTAAAAATAAATAAGTTTACCCCAGCACAAATTACCTTTTCGAATGTTTTAAAATACAGAAGTGTAGAAAAATACAAAAACGGAAACATAGTTGCTAGAAATGGCTGGCAATATAAATAGTATAAATAACACACGTCAGTTATTGCTTTTGAGGAACTTTTATTCTAAAAATAGATGGACACGTCAAAGCATTGTTGTGGTTGCCAGAATTTTGGTTTGGTAATCAAAATATATCAGCTTTACTTCTGGATTTGTTAAAGGTTCATTATTTGACTTTGATTAAACTTTATGAAAACCTAGTTAATATTCAAGCCTGAAATTCCATGTTGATAAAATGTGAATACCAATGAATCTCATTATTAGCTTCCCATTGGTAAGCCTCCAGTGCTGGCTTAGGTGCTGCAATAAATAACGATTGTAAAAAACTGAGAAATTCTACAACAAATGTTTTCCACAAATGGTATTGACTAATTTAAAAATTGACTTATAAAGTACTGGTACTATAAAATGTAAAAAGTACATTTATTAGGATGTAATAAACAGTTACCACAGGGATTACCCAGAGTACTCCTTGCTGTTTGCTTTTGGGTTATGTTACTTCTTAAGTTATTAACATTAAAAACATGATATGGAGAAAAAATGGAGTGGGGGTCACGGCATATAACCGTATTAGTAAAAGATATTCAACAGGTGGAAACTATTGAATAAAAAGTTCTTAAAAATTATTCATACATGCCTATCTGCCACACTAGCTGTATTCTGCATTGTGGTAGATAATAGAGGTATGGGGGATGTTTCCTTTTCCAGAAGTCTTTTCACAACAATTTCTACTTACATGAATGCTGAAAATTGCTGATGTAATTACAACGATCCATGTGATCCAAAATATGCTTGTGAAGAGGCTACTAAAAATACATCTGTTTAAAAGTGGTTCTGTTCAAATGTGGTTTTTTAATTTGAATGTTCACCTTTCCAAAGGCAGTATTTGAAACCTCTGGATTTGATGGTTGGTGCAAGTACAGACCCCAGTGCTGCCCAAATTCCTGGTGGAATGGCTGAAAGCTAGGAGAAATCGGGGGAAATCAACATTAACAAAAGAAACCAGTGAAGGATACAGTCCCTGTGGCAGAAAATGAGGAGAATTTTTGTTAGCATTTCCTCAGTGAATCTGGGGTGAAAGATGTCCCAAGTTCCTTCTCCTCACTAGGTCCAGAAAATAACCAGGTGACCTGTGTGATGCAGTGTTTGGAAGTAAGGGAGATTAAAGTTGCCTCTGCATGTCTCTGTACATTCATCTTACCCTCTTCCAGCTCCTTCTCATCAGACTTCCATGATCCTTCAAGAGGCAGGTCTGTCCTGTGATGTCTTAAGTCCTTCTGGGGGTTTCACCTGTTCTTATGATCAGAGCAGACATCCAGAACATGGACCTTTCCTGCCTCCCAGCCCTGTGTCACCATACCTTCCTTATGGCAGCCACACTAGCTTCATGGGCACCACTGGTCTTAGGTCTTTGCCCTGGCTCTGAACTAGTGCAACTTCCTGGACATCCTTCTTGCCTGTGTTTCCTCCTAATTCCTAATCATCCTTCAGACCTTGGTTCCATCGTTGTTTCCTTGGGGGTTGTCAGAGATCTGTGCTCTCATGTTACTCTGTGATTGTACTCGTTCAGTCATTTTTATGATGTTTACTTGGTATTTGTCTCTCTTATTAGACTATGAGCACCACATGGGCAGGATGGCATCTGGTGCTGTGCACCATTGTGTCCCCTAGCATGTAGCACAGTACTTGGCACATATATTCAATAACTATTTATGGAATGAATGAATGGATAGATGGATTGGTGAATGGCAGCATTTGGATTTCAACAGCTACCTAGGGTACCCCTGACTTTTGCTTCCTACACAGACAACTACTACAGCAAAGGGCCAGGCATGGTGAAAGGAAAGCTCTGTAGGTTGCTCTTGGTGTGGCTGCCACATCAGGCTGAGGTTTGGGAAATGGGGCATTTCTCAAGAAATGGGATCCACGTTTAGGTCCAAAGATGTTCATTTTGGTTTCTTTACAGTCCCCATGGGCTGCTGGATATCCTTACTGATAAAACACATTCTTCCTCCTCCTCTTCCTCTGCTCTGGATCGTTTTCCCTTCAGTCTAGATAAGGATGTATCTCTAAGAAAGATTTGGAATCCTCAACAAATTCTGCTAGAAAGCAGCTCAACTCAGGAGATAAGTTTATTAGAAAATATGGCTCTCTCATGGATTCTATTAAGAGATTCTGTTATTCAAAAGAGAGGGATCATCATTTTCCTAAGACTTCAGAAGAATTGTTTCCTCTGTACTAGATTGACCACGAGATATAAGATGATCTTAGAAAATATGCTTTTCTGCTCTCAGCAATACTTGAGGGGATGTTGCATGTGTGAAGCTACAGCTGGCTAAGCAGGACATCAGGGAAAGGAAGAAGAGGAAAGATTAGAGTTGAAAAATGTGAAAGCCAGCTTTGGTGGAAACAATGTCAAGAGCTAGCATTTGTTGAACACTTGTGGCCAGGCATTTTTCTAAAGGCCTACATGTTTTCACCCATTCAGTTTTCATAACAACTCCATTTGGGACCTACAATTATTAACCCCATTTAGAAAATCTTTGTAGAGGAGTCAATAGAATATGGGATGCTGAGTAGTGAACTAAAAAACCAACTTGAGGGAAAAAAAATTTCAAACATAGAGGAAGAGGGATGAAAATGTAGAACATGAGAACTATGGGGAAAAAATCTATAGTACTTTTTTGATGGTGTTATCTTTGGGAGGTGAGATTAAGGACGGTTTTTATTTTCTTCTTTATACTTTTTAAAATTTTTTGGCACGACCTTTTAAAAAGACACTGCTCTTTTAACAAAGAGCACAATTGGCAGAAAGTGTCTAAGGTTTTCAATAAATAATCTTAAGTAATTCAATGAAAATTAAATTGCATTAGAGACAGTGTTTAGGGATTTAGGCAAGATTGAAGCAGCCCAGGTAGGAAGTAAACCTCCTAATTGGGAAAATAAACTAGAGAGATTCATGCTGCTGAAGAAGCACTGTGACTATACTCTCTTCCTACTGAAAAAAATACACGGAAAAAAACAGCACTGGCTAAAGAGTATTTTGAGAATTCACATTAGAGTGCTGAGAAAGTACTGTTATACATGCTAATTAGGAGCTAATTAATACTTTATGCTTGCAATTTAAATTACTTATTTATTAATAAAATGTGCACACTTGCCGAGATTATGTGTTTTTTCATTTATCCATACCTGGGGGTATTAACCTAGTCTTCCGAACTTTATCATTGTGACCTTAGATGCCACCTGGTGGCAGGTGCAGAAATTGCAAGTTGAAACGGGGGGAGAAATAAACCTGTGATGAAGGTCCAGCCTTAGAAATTCAGGTCCATGAGGTGACACTAAAGATAATGAACATTTGAAAGTGCTAGGACTGTCTTTGTAATGTACATTTACTTATTGTATCTCATATTTCTATGGAAATAAGAGGCTAAAGTGTAAGCTTGCCTAGAAGAGAAAATAATTATAAATCAAATAGATGTGGAATTTAAAATTCCTTATTTTCTTAGTTTCCAGTAATAGCCTTCTGTGTTTTGAATTGAAGAATTTTTTCATAGGTTGTATAATCGTTCTCTTTGCTTATTCTTATAGAGGGGATTTTGTGCTTTCTAAATAGTCAAGTAGAGAGAGGCTCTTTTAGAAATTGGCATAGGTCCTCAACCACATCTTTTGAAGGAATCCCCTGGATAAAATGAAAGAAAATGGCGGTCGGAAAAATGTCACAATTTCTTTAAATTGAAATAAGTTTATGAATACTGTTGGTCGGAGAACCACTGACTAGGAATAATTATGACAAACATATTATGTATGGTAAAGGCCTTTGGTTCAAACATATGTATACCAATCACATTCTTTCTTTGACTTTACCAGAAATTAAGTAAAATTAAATATGCAAGAGTATCTGTTTTTACTTCTGATTCTTTATAAGTTTCCTAGAGACATAGAGATTTTTTAAATTTAGTATATATAGTGATCAGGGTCATAATACTTTTTCTTTATACAATTTATGATTTAAACTTTGCACTCAGAACACAAATTAAGTAAGATAGTAAGATTTTTTTCAAATGGTTATTTTCTTACAGAGGCAGCCCCTGACTTACAAAGAGGGCCAAAGGGCCTTTAGGAACAGTGCACCAGTAAGTCCTCTTTCAGATAAGCTGCCTCTGCCAGGGTTTCCTCTCCTTTCTCTTTCACTTCCCTTTTATTGCTCTGATTTCAAAACTCCTTTCTTTCCCAGTGGCTTTTGTCACTCCTTCATCTAGTTTCTGTGGCTGCACGTCTGTCCTTCCTTCTGTTTTTCCCATTGCTGTTCCCATTGTAGCTCCAGCCAGAACTTCTATGAGACAGTATCCTCTCCAGAAATACACATGAATCTTTATTCCTTTGGACAATCATGGCTTTAATCCTTTTTCTGTATTTTATCTTTCTCTAGAATTGTGGAAAATGCAGAAAGGGAGGGTGATGAGTGATGGGAGGAAAACATTATTTTTGATGACTTGTTCAAGTAGGACCCAAAGATCTCCAAATGTGGACACTCTCAGAAGGGCTGTTTCCTGTTTCAGGCACCTGAGAGTTGAGAAGTGGCTGTGAAGCTTTGGTTTCTAACCCTGGCTAGAAGGTGCTGGTGTTAACAGTAGAAAGGAAAGCATGAAAGCTAGTATGTAATTTACTCATGAAAGGAAGGAAAGAAGGAAGTTAGGAAAGAAGGAAAGAAGAAATGAGAAAATGTTAAAGAAAGAAAAGCAAATATAAAGGATAGAAGTGAAAGAGGGAACTAGCTTTGGGTCCCCAAAGAGACCTACTGGTGGGAGACATCTTACCCACTGATTTGATCTCAAGCTCTCACCCTCTAGCCCCCTGTACACTGCTGCTGTGATGCTGACAGGGAGGAATGGAGGGAAGGGTGACAGTGGAAATCCTGGATTCCACTGCCTTAGATTACTTCTCCCCAACAGATCCATAGATTCAGGGCAGTCTCAATCAAAATCCTAGCAGACATTTTTTTTTTTTGTAGAAATTGACAAATTGGTTCTAAAATTCCCAAGGAAATGCAAAAAGCTAATACTACCAAAATACCCAGAAAAATAAAAAGAACAAAGTTGGATAACTAGCTAACTGATTTAAGCATTTATTGTAAAGCTGCAGTAATCAGGGCAGAGTGGTGGTATTAGTAGCAAGGTAGATGAATAAATCAATGGAACAGAATGGAGAATCAAGAAATAGGTCTACACTTATATGGACAGCTTCTTTTTGATGATGATGCAAAGGCAATTTGGTGGAGAAAGGATAGTGTTCAACAAATGGTGCTGGAAAAAATGGACATCCATATATAAAATATGTGCCTCAATTCACACTTTATATTTAAAAACTTAACTCAAAGTGTGTCATAGACCTAATTGTAAAACTTAAAACTTTAATACTTCTGTAAGAAAACATAGGAGAAATCCTTTGACTTAGAGTTAGGTAAAATTTCTAGGTACGTTACCAGAAGCACAATTCAAAAACAAATCGATAAATTAAAGTATATCAAAATTAAAAGTGTCTGCTCTTTTAAAGACATTTTTAGGAAATGAAAAGACAAGCCACAGACTGGGAGGAAATATATTTAAGGCACATATCTGGCCTTGTATCCAGAATATAAAAAGAACATTGAAAGCTCAGCAAAAAAGTAAACAACCCATTTTTTTTAAATTGGCAAAAGATTTGAAGAGACACTTAGGCAAAGAAGATACATAGATGGCAGTGAAGCTCATAAAAATGTGCTCGACATAATTAATCATTAGAGAAATGCAAATTAAACCCACAATGAGATACCTGTACATCCTATTAGAATAGTTAACATTAAAAAGATTAAACATACCAAGTGTTGGAAAGATATTGGAAGAACTGGAACTCTCATACACTGCTCATGGGGATGTAAAATGGTGCAACCACTGAAGAAAATAGTTTGGCTTTTTCTTAAAAAGTTAAAATTTCAAACTATCAAGCCATTACACTCCCAGATGTTTGTGCCAGAGGAATACAAGCACGTGCACGTTCAAAGACTTGTATGTGAATGTTCATATCAGCTTTATTTGTTAAATCAAAACTACAAACAACTCAAATGTCCATCAACAGGTGAATGGATGAATAAACTGTGGTATATCCATACAACAAACACTATTCAGCAATAAAAAGGAATGAACTATTGATACATGCTGCAACATAGGTGAACCTCAAATAACGACGTTTAGTAAAAGAAGCTAGACACCCTTGTCTTCCCCCGAAAGGGTACATACTGTATCTCATTTGTATAAAATTTGAAAAAATGCAAATTTTTCAAATTGTTTGAAAAATTGTTTGCCTAGGGATAGGCAAGGTAGGGATAAGAAGAGGTAGGGATGGAAGACAGGGTATGGCAGGAGGAAGGAACTAAACAAAAAGTCATGGAAACTTTTAGGGGTCATGTATTATGATGGTAGCGGTGGTTTCTTCGCTGTGTACAGAAGTCAACACTTGCTGAATTGTATGTTTCAAATACATGTAGTTTACTGTATGTCAATTATACTATAATAAAGCTGATAAAAGAAAAAGCCTATATTAAGTTTAACCCACTAATGTGAGTTTACTCTTATTGGTTTGAATGTGTTTTAAGGTTAACACTTTCTGACAGTTTAGGTTGACAATTTCTTTAACATTAGCAACATTTAAATATTTTTAGATATTAAATGTTATGCACAGGCTTAAAATAATGCAAATATTGAAGCACCAAAATTTCATGAGAGATATTGTGAAATAAATCAAGGTTAGTTATTTTTTAAATCAAAACTTTTTCTACACTGCATTATAGCAAGTGCAGTGTATGATGCTTTGTGCTTGAGTTGAAAAATCTGTCATCTACATTTATTTATTCATTCCTCAAGTATTTCTGTATTAAGGGCCTTTTGTTCACTTTATAAGTAAAGTGCAAAAAAAAAGTCACAAAAAAGAACTAACTTATAGAGGGGTTCCTATTTTAGTTGTGGATATGAAATTTATGTACATAATCAAGTAAGTAACATTAAAGGAAGCCATTAGCTGAACTAGACATTTATTTCCTATGATACATTTTCAGGTACTGCTTGAAAGATCTAAATTTCTTCTGTAGAAAATAATGATACTTTCTCATGTTTCAGGTTTTTGCATTAATTTTTCATGTGTGTATGTTTTATCATGAGCCACTTGTCTTTATTTTAGCAATTACATCTAAGGATTATAAGAGAATTTAATTCTACATTTATTTTCCTTTTTAACATTTTACCCGAGGCCTCATTTTAAAATTGCTAGTGCTGTTGCTGGCCTGGTCGCCCTCACTTGAAATGATAGCAGTAACCTTCAATAATATTAGCATTTTTTCTAGACGTTACCGCTCTCCAACTGTGAAGATTTTTTCCTTAGATGATTCATGTGATGCTCGAGAACTGAAGGTACTTTCTGGAGAAGCACTTACCTTTTCTACTGCTCTTATTTTGAGTGGCTTTACAGTGGCTATTTTTCATGGTGTACATCTTTAACACATTTCTCTTCTTTCCTTCGTATTTCATCCTTTTGTATTACAGCTCGTATCATCAGGGCCAGAGTGGGTACTGAGCCACTGTGTGTCTGTTGCTGACTCCCAAGCCAGGTGATTGAGAAGCGAGTGTCTGTATTTACATCTTGTCATCACTCAGGGCCCCCTGAGGGGCTAAGTATGACTGCTTGCATTGTGCAACTGCTGAGCAGACCCCTGCACTGCCCGTTTTCTCTGGAGACAGGAATGGGTATGCACATGAGCCCGTGTGCCAGCTTTGGGCAAAATCATGAAGTAGGAAGTTTGCTGCTTGTACCTGAACTGTCATTCTGAAAATCATTTCTCTGTTCTCAGTGCAGGGCCTCTTTCTATTTCTTTTCATGATCAGATGTTTTGCTCTGCTGTTCTTATTAAAACTTGCTTAAGGAAAAAATATTCATATTATCAGCTCCATTTAATTTAAATTTAAGTCGACTTCCCCTTGAAGTATTTGCATTTTAAACTCTATACCTCTGAGTGGCTTTTCTCCCCTTGGGAAGGATTTCTGGCT
Source organism: Eidolon dupreanum (assembly GCA_028627145.1). Lineage (NCBI taxonomy): Eukaryota > Metazoa > Chordata > Mammalia > Chiroptera > Pteropodidae > Eidolon > Eidolon dupreanum. The sequence goes on along the minus strand of CM053503.1, from coordinate 54,039,322 downwards.
TTGGGGAATAAGTAGAGAGGAGGAGGTTTGGGGAAGGGACTGCTTGCTTGGTGTGTCCACAGTCATGCTGTGGGGTCAGTGGTTTTCCAACTGTTTTTCATCACACATCTCTTTCTACTGAAACTCTGTGTATACACTTGGTTTTTTAAAAATGGAGCTGCCTGGCTGAGACAGCAAACAGAGGGTTCAGAGGCCAACTTATTTACCCTTCCCTTTCTTCTGGGCTGCCCAGAGGCCACCCTGAGGACCTCCTGGAGTTCCCTGGACCACAGTGCAGAAAGCAAGGATGCACTTTTGGCCTCCTCCTGGAATGTAGAAACCTGACCCGGGACGTAATATCCAAAACCATAACTTTTCTTGAATCCATCAGGGAGCTGAGATTGTAGAGCAACAACCAAGGACAAACAGGTGCCTCCAAGGAGAGAGTGGATGCAGGCGTTGGCTTATCTGCTGCAGACTTGGGAGGGAGGAGGGCAGGTCTGCCATTGGAAGCAGGTAATTTGAAATCAGCTAAAACTATTAATGAATTCCTAAAGGCCAGGTGGGGTAGCAGGATAGAACCCATGTGGATGACAGACACAAGGGGAACGTGCACCCCGTCAAAGGCTCTCTCCACAGGCTTCACTGGGTGCTCCTAAGAAAGACTGAGGGCAGGGTAGGAGACCTGAGAACGTCTCCCTTGGTGCTGTAGGCCTGGAAGGGGAGAGGAAACGGTCTTGGGCCCAGACTTCTGGAGGTCTTCTACCACTGGAGGAGGGGCAGAATCACTGAGAAAGCCTACCTCTGAGACTTAGGGGCACAGGGCTTTCCTAAGACTGAGGCTGGACAGGACCACAGAGAATATCCCCCTCGCCAGCCACACCTCAGCAGAGCTTAAATTCTCATATTCTACTCTGTTCCAGGTATCTATTGCAGTATAATGAACCACCTTAGAATTTAATGGCCTAATATAGAAGCAGTTTATTATCTCTCAGAATTCTGCAACCTGGGCAATCTGAGCAGTTGTTCTCCTCCACATGGGATCTGCTGGTGCTGAAATGGCCATAATGGCTTCTCTATTTGTATACTGGCACCTCAGTGGAGTTGGCTAGAAATGCTGCATGCTGGTTTGGGTGTGTTTTTTTCCCCCTGCCTCTGCCATTGGCTTTCTTGGTTGCTCTTTCAAAAGCACAGGCAGAAGCTGCCCAGCCTCTTAGAGGCTAGGCCTGGAGCTGGCACCATGCTGCCTGCAGCACATTCTCGTCAAGGCGAGTCAGGGGGCCAGCCCAGATTCAAGGGAGAGAGTCCATCTCTTGATGGGTGGAGCAGTATGCCCATACAGTTGATCCTTGAGCAATACTGGGGTTCGGGACCCTGAACTCCTCCCAGTGAAAATCCAAGTATAACTTTTGACTTTCCCAAAACCTAACTACTAACTACTATTGACTAGAACCCTTTCTGATAACATAAACAGTTGATTAACATATTTTTATGTTATATGTATTATATACTATATTTAAAAAACTAGAGAAAAGAAATTATTAAAATCATAAGAAAGAAAATACATTTACAGTACTGTACATATTTATTGGAAAAAAAATCCACGTATAAGTGGACTGTACAGTTCAAACCCTTGTTCAAGGGTCAGCTGTATAAAGAGGGAAAGAGTTAATGGCAGCCAACCCGATTATCCACTATACTGAATTTGCTATGCTTTTTTTCCCGGCTTCTGTTTTTGGTTTTCTTGTTTTCTTTTTTTATTAATATTTCCCCCCAAATCTTCACCCATTAAAATATAACCCAACCTAAATTTCACTCTCCTCTTGAAAAAGCTGATCATATAATTTATCATACAAATCGGGACACTTGAGAGGAAGAGGCCACTCAAAGGACAGCAGGTGTGAACCAGGATTGTTCCTGGCACACTGGGACATATAATAATTATTCATGAGCCTCTCCCTGATTTTTCTATTGATGATCTTTCCGTCCTGATGAATTTGTTCGTATCTCTGACAGGACACATTTCATTCTTCCTGGTATTTTGAGTGCAAATAAGTGTCAATTCTCTCTTAAATTATACATTCCTAGAAAGCAGATTTGCTGTCTTTATTCATTTGACTTTCCCAGAGCATTTGGCATAGGGCTGTAAGCACTCGATTGTGAATTAAAGAAGAGTGGAAGACTGAAAAATACAACCACTGATGTTCTTAGGTTACTAAAAACATCTTATAGAATTGAATAGCCACCATCGGATCTAAGTTGTAATTCTTCTCCCTTCACTAACCTTTCTTATGACCCTGGGCAAGTGATTTAATATCTGGGTATCTAAATAGTTCATCTCGAAAATAGGGGAAATTAAACCTGTGCTACATATTTTATAGGGATATTGTAAAGGCAAAGGGAATGATATATGCAAAAGCAATTTGAAATATTATATGTGAAAGGGCCTCTACACGTACAAGGCAATATTATTATTCTAATTTGTTTATTTGTTTCTAGTTGAGTGGTCTGGGTAATCTCATCATCAGTTGTTAAGTTGTTCTTTTTTCAGTGGACATTCAAACATTAATTCCCTTTCCCCCCCAAATCTTAACCCTGTTTAAAAATAAGACGAAGGGAATGGTAGATCAGGAGTAATCAGGTGCAAATCTCAGTCTACCCATTGTCATCTTCTGTTGAGCAAGTGAGCAAGTCAGTTGGTCTTTTTGAGTCTGTTTCCATATTGTTAAAATGAAATAATACTTACTCTGTGCAAGGGGATAGTGTGAGGCTCAAATTAAATGCATGTGAAAATCCTTCTGAAGTAAGTATAAGGGGTCATGATATTAGTTATTATTTCCAAATGCTACTTTGTTCTAAGACTTCCTGCCTTTAAGTTTGATTATCTATAATTCTCTCTCTCCCTCTCTCTCTCTTCCCCCGTCTCTTGCTCTCTCTCTCACTCTCATGTATCTATCCACTATCTATCTATGTCTGTCTGTCTGTCTGTCTGTCTATCTATCTATCTATCTAATCATCTGTCATTTTATCTATCATTCAATCTATTCATCTATCATTTAATCTACCTACCATCTATCAGTCTATCAGTGTATCCATCCATCCATCCATCCATCCATCCATCCATCCATCCATCCATCCATCCATCTATGCATGCATCCATCCATCCATCCTTGTGTATATGTAAATTTGGAGTTATCAGATATTTGAATTTTTTGAGTGTCTTAGTGCCTTAATTTCTCAAGTGTGTGGAATTTCCTTTATCTTCTTTAGAAAAAGAAATAATTTTTACTTAATTTCTTACATTTACACAAACATAAGCCATGAAAAAAAGTGATGGTTTCCGTTCTCTTTCAAGGGATAGTATCATGTGCACTGTAAACAAATATATAGACAATTAAAACTGTGGTTCAACTGCCACGAAGGACCTTAGGCCCCATGGTAACCCTGAGTTACATGGTTCCAGGTTTAGTAAGATGTTATTGAGCCCTTAAATCCTTACTTCAGCCTCTGGAGAGGTCCACAGAAATAAGTATCAGCAGTGATGGTGGTGGGGCCAATGGTAAACCACAGCTGGGATTCCTGATGTCTGGAACTCACTGTGATTAACTACTGGGGTCTTTTCTACTTCATGCTGTATGTAGTCTGATGCCGCTTCGTTGTTACCCTTATGTGGGGATATTGTTTCGGAGGCCCCACAGCATTTTCTGATTTTATGCCAACTGTTCCGTTGTCAGCTGCTAAGAATTCTCCTGAACGATGTGATATATCCCCCCTCCTGCAGAAATGGACAGGAAAGTACTCTCTCACCATCACAACATAGTTGAAGCCCTTAGACCAGATTGTTTACACTCAGTAGCCATCGAGGATTTTTTTGTTTCCTGTCTTGCAAGGCTTTTGGTATTTGACGCTTTACTCAAGCTGTGCATTCTCTTCCTTCCTCACCCCCACAGTTTCAGACATCCAGTATGAAATTCCTGCCAAATTTTTTTTTAGAGTGGTTCTTGAAAGGTTTGAGGACTTCCTGAATTATAAGAATTTGCCAGGCCCAAGTCGCAATGGAGATGCCAGTGCGTCTGCTGTAAGCTGGATTTATTTTAGAGCATCTCTGAAGCTTTTTTGTTTTATTTTACTTAGAGTCAAGAGAACAACCCCTCTTGGGGACAGTGAAATATGCCCCGGCACATTTCTCTTGAGAACATGTTTGTATTTCAGCATGAAAGAGCCCCCTAAACTTGCTAAGAATTTTTCTAGCAAAGGTTGCCATTTCTCAGGTTCCTTGTAAAGTCATTATGGCTGATTTGACCTCTGGAATAATACACATCTTAAAGTGCTAAAGAATATCAATTTACACATTTCTTAATCAGTATAAAACTCTACTTAGATGTAATTACTGATGTGTATGTGTGTGTGTTTCTGTAGCTTTTTTTCCTCCTAGATAATAGGATCTGTGCCCTACAAAAAGTTATAGCACCTTAGAAGGTGCTAGTTATGTAGTTGAGATTATATTATTCACTACTCTTATTTAATTCGTCACTAGGAGAGGCGAGGTTTTATTTTTTCATTTATTTAATTATTTCACACTTAAAAATTTTAACTATTTTGTAAGGAAATCTCTACAGAATATTTTGAATACTTTTCAACTCTTTTAAACCAAAGACATTAAATGTAATCTGATAATTTTTTTTATGACTCAGTCATTAATTATTGACTGCGGCTTTTCTCAAATTGGTGTCAGCAGAAGAGTTTTCTACTGCATATTAATAGGTGTCTTAGAAAAACAATTCTCTGTGATCAAATAAAGTGGATAAATACTGGGTAAACAAAATTAAATATTTTTCTGTTTTTCAGAATTATTTAGAGCCCTTATTATGTTTATTTTGTTTTAGGTCTCCAAGGAGGGAGGTACAGAGTGGAGCTTTTCTCAGATATAATGGATCAGAGGACCCCCTTTGTGTTACATTTGTTATAGTTTGTGAAGAAAAGTTTTAGGACTTTTGAGGGGAAATGCTGCTTTTAGTGTGATAGCCTCCAGGGCTATCAATATACATGGGATTTTATGTCTCTACATTGAATCACTCCAGACCGCTGTTGAATTTTATGTCTCCTTTTAAAATACATTTTCTGTGCATTTTTATTTTTTACTGTTTTCAGGCATCACTGTGAGTGTTTTGGCCTCTCCTAACTTCCCGATACCCTCCCCTCACCCACATTAGTTATAATTTGGGTGTCCACATAATTAGTCATTCAAACCAGAAAACTTTGGAAGTGAAAGGGAACTCTTGTTAATAGTTACACGGGAACTATAGCTGTAATCTGTGGCTCTCCAGGGCAAACCAAGATTGTTATGGCTAACACAAAATCCAATAGAAACTAACTTAATTAAACCATATAGGGGTTTTATTGGCTCATATAACTAAAAATCTCAGAGGTGAAGTTGGCTTCTTCTGTGACTTGATTAGAGACCTGACTTGAATTTCCTGACTCTATGTGTAAGGTTTATACATGGACTGGTCTGCATCATGGTGCAAAATAATTGCAGTATTTTCAGGTTTTACATCTTGCATAGTTTGCTATCAGAAAAGAAAAGCAACTTTGCCCAGAAATATTAGTAGAAGTCTTGAGCTTTGTGCTGATTGGACAAACTCCTGAGCCAATCCCCAAGGAATTCTAAGTGCTTATGGGTTTAGATATGATGCAGCAATGAGTGTGAAAGAGAGATAGGAATGTTCCGATATTACTGTGGTTATAAGAAAATATCCTGAAGGTAGCGCTCAGTGCCACCCAGATAGAATGGCTGTCACACATTAGAGGCTACGTAAAATGGATGTTGTGGGGACAGCTGTGTTGTCTGCTACACGTCCCTTTGTATTTAATTTCCCAACTCTAAGAGATTTGGCAACCAACTACCCAGGTTTATTAGAATTCCCTGTAAAATAATAAGAAGGCCTCAAAAAACCCTTCTGTAATGAATCTGTGTGATTACTGGATTTGTCACATCTGTTTGGGCGTTCAGAGGCTTTCTTTTGCTTTCTTCCTAATTCTCAGTTGTGCTCTAGGCAGATGAGGCCAAAGAACTGAGCAGTGGATAGATGGAGTAATTATGAATGATTTGGTCAATAAATTACTGAGAAAATATTAAGAAATACATACCCTAGTCAAGACTGTTTTGATTGTTTTATTACATAAGTAATATATATTCTTCATTACAAATGTAGAAAAGATAAGCAATTTGAAGATAATAAAGAACATTCGTAATCCCGTTGCTCTGATTTAAAAACCAGATTAATTTTCGGCCTCTTTGTGAAATAAAAATTGCCTATTTTTATATAATCATTTGCATATGGAAATGGAAAGTCTACTCTGTCTTTGAAAATCATAAAAAGCAATATTTATCCTATGCTGCAGCTTATATTTTCTTTCCCCAACAAGTGTTACCCAAATTATGTGATGTAGTAATTTATAATGTTACCTGACTAGTACTTTAGCTACTTGTTTTCCCTTCTGTGTAATGTAGGATGAAGAATAATGGGTTTTTCCCACAAAGGTGAAAATGTTTCTCTTAGACATAAATTATTTTCTATTTGCAAAGCCGTTATATTTATTCAGCATATCTCAAAGGGAAATTGTTTTCAAAAATGACTGTTTTGAGACACACATTTCTTCATCATTCCATCAGAACCCTATAATGAATTTGATGCAGACTGCTTTGTAAGGAGCTTATCTTTCAGTCATAAATATATAGGGGCATGTTAAGAATTGCATGTCTGTAAATCTGGGCGTCTGGGTGTGATGCTTGAGAAGAGACTGGTGTGGCTGGGTTAGATTGTGGAGTGCGTGATAAGGGTACATTCACAATCCTTTCTGGTGCCTGATCCTGGTTCTACCCCTTTTCCTTAACTTCTCTGAGTCTCAGCTTCCTCTCTGCAAAATGAGGATAATGCCATTTAAACTTACATGATTGTTTCAAGAATTAAATAAGTCATGGCACATAAAGCTTTTCTCACAGGGTAGGGACTTAGTAAATATGTTATTGCTGTTAATGGCCAAGTCCCAAGTGATGGTTTCAAAACTTCAAGTTGGAAGGCATCTTGGAGGTGTTCTGGTCCATCTCCTACCTACCAATGCAGAAATCTGTCCTAGAGCACTTCTGATAGATGGGTCTTCAGGCTCTCATTAAATAACCCAGGGACCCCACTGCCTCAGAGTGTAGCTTACATATGTTTTTGGTCAGCTATAATTCTTAATGATAGCAACATACATTTTGTTTGTAGCTTATAGAATGTTTTCATATCCATTATTTTAGCTAATCTGTATGCTACTTCTGTCAAGTTGGTACAGCTTTTAGGAAGCTTTTCCTTACATTGAGCTCAAATCAGTTTTCCTATAACTTGAACTTATTGATCTGAGAGGTACATGGAGCAAATTTTATTGTGACAGTCTTTCAGATTGTATCCATTCAGTGTCTATTTATCGTGCAACTACTATATGCCAGGCACATACTAGGCAACACAGGTACAGTGGTAAGAGTAGAACAGTCTTGTCCTTGCCTCCCTGGAAGTTATAGTCTAGAGCAGGGGGCTGCAAACTACAGCTTCTAGTTCAAATACAGCACACAGCCTGTTTTTGTAAATAAAGTTTTATCAGAACATCATATCCATTCTTTTACATATTATAGTCTATAGCTACTTTTGTGTTACAATGACAAATTTGATGGTTATAACAGAGAAAATATATATAGGCTGTAAGCTTGAAATACTTACTTTCTGGCTCCTTTCAGAAGAATTTTGTTGACCCCTGGCCTGGTGGATAAGGTTGATATTAAATTATTGAATACATCAGTAAGTAGGTCACTTCAAATTTCTGTAGTGCAGGGTGCAGTGCAAGAGATAACTGGGAGAAGAGAATTTAGGTTGGGCAGTAAGTAAGGCCTCCCTGAGATAGTGAAGGATGAAAGAGCTAGAAGATTACCATGTTTGAGGAGCAAGTAGGCAGAGGAACAACTTGTATTAAGTCCTGAAGAAGGAAAAGAACTTGCCATATTTAAAGAACTAAAAGAAGGCCAGTGTGGCTGGAGCCAAGTGAGGAGGGTAGGTCAGTGGTTTGAGGTTCAGCTAGAGAGGTAGGCAGGGACCTCCTAAAAATATTGTTCTTTTCTTAAGAGTGCTGGGATATTACTGAAAGGTTTTCATTAGATTTGTATTTTAAAGCAGTTACTTGGAGATGGAGAGAAGTAGTTGGCCCTTGAACAATGCAAGGGTTCAGGGGGGTACCAACCCCTGTGCAGTTGAAAATTCACATAGAACTTTACACTCCCCCAAAACTTAACTACTAATAGCCTGCTCGTTCTTCAGAAGCCTTACAGATAATAAAAATAGTCGATTAACACATACTTTTATGCTATCTATATTGTATACTGTATTCTCACAATAAAGTAAGCTAGAGAAAAGAAAATGTTAAGAAATAATAAGGAAAATACATTTACAGTACTGTACTGTACTTATTGATACTGTAGGTTTATATCATCTGTTTATAAGGTGAATTGTCTGTCAGTACCTACATCAGTATTGTCCTATATGTTATATGTAGATATTATATGTATTTCTAACACTAGACATTAGAAATGAACAGATAATGTGAAAAAGAAATTCATATTTTTTTACAGGTTCATGAATTGATAACAAAGAAGCAACAATATGATTGCTTTATGGTAGCCTAGTGTAATAGATATTGCTTCGTGGTAGCTTAGATTATGCAGTAATGAATGAATTGTTATGAATTTTTTATGGCATATAGTATTACAGTAATGTTTATAATACACTGTTGGAAACATTATTACATTTTTTAAAAAACCACTTACCTATCATGATAGGCTAATACACAGTTTCTCCAATTACGAGAGATAGAGGCATACTGTATGGTAATGTAACTCCTTGAAAGCAAAGTTATAGAACAGTAAGAAAACTAACATATTAATTTTCTATTAAATATCACTCACCTTATGCCTATGTAAGGACAAACTATTTTCAGGTGCATCTTGCAGATGATGTTTTACATGATGAATACTTAGGCAGTGATGATAATGACACAAAAAGTCTCAGTTCTTGCCGTACAGTTAGATTTTTTACATGAAGACACACACGAACACAACAGATAAGTTTATTAACTGTGCAGCACCATGATTGTTTACTATTCATTAAGTGGATGTGGATCATCATCAAGTTCTTCATCTTCATTGTCTTTGTGTTGTGTGGGCTGAGGAGAAGGCGGGGGAGGACGGGTTGGTTTTGCTCTGCCCCAGGTGGCAGGAGTAGAGGGAGGCAGGAGAGGCAGGCGAGACAGGCATGCTTGTTGTAACTTTATAGAAATACACCATGATTTCTGTCTGAAGTTTTTGCTTTTTCATTTCTCTGAAAATGTTTCTGTATGGTGGCATCCTTCTTCCTTTGTTTGCTTTAGTTTCGACGCTCGTATCATAGAAGGGTCCGTGTTGTGAAAGAAGTCGCAAGCTGTCTTAAATAATCAGAACCCTCTGCCAGACTGTGTGATGCCAGTTTGTTTCCTGGCATTGCTTCTTATGCTTCTTCTTCCTCATCGATGAGCATTGGTTCGGAAGCACTCATCTCCAAGTGGTCTTCTGTTAATCCCTCTGGTGTGGTGTCTGTTAGCCCTTGAGTTTCTCCAGGACCCTTCACCCCCGCCTTTTCTGCCATGTCCAAAGCTTCTTTCATGGTTTCCTTGATTGGCTCTGCTGTAAATCCTGTGAAGTCATGCACAACATCTGGACACGATTTTCTTCAGCAGGACTTTATTCAGGCTTGATGGCTTTCACGGCTTTTTCTGTAACAACGATGCATCTTCGGTGGTGTCATACTTCCAGACTTTCATGATGTTTTCGCTCTCGGGGTTCCCTTACATAGTGCTGACAATCCTTTTCATGGAGTACTGTGTGTAATGAGCCTTAAAGGTCCTACTGACCCCTGATCTAAATTTTTTCTTTTTTTTCAGAGGCGAAATTAGAGATGTATTTGCGGGCAAGCAGACCACTTCCATGCCTTCGGTGTTGAACTTGTGGGGTTCTGGGTGGCTGGGATCACTGTCTAATATCAAAAGAATTTTAAAATGCAGTCCCTTACTAGTAGGGTACTTCGTGACTTCAGGGACAAAACATTGATGAAACCAATCTTGAGAAAGGGTTCTCGTCCAAGCCTTCTTATTGTACAGCCCAAAACCTGGCAGCTGGTGTTTATCTTTCCTCTTCAAAGCTGGGGGTTAGCATCTTTATAGATAGGGCAACCCTGATCATAAACCTGATTGCTTTTGCATGGAACATTAGAGTTTGCCTATCCTTTCCTGCCTTAAATCTGTATGCTTGCTTCTCTGCCTTATTAATAAATGTTCAATGTGGCTTCCCCTCCCCCCCAACCCCCCCAGAATAGGACACTTTCTTTCATCTGTGTTAAAAACTTATGCCGGCCAATATTCTTTCTTCTCAATGATTTTCATAATGATGCCTGGGCACTCGTCTGCTCCTTCTTGGTGGGCAGAAGATGTTTCTCCTGTTATCATGACATTTTTTAAAGCTAAACCTCTTTCTAAAGTTGTGAAACCATCCTTTGCTGGAATTAAATTCTCTAGCTTTAGATCCTTCACCTTCATTTTGCTTTAAGTTGACATAACGACATAATGACTTCACTTTTTCTCATATTACAGTTTATAAGTATGCCTTTCTTATGGCAATCCTGCACCCACATAAAAGCTGCATTTTCAATATGAGATAAAAAGATATTTTGCAAAAAGTGGAGGTTTTTCATGCTTGTTGGTGTACTGCAGTGACAGCTTCATGAATTTCCTGTTCTTTTTTACATTGGTCTTTAGGCTGGATTCATTTATTTTGAAATAGCAGGCAACCACAGCTTTAAATCTCAATCTATAGTACATATCAAGCAATTCAACTTTTTCTTATGCTGTGACTTTTCTCTGCTTCTAGGGAGCATTTCCAGCATCACTGGTGGTACTTCATATGGGTCTCCTGGTATTATTCAAATTTACATTATTGTACTAAACATGATGAAAAATATGCAAGAACAGGGAGAGATCACTTTTTACAATACACAATTTAATGGAGAGATGAACTGCTCACGTGATTAGCATTATGTGACATTTAAAGTGAATACTTGTAACACTTGAGCTCACTGCAATAGCAACAGGAGGTAGCTACAAAATTATTACAGGAGTACAGTAAATGCTATGTTTAATTTTCTGTAGTTATGACTTAATACTCTATCTTTACATTTGTTTACATTTCTCTTGACTGCAAATGGTACCATATACATAGTCTATGTGTGTGTAAGTTTTAATAAATTTTAACTTTTTATAATTTGTATATTTTATGGTAGTAAATGATAAAATAGACTATATTTACATATATTTTATCCATTCATGACATACTTAACATTCTTTTTTTATAATTTTAATTTTTCAATTGGAGTTGATATCCAGTATTATTTTGTTTATTTCAGGTGTACAGCATAGTGATTAAGACATTTATATAATTTACAAAGTGATTCCCCTAATTAGTCTAGTACCCACCTGGCACTGCACATAGTTATTACAATATTATTGACTATATTCCCTGTGCTGTACTTAACATCCCAGTGACTATATTGTAATTACCAATTTATGCTTCTTCATCCCTTCACCTTTTTCACCCAGACCCCAACCTGCCTCCTATCCACCAATCACCAGTTTTTTCTCTGTATATATGAGTCTGTTTTCATTCTGTTTGTTCATTTATTTTGTTCTTTAGATTCTACATGTTAGTAAAATCATATGGTATTTGTCTCTCTCTGTTTTGACTTATTTCACTTAGCATAAAACCCTCGAGGTCCATTCATGTCATTGTGAATGGCAAGATTTTATTTTTTTAATGGCTGAGTAATATTCCATTGTATATATATACCACCTCTTCTTTATCTAATCATCTATCAATGGGCACTTAGGTTGCTTCTATATCTTGGCTTTTGTAAATAGGGCTGTAATAAAAATAGGGGTGCATATATCTTCTCAAATTAGTGTTGTTGTTGTTGTTTTTCTTTTGGCTAAATACCCAGAAGTGAAATTACTGGGCCATACAGTAGTTCTGTTTTTAATTTTTTGAGGGCCCTCCAAATTGTTTTCTTTAGTGGCTGTACCAATTTGCAATCCTATCAACAGTACACAAGAATTCCCTTTTCTCCACATCCTCGCCAATGCTTGTTTTATGATTTATTGATGATAGCCATTTAGACAGATGTGAGGTGATGATATCTCATTGTGGTTTTAATTTGCATTTCTCTGATGATTAGTGATGTTGAGCATCTTTTCATATATCTTGGCCATCTGCATGTCCTCTTTGGAGAAATGCCTATCCAGGTCCTATGCCATTTTTAAATTTTTTTGGTGTTGAGTAGTATGAATTCTTTATAAATTTTGGTTATTAATCTCTTATCAGATGTATCACAGGCAAATATTTTCTCTTGTTCAGTAGGTTGTCTTTTTGTTTTGCTGATGGTTTTCTTTGTCGTGCAAAACCTTTTTAGTTTGATATACTCCCACTTGTTTATTTTTTTATTTTGTTTCCCTTGCCCAAGAAGATATATCAGAAAAAAATATTACTAAGAGCAACGTCAGAGAGTTTACTGCCTATGTTTTCTTCTAGGAGTCTTATGACTTCAGGTCTTACATTTAAGTCTTTAATCCATTTTGAGTTTATTCTTGTATATAGTATAAGAAGGTGGTCCAGTTTCATTTTTTGCATGTAACTTATTCTTAATTTAAAAAATATTTCTATGTTACCTGGTTCATCGGTGAGTTTTTTCAGATTGTCCTAAATCTCCAAAAATTTTATCAAGATATTTATTGAAAAAAATTTGCATACAAGTGGACCAGTGCATTTCATACCCATGTTGTTCAAGGTCAACTCTATTTGGTGGCAGCTGCCTTGATGTGTGAATAAAAGGTCTCAAGGATCACTCCCAGCTATCTAATCTAAGCAACTGGAGGATTTAAGTTGCCATTTAGGAGAAGCAGGTTTAATGGGAGATGATAATGATTTGCGTTTCGAACATGTATAGTTTCAGATGACAGTGAGAGATCTAAGTAGAAATATCAAGAAGACATTTGGGTGTGCAAATATGTAGCTTAAAAGGAAGCTATGGGTGGTAGTTGTAATTTGGATGCCATCCGCATTTATGGTTCTTTGAAGCCATGTTGGTGGGTGAGATTGCCTAGGGAAATGGGTACAGGGAGAGAGTACTAGGCTCACGTCCTGAGGACTCCACATTTATAATTTGGATGGAAGAGGAGAGGGATCCTCTAAATAAGACTAAGCAGGAGCAGCCGGAGGAATAAAGAAACCTAGGGGAATTGGTATCCTTATGTTAAGCAGAAAGAACATTTCAAAAAGGAGGTCTGGTTTCACATGCCGCATGGCGCTGCTGGTGAAAGGTGAAGACTGAGGTGAGGGTCCATTAGGCTGGAACCATGAAGCACACTGGGAACCTTAGCAAGAGTAGATTCAGCCAGGTGGTGAGGGCGGAAGCCAAATTAGGGTAGGTTGGGAGGTACATGAGCAGGAAATGAGGATAAAGAGACATTTTTCCCAAGATGTTTGCTTGTAAAGGAGAGGAGAGAGAAGGCAGCAACTAGAGAGGGAGAGGAGATCAACAGAAGAAGTTTTCTTTCTTTTTAAGATGGTTGGGTGTAGACAGGAAGGAAAGAGTGGGTTTGGAGGAGTGAAGAGACAGCAGAGTTAAAGAGTAATAGATGAAGACTCTGATGTTTCTAAAGAGGGGGCTATATCCTAAGCTTATGAAAGGAGGAAGGACACTCCCTCCATTGTAACAGGAAGGAGCGTGGACAAGATGAATGCAGGTGCAGGTAGTTTTGCCCACATGCTGGCAGGAATTTGAGGGAATGTCCATGGGTATGGCTGCCTTCTGTTTTCTCTGTGAAATATGAAACAGAGCCACCTGCTAGAAGTGGGAGGTGGTGGATGTCAAGAAGGAAATAAGAAAATGGAGGAACATGTGACACATTTTTTTGCTGAGAAAAGGAGAGCATATTAATCAGAGAAGGATGGTAGGATTGCTAGCTGGTTGCAGGTAATGATTATAACTTTATTATAATCTCTGGTTTTATTTTATTTTATTTTATAGGAGAGCTAAGATACTTGAATTGATTGGCTGAGAAACAAAGGGGTAGGTTAGGCAAAGGATGAGATGGAAGGGCAAAAGCTAGGACAGTTTATGGCGTCTCAAAGAGAGTTATTATTGTGATGGACTATGGGATCTAAGTTGAATAAGGAAGATAATGAAAACATGAGTAGACTTATATAGAGATAAAGGGGTCATTGGATGGAAGGTACCTCTGAGCTTCACACACACACAGACACGCACACACATACACATGTAACGTACATTATATACCACACTGTGGTGGTACTTCAGCTAGCAACCTGGAAGAATAAGAGACTGTGGCAGAGAATGAGATTTAGTGACCAGTTTTAGTGATGGTGAGGTCTCCGATATAGCAGTGGAGTGGGTCATTGTGCCCAGGAGATGGTTACTGAAGGTGGAAAATCAAGGAATTGTGATACCAGTGTATTGGGTCACATAGGATTATGCGAGGATTTGTGGTGAGAAAAGATTGAAAGGCATCCTTAAATCTTCAGTGAATGAGGTGAACTGATAGAAAAGAGAGGGGAAAGTCGACATGTACCTTGGAGGAACAAACAGTGGTGTAGAGGAAGCTGCTAATATGGTCCTGGAGTGCACTAGGTGTGAAAGACTAGCTGGCTGCAGCAGACCTGAGTCCTCCAGGATAGCCAGGTTTTGGTTAAGGTAAGGAGATGAAGGCAAAGAAGTGAAAATCACTGTGCAGAGAAGAGGCTGAAGGCGTGGGGGATTCAGTGATCTCTGGGGCTCTAGAAGCCACAGCTGAGGGTATGGGAGGGCGGGATAAGTGCTTATTGGCAGAGCAAAGTGCATCTGTTCAGCAGTCAGGACGATGACAGCTGCTGTCCTCTATACCACCAGTGACTCCAGTGAGCCATGCCTCCCTGTATCATGTTCTCGTGTAATCCCCTTTCCTTGGATTTGATCTGAGTCTGTGACTTGCTAAAGCCAATAGAACATGGCAATAGTGAGGCAGTGCCAGTTCTAGGACTAAAGTTTTTACTCTCTTGCAAGCCTCTAATGTCATTAAAGAAGTTTGGCTACCCTGCTGGAGAGACTACATGGAGAGGCTGTGTAGAGAGGGAGAATCCCTAACACTACATGTGGGGGGAGGAGAGGTGGTGTGAGTGGGGGAAAGAGAGAGAAAGTGAGAGAGAGAAAGAGAGAGAGAGAGAGAGAGAGAGAGAGAGAGAGAGAGAGAGAGAGATGCCAAGTCTGCTGAGCCCGGCCCTCAGCCAGCCTGCCAGCTGACTGCAGCCACTGCGTGATCACAGGGAAGGTCAGTGGAAGCACTGTCCAGCCAATCATGAGAAAAAATATATTTTTTAAATTATTTTTTAAAGCAGCAATAGATGACAAGTGATGTTTGAGTACAGAGGCCAGCATTTACAGGTAACCAAGGAAAGCAGAGAATGTAAGACATCCGGTGGATTTAGTTTTGATGTTCCTCCTAGAAGTCAGTAGGCCGTAGGACATAATGTGACTCAGCTATGGCCTAGACTAACAACTTAGAAGTTGTGGTATGGGGTCCTATGGTCCCCATTTTTGCATTCAGTTCTTGTTAACAGCTCTTGGGTTAGCTACAATGAGAAGGTGAATGCACCACCATTGGCTTGTCCTTCCAAAGGTTTTTCGTCTAGCTAATATCTTAATTTCTTTCAGTCCTTTCTCATACCTGATTTCTAAACTCCTTAACATTCTTGTTACCTTCCCCAAGTGTATTTCAGCTTGTCAATGGCCTTCTTAAATGTGGCACCCAGAACTGAACTCATCAATTCTTGGTATGGTCATAGCTGTTTAGAATAGAAAAGGACTATTGTATTTTCTTGCTTTAGGCACTTTTCTTTTTAATGTAGTTTCAGATTGTTTTAGCTTTTTGGGACAGCTAGAACACGGTTGACTCATATTTAGCTTGAAAGCAACTAAAACACCTATATCTTCTTATTCTTTTTAAACACAGATTGCTATTAATTCAAATCTTATACTTGTGCAAGTCAACTTTTGAAACTAGGGAGAATTAAATTTTTGTTCATTCATCTAATCTATTTGTCACCATTTTGATCCTTTTTTTAAAAAAAATTTCTATTACCTGTATACTTATTTTTGCATTATCTCATAAGTTTGATAAGTATATACATATTTTTATCTTCATCTGAATCTCTGATGAGAACTATGGAAAAGGAAGGTTTGGAGACAGTCCTGTGGCATATCCATGGAAATTTTGTCTAGGTCAACATCAAACCGTTAAAAAACCTTCTCTGAGATAGTGGTTCATTTGTCTAGGAATACTTCCCTGTATTCATTACACCTCTCCCTTTAGTAAAAGCTCAATGTGGAGATATTATTTGAAAGTCAGAAGAGAAGTTACTACTGTACTACCTAAGGTATCATGAGAACTATTGAAATCCTCTTCCAAGTGATGGATCTGATATTTGTTCCTCAGTTAGAATTTCTTTAAGATGGACTCGACATTTAGACTAAACTATTTTCAGAAAAGGTAGGTTTTAGTTTTTCTTGATTAAAGGTTTTTCCTTTTGCTAGGTGTACATTCAAAATGTATAGCCTTCTCAGTAGCCTTCATTGAGTCCTATAATCTGTGTTGTATGAGGGTCAACAGGCTGTAGTCTGCTTTAGTAAGATGTTCAGGAGCAATGGAGGACTTTCACTACATGGATCAATCCATTTGTGGTCAGTCTTTAATCCACAAGCAGAACCATTTTGGTGTCAACTGTAATTCAGCATCAGTCACAAGCTGTTAATGCTTCTAAAGAGTGTCATATAAAACCATTCTGAGAATGGTAGTGGGAAGAATATGTTCTTTGTAGCTCACATTGCAATCCTCAATAATATAAAATCATACTGTCTTCTAGCTGTCTTGACTTTTGACAGCACCAGATAAGTCCATATGGCTTTTAGATGAGCTGTATGTGTGCCCTCCTGTCACAGTTAATTGAAAGAAAAGTATCTTCATCCATGTTGTTAACAAGGCAGGTGAATCCAGTGGCTAATTACTCTCAAAAAGAAAGCTAAATACTCTCCTCTGTCAAAATCTTTGGCAATTAGATGTACAATATTGAATAAATTACTTTTTTTGCTTGATTCTCAGGGGAAATAATTTGTGGCTAATTCAGTCTGGGAACATAGAGGATGCAGTTTTTAAAAATAGAAATCATGATTAAAGTAGCCAGCTGGTAGTTTATGCTCTTAATATATTTCGGACCAAAGTCATTGCTGTCTGTTTCATGATCATAAAATTCTAGTGTCTCAATTGCTTAGGCCCTTGAAACAACTGCAGAATTAATCCTTGAACTTCTTTTTCCTCTCATGTTTGCCAGTTTTCTTCTAGGCCACCTTTGTGTCAAGGCGAAATGACTTTTTTTTTCCTGGAGACAGAAAGGGATCAGGTTCTTTAATTTGTATAACTATGTGGCATGCATGCATTTGTCAGTGAAGGCATATAGATTTTTTTCTTTTTTAAATAGTTAATAAGGACAACCTGGCAGTTTGGAGCATCCTCTTCTAGAATCTTTTACTATTATTAATTAAAATTGACATCATCTGTAGTTTTTTGAGTACTCGTTGTTTGAACAGTGCTGGCACTTTGTGTGTTATGTATGTTATTTCACACAGTCCCCTAAGCGGTAGGTACTAGCATTTTAGTTTTACAGATTTAAGGATGTGAAGTAACCTGCTCAAGGTCACACACCTAGTAAGTTACAGTGATGGAGTTTCACATTCCATCCTCTCTACCTCCAGAGTCTGGGCTCATAACCACTGTGCCAAACTGCTTTTTTATCAGCTCTGATTTGATGTGTCTTTTATTGTACATGAAATCGAATTCCTTTTTGAAAGTCAGCAAAATGTAAATAATAATGTATTGAGCGACCTTCTGTTAATCTGATTTCATAGCCTTTTTTGGAAATCTTTAAGATAAATCTTTATGTGCAATATGGTGAATGGACTTGGGACAAGTTTATCCAAACTCCACAATTTCCCTCCAAAGAGTTGGTTATGTCTCCAGATTTTTAAAAAGTCTTTTATTTCATTTCTTTCATGTGTGTATATGTGTAGAACAATACTTTGAGCGTGAATGGGGCAGTTCCCCTTATCCTCCCCAAACTCCTACCACACATACGAAGAGACAGTGGATGTTGTCAGCATTTAGACTGGCAATATCTTTTCAATGAATACAAAAGGATTTGATGATAGTCTGTCATTTGTCAAAAAGAAAAGTTTAAATACATGCATATTATCCTATGTCATTGGAGCCTTTATTATGATTGATTCCTTCTGAGGCAGTATACTATACAGATGTTTTATTCATGAATTGTTATTTCTGCAAAACTCTGTGGGTTCCTATTTCATTTTCCTCAGCTGAATGTGCCATGATTTTTTTTTTTTTGTTAAATTTATCCTTATATAGGCAATGTTATTTCTGAGATGTTGGTGCACGTTGTAGGGGTAGAACACTGCTGTTTGTAAAATGTAATGATTGTTGACTGCAGTTAAATCCCTGTGAGTTTATAGTATAGATATCGAAGGCATTGATTGTGCAAGAAAATTCTATCTTCGATTTACATGGCAAGACTGCCATCATACCATGACCCTGATTTTCCTGTGGTGGCAGGGATGTTGGTGGGCTGGCATTGGAAATAAAAGATGAGACTAGTAATAGTAACTGGCAGAACAAGGGGAGTGAACTTGTTGTTTTAAACACTGTATATTTATTAAAGTAATTATATTTCTAAGTCTGGACACAAATATCATACTTGCTAGTGACTCCTTTTTCTTTCATTTGCCTCATTATTATTATTATTTTTTTTTGGCGGGGGGTGAGAATAACTCTTTCCATTGCTTTCTACCCATATAAGAAATGTAATGGATTATTGAAAATCACAGAAGAGGATGATGGGTTGTATCCCCTGGTCACAACGTATTTGGCATATTACCTTTCTGAGTAACTGCTGAGTAGATTCCTTTTCTTCTCCCATATGAATCTTGTTGCTCTGAATTTTAGCAGATAATTGTGTTGAATACTGGTCCTTTGTACTTCTTGTGTGTGTGTGTGTGAGACAAGAAGAAGAAAACCGTAATTACCTAGTTAGTAATTTAAGGCACTTTTTTTTGCCCTTCTTTTCCCTTCACCACTGTGTTTTCCCTACTAGGTTTGTTTCCCATTATGAACATTAAAAGAAAACTAAAAAGGTGAGCATTGGTTGCCCTAACTTGATTCTAGCTCTGAATTCCTAAGAACTAGAGGAAACATTTTCCATCGATATACTTGGCAGTACAAACCAAGGCAACAGATTGTCTTTATGAGTTTTCTCAGGGTAAATGGGAAAACAACACACACACACACATACACACACACCCTTTTTGGTTTACTTGTTGCTTATCTCTGCTTTGGACCAAATTATGTCCTCTGTTCCTCTCTTTGGAGTCTGCCCTCTTTCTTTAAATTTGTGCCACCGGCAGCCCCTGAGATGCACCTGAAAGTCCCCTCAGATGAAGGCTAGAATCATAGATTTTTTTTGTGTGTGTTGGTGCCTACCTGACTGAACACAGGCTCAGTGGGAAAGTGATTTTAGACTTCCTTTTAGTGCATGTATTTTTTTTCTGACTTGTTAATGGATGCCTCTTTCTAGTTCTTTCCTCATATATTCTTAACTTTAGAGCACCGGGTCAATAGGAAACCTGGCACTGTTTTCTCATTAAAATGGATTAAAAGTGATCATGTTACCTAATATTCTCACCTTTGAAAAGCTGAAGACCTCGCATAGGGATATTATGCTTAGAAGTCCAGGGAAATGGGGGTTTAAGGTAGTCATCCCTCAATGGTCCAGGTTAGATGACTGGGTTCCCTTTCTGTCTTTGTTTAGAGAAAGTCTTATTAAATGTGACACAAGTCACCAGTCTTTATTGTTGGTGTACTTGTCAAGTTTGCTGCCTTTAGAATTTTCTTTGCTGTGTTTAAATGCTGATCTCCCATTTACTAACTGTGCGACCATGGACAAGTTATATAATATTTTTGTGTGGCAGTTTCCTTAGCTGGGATTAATAATAGTACCTACTTCCCGGGAAGGTTGGGGGAAGAATTTTCATATGTGTGTGAGATGCCTTGGGGAGATGCCTCGGACAGGAATCATTCAGTAAGCACTTGGTTCTATCAGGGCCCCAGTAGTAATCGATGAGAATTCCATTCTGGGTTTAGGCTCTCTGGGCTGGAATCCTGGCTTTGCTACTTTTGGTCTTGGTATCTTGACTTCATTTTCCTTGGCTGCAAAATTTCCATGCAAATAGTAACTTCCTCATAGGATTTTTCTGAGGGCTTAAATCATTTAAGTGCTTAGCACAGTGCTTGGCTGAAAGTAAGCACTCAATAAACATCTGGTAATGTTGTCATTGTAGTGAATTTCTGGTATTTCAGGACTTTCAGTTAATTGTTTTTGAGTTGTCAACACTATGTCTATGATGGCTGGAGGGTGTTATCATCAGATTTCTTCCTCTCTGGGCTGCAAATTCAGATTAGATATAGAAGGGATGGAAACATAAATGAAATATTTGAGTTAGTTTCCTGTGGTATTTGAATTTTATGAAGGGAAGAGAACAGTAAGATGTTATGTAAACTTCCCAGGTGGGCTGAAAAATATCTCTTCAGCTCTTGTGATAAGACTGTTTCGATCAGTCTTCATAAAAAAATAAAAATTCTTTCTTTCATATTCCTGTCCACAGTGATGAAAATAAATTGATACTTTATTTGTCTTCTTTTAAAGTTAATGCAGCAAGGCCAGCTTATGACCTTTAAAAAATGTTCTCATGGTTTCATTTGAAGACAGCTTTTCCCCATTGCCTTTAATCCTTTGATAATACATTACATTCCTCTCTCTTTTCAGAATGCACACATTTTAATGTCTGTGATTGTGTCCTGTCTTACATAAAGCTTGACTGAATTAGTCGTATACTCTATACTCAAACTTTCTCCAAAATAAATTCGATTTCCAACCTTATAATACTTTTATTCCTTCTTTTTAAGCTTAAATATTAATTGTATTAGTTTTTGCTGACATGTATTGCTCAACATTTAACTTACAGATTTTGATGTGGTGTTCTAGAGAGAACACTTGTTGCCTCTTTGTTTCATTCATTTCCATCTAACCAGAGTATTATGGGGATCACATTTCAACATATTATATTCCTTTTTTCATAGCCAAGCTTGTTTGTTTTATAACAGTTGAACTTTATTGTATTCATGGAGTGTGAGTGCCTTCTAGACTGGGTTCTTATCAAGTTCTGAGAGTTATAGTTCTGCCTACTGAATTAATTCTTAATTTAGTTCAACTCTCTTAGCCATGCAGGTGATTTTCCAGATTCAGTATCTTGAATCTTTCAGCTACTAAATGTTGAAAGTGACTGTTACTGCTGGGGCTTGTTTATTAAGAATGTAGTCTCTGCCATTTGCTGTATTATTGAAAGATAACATGTGGCTCACTAGTGCTTTTCAGTCAATTAAGACATATTACATGTATTACTGTACTTGTCTTATAGTAGGATAAATAATGGCCACCCAAAGATAATCAAGTCCTAATTTCTGTAGCTTATAAATGTTGCTCTATTTAGATAAAAAGGTTTTATTGATATAACTAAATTAAGGACCTTGAGATGCAGAGATTCCCCCAGATTATCCAGGTGAGCTCTATTTGCCATCACAAGTGTCCTGATAAGAGAGAACAGAGTGGTGATGCAGAGGAGAAGGTAATGTGAAGATGGAGGCGGTGATTAGGATGATGCAGCCACAAGCCCAGGACTGCAAGGGCAGCCCTGGAGCTGGAGGGAATGTGGCTTATACTGGATTTCACCCTTCTGGCCTCCAGTACCATGAGAGAGTAAATTCGTGTTGTAAGCTGCCATGTTTGTAGTAATTTGTTATAGCAGCTTCGGGAAACTAATGCACATCTGTTCTCTCTCCTGATATTTTTGTTCTGAAATATGTGAGGGAAGGAGGAAAAAATGATTGGAATTATTATTTTTGAGATGCCAGTTTTTATTACAGAATTAGTACTATAGAATTACTTATAGTAGCACTATTAATTCAAATAGTGCTACTATAAGTCAGAAAATATAATAAACTAAATGCAACATATTTACTTCTTTCTTTAGCGGTAGTTTGCCACTTAGAATGTAAAACTATTCATTCAAATTGCTGTTATTGGAGTTGGGACAGAAAGGACATGGAAGAGGAAGAAAAGAAGATGAGATGATATGTAAATTACTGAAGGATGGTATTTCCATGTAGAATTTTACTTTTCTTTAAGTTGCATGTTTAGGATTTTAACATATTTCTTTAAAGAGAAAAGAAGGCAGGTGCTGCCTTTCCAGACCATGGCTGCCTTGTCATATTAGGATGTAGTATGCAGAGGGACCTAACACCTACCAGTACTCAGGGAGCATAGAAAGCGAATGGTAAGGAGAAACCAAATGCTGATGGGCAGGGTAAAGACATGAGTGATGACTGACCCTCTTTCCCGCAAATATCCTTCCCTGATGGCAAAAATCCAGCTGTAACTCTGATTTAACTCTGGTAGGAACAAAAGACTTTTTGTTTTAGAGAAGTCTCTGAAGTTAAAAAGTTAAAAAGGAAAGGAAAAAGAAACTAATAAAGAAAAGTAGAAAAACCATGATTCTGGTACAGTTCTACACAAAAAGTGTATGTCTGGGTTCTCTTGAAAATGATTTCATGACTATCTAAAAATGAGAAAAGAAAACGATGCACATACTATGTCCCAAATCATGAACCCAATTAATCATATATGGCTGTTATAATAAAAGAAAATAATTGTTTCTTTAAACTAATTACAAAATTTTAATTTACTTTGCTCTATGAATTGACTTGTGAAAAAGGCCAGTATCATCTCCTGTAAGCACCTTGGATAACAGAACCTTTGAGAGGTTGCAAGTTTAAGAAAGTTTGCTGAATAAATGTGAGGTAATGTATTACATACAGTAGGATTCTATATTCCAGTCTGTACTGTTACTAGTGTGCAGTATTTACTAATTATTCTATTGGAATAATCCATGACAGTGTCTCATTTACGTTCTTTGTAACATTCAGGTCAGTGAATTCACCATGAAGATTTGCTGATTTAAATGCTTTGCTTCAGGTCGTCCTCAATTTTGACAGATGTACAATTTACAAACAATGTTTTGAGTAGGGAAAATAGTTGTGCTACAGTTCTTCTGACCAAGGAATATTGGTTGCATTTATCATTGCTTTAATAGTAGTGAAAGTGCTACATTTGTTCCAATTGAGTTTGAATGTAATACCATTTATTGACTATGTAGTATTTACAGGATTCCAAACCTCACATTTTTCTCTTGATTTCTAAGTTGGCACATATTTTCTTTAGGATATTTTGTCCTTATCTCATGAGCAAAGCTCTATATCTGAATTTATATCTTATAAATTCAGCTTTATTTTCCATCTGGATGAACGAACTCTTTTAACCAGGTGGGACATTGTAGAAATGACTAATTGGGGACAATGGAAGATGGAGAACTGCTAGGTGTGACATGCCTAATTAGCTCATGAAACCTCTGCAGATAGAAAGTAATTACCAGCGTGGTTTGTAGTGTGGACTTGTAAAAAGTGAATAGTTTGTATGAGAGGGTCACAAACAACAAGGCAGCCACATGTACAGCAGGATATAGGCGATACAAGAGTGAGTGGGGGCGTCTTTGGGGTTCTCGGGTGGCTCTTCAGCTCCAGTCTCTGGTTATCAGATAGGGATGCAGGCCCAGAGTTTCTGGGTCTTATTTTTTAAGAGAAAACTCAGAGAGAGTTTTTAGGTAGTATCTTGATTATTAAGCTTGGGTAATTAATTTAAAATTCTAAAAAAGTATAGAGGATTATACTGTGCATGCCAAATAAAGCATGTCTGGGTCTGTGAGCCTGTGACCTCTGGCTGACACTGATTGAATGTACTGCTCTGTGTTCTCCAACCCCAGGGTCATACAGAAAATATTTTTTGCCTCGCATCTGCTGTGTCCCTCTCCTCTGTGACCGTAGATGTATCTTGATTATTTTTGCCTTTCTATTTTACTCCTGGAGCCTGTGGAAGAGAAATATAGGAAGTCTGATTTCTATACCTTAGCGCAAAGTTGGCAGATAAAATACAGGACACTCAGTTAAATTAGCATTTTAGATAAACAGCAAACAATGTTTTAGTATAAGTATGTCCTATGCAATATTAAAAATATAAATACACCTCAAATGAGGCAAGGGACATCATTATACTAACACATTATTTGTGGGTTCTCTAAAATTGAAATAAAACTTGGCATCTTTTTTTTTTTTTTTGTCGTTCATATTTGCTAAATCTGGCAACCCAATACCACGAACCTGGGCAAAATTCAAAGTCTAGAGCAGAATATCCAAAATTCATAAGTGGGAACACAGTGAAGAGTTGTAACAAACTATTTTCAACAGTGTTTTGACCGATTGTCTGATGTTGGAGTGTTCTTATGAACTTGCTGAATTTTAAAATAACCTTTGCTAGAACCGCTGCAGGTGACCAGGCAGAACCATCTATGTGTGTACAAAGCTGTTGTGAAAGTTTATAAGACAATGCAGTTCAGATATTTGTCCATAATGATTGAAGACTCCAAAGGGGTGACATTTTTAAGGATGCTCTGGAGGCTGATAGTAATTATTGGTTAAACATATTAGTAATACACTAATTTCTAGAGTATTGCTGTCTTAACAATATTAAGTTTTCCGATTCATGAACATAGACTGTCTTTCCATTTATTTAGGTTTTCTTTCTTTTTTTTTTAACAATGTTTTACAGTTTTTGTAGTATAAAATTTTATACATTTTTTTGTTAAATTTATTCCTAAGTAATTTATTCTTTTCATTGTTATTATACATAGAATTGTTTTCTTATTTCATTTTCATTGCAAGTGCATACAAATGCAATTGATTTTGTGTATTTGTATATTTATCTTGTATCTTGTGAGCTTGCCAAACTCACTTATTCTAATAGTTTTTCAGAGTTATTCCTTAGGATTTTCTATATACAAGATCATGTCATATACAATTAGAGAGAGTTTACTTTTTCTTTTTAATCTGGACAACATTTATTTCATTTTCTTGCTTAATTGCCTTGGCTAGAACCTCTAGTACAGTGCTGAATGGAATTAGTGAGAATACCATTCTTGTCTTGTTTCTGATCTTTGGGCGAAAGCATGCGGTCTTTTACCATTATGTATGTGTTAGCTATGGGTTTTGTAGATGTGCTTTATTATGACATTGACAGATTTCTCTCTATTCTTGGTTTGTTCAGTGTTTTTATAGGGAAGTGTATTTTATTATTTCAAATGGTTTTTCTGTATTTATTAGGATTGCATGTGGTTTTGTCCTGTATTCTTTTAAATGATATATTACATTAATTAAATTTTGGATTTGAATCAACCTTGGATTCCTGGGATAAATCCCACTTGGTTATGGTATACAGTATTTTTCATATGTTTCTAGATTCAGTTTGTTAGTGTTTTGTTGAGGACTTTGTGTCTTTATTCATAAGGGATATCGATCCACAGTTTTAATTTTTTTACTTGTCTGGTTTTGGTGTCAGAGTGATGATACTGGCTTCATATAATGTGTTGGGAAATGTCCCCTCATTTTCAATTTTTGGTAAGAGTTTGTGAAGAATTAGTATTAACACTTCTTTAAATGTTTGATAAAATTTACTAATGAAACTATCTGGCCTGAGCTTTTCTTTGTGGGAGGTTTTAAAATTACTGATACAATCTGTGTACTTGTTTTAAGTCTATTCAAATTTTTTATTTCTTCTTGAATCAATTTTGGTAGTTTGTCTATTTCTAAGAATTTGTCCATTTTGTCTAGATTATCTAATTTGTTGGCAGTTTTTATAGTGTTACTTTATAATCCTTTTTATTTCTGTAAGGTGAGTAGTAATGGCTTCTTTCACTCTTGATTTTTAGTAATTTGTCTTTTTTTTTTCTTTAATCAGTCTAACAAAAGTGTGTAAATTTTGTTGATCTTTTCAAATATCCAACTTTTGGTTTTGTTGATTTTTTTTCTTTTTATTTTATTAATTTTTGCTCTACTCTTTATTATTTCCTTCCCTCTGCTTGCCATTTTTTTAGTATCTTAAAGTGGGAGGTTAGGTTATTGAATCGAGATGTTTCCTTTTTTGATACAGATGTTTCCAGCTATAAACATTTCCTTTAGTACTAATTTTGCTGCATCTTATAAGTTTGAGTATGTTGTATTTTCATTTTAATTTATTTTAATGTATTTTTAAATTTCCCTTGTGATTGCTTCTTTGACCTATTGGTTATTTAGAAGTGTGTTTTTAATTTTTTGCATATTAGTGATTTTCCTAAATTTGTGTTATTGATTTTAGTTTCATTCTACTGTGGCCAAAAAACCATACTTTTTATAATTTCAATCTTTTTAAATATATTTGTAAGCTTGTTTTATGGCCTACCATATTATGTATCCTGGAGAATGTTCTGTGTATATGTGAGAAAAATGTGTGTTCTACTATTGTTGGGTGGAGTGTTCTATAGATGTGTGTTAGGTTTATTAGTTTATAGCACATATCTTAAACATACACTTAAAAATACATTTACCAAGCTGTTTAATCAGCACTTGTTGGTATTTAAAGGTCTATGACAGAGCTAACTGCCTGCTTAGTTGGTTGCACTTTCTCTCTAAATTGACATATAGCCAAGCACACTGAAAATGAACATATATTAAAAACCTAAATAGAAATAAAGATTTTTTAAATATCTAAAAACCGTTGTTTTAAATATCTTATAACTGTTGTTTAGGGTACAGATATTAAGTTTCTAGTGAGGGATGTGGTTGACAAATGCAGCCTACTTATTCACGTTTTGTTACAGAATTGTCTGAAAGTCAGCAGAATCATTGCTTCTCTAAGAATTGTACAGCACACTGAGGATAAATTGAGGTTTAGAAGAGGTTCGCAGATTTTGATGGACATGAATGATGTTTTTAGTTTCTGCAGTTGTTTCTGGATATCTGCATTAGCGTACCACGGCCTTTAGTGTGGATGGGATTCAAGATTCAACTGAGTGCAACTTATGCCTATTAATAAAACATACCCACAATATTCTTGGACATTTGAAGACAGTTAAAAGTACCTTGGCCTGACCACAGCATTTCTATTTGAATCATATTGTGAGAGGCGTTTGAAAGTGTCCTGTTCTGTGAAAGCATTTTCTCTTTCATGAAACAGCTGGAATTGAGGCCAGGAGCTCCTGTTAATATTGTTAATCTGGAATCCAAACTGCGATGGGCTGTGGCTGAATACACTCTAGAGGGTTAGAAAATCGTTCAGGCTGACAAACACCAGTGTTCTCATTGATGTAGTTAATAACGATTAAAATATACTTATTTTTCATTAAATATATTTTTGGTGGATTAAATTGTTTTTGTACAGCTTTTTTAAATCACCATTTAATATCTAACTGGCTGTATTTCAGTATTGCTATTAATAAATCATTTGAGTTTCACAATATGAATCTGTGAATATTTTGCCCCTTATTGAAAATGTTGGTTGTGCCCAAGCTGTTTTCATGTTTTCCTGTACTCATTCACTCAGAAAAAATAATTATTTATAGAAATGAATAAAGTTTTTTGACTAATAATTCCATATTTTACTTTGACCCTTGATGTTATTTTATGTAACTTTTTGTTATTTTCCCTCAGCTATATGGAAGAAATATTTTTTTAGCCCCTACCAGCTGTGGCCATGCCTTATTCTCTCTAATTTGGAATTGAAGTCACATCTCTAATCATTACTAATCAATTTTTTTTCTATTGCAAATTTTTGGTAGAGTCCACGTTGCAAAGTGATTATTCAATGAGCATAGTTTGTCTTTTTAAGCATTCCTTGCCTCCAACCTGTTGCACGTTGTGTTTAGATACATTTGTTTGAGCCCTGGAAAGAACATATATAGTGGTTTTAAATCACATTACTGTGTGATACTGAGAAAGGTACCTGTTTTTTCTGAGTTTTGGTGAGCTCTGTGTAAAATGGGAGTGATACTGGGAAAATAATATGACATAGGAATAACTGTTGTTTAAAATGAGCTCTTGCTGCAAAGCATTTAGTACGATGCTTGGTATATTGAATACTCAACACTTGTTACCTTCTTCTTCCTTCTTATCTCCCCTTTCTGGTGGTAGATGAGCTCCTTCATGTTAGTAGGTTTTTATTAATTACCTCTGTGTTTTTCAAACCTGGCCCAGACCGGAACCACGTAAGTGTTAAATACGTTATTTTTACAACTTTAACAAACTTTACCCAATTATTCATAAAAATTCCATCTCCCTATGTTTCTAACTTTTTAGAATTTGAGGCAGTATTTCCTTCTTCCTTGTTAATGGGCCTCGCCTTTTAATGAAATGTATTTAATACGTTGCTAGTCAGGAATAGGCATAATATAATGATCTTATAACTGGCAGTAATACTTTCTTGAATTCTATGAAGTCTCATGAAAGAACATCTAATTGTATATTTGCAGTTTTGTCATTTTCCCTTGGAATTTTTAATTGCTTTTGAATCATTTACACTTTTCTTCCCTGCCTCCCACATTGCAACAATCAATAGAGCTGATTGTATTTATTTCTCTGGTCGTAACTAAAATTCCAGTAAAGGTTTTGGTGCTGTCAGCCAGATTGTGTTGGAGCCAGGGATTCCATTTCTCACTAACAAACTAATATCTTCCATTATTTTTCTTCCATGTGTAATGACAGTGTTTATTGTTGTTCCGAAGCCAATTTGAAGCATAACTTTAGAAACATTGTGTTTTAATTTGACCATATTAGATTTTTATAAAAGGCCTCTAAGCATGAGATAAAGGTTTTCTTTTTAATGAAGATTAATAACCTATTTAGATGTATTCATGAAGAACTGAAGATAATTTTGCCATGAGGCCATTTGTATAAAGGCACGAGCAGATGGGTCTTATTCCTAACCCTGAAGGCGAACAGACTAGACTCGCCTCTAATTGCTTGGGGAAGGAGATGTCTATGGCCATGGCTCTCTCCCAAGGACACACTGATCTTCGCTGTGACAACTCTTAAATTTGATACTTCGAACAAGGCAAAAACTACATTCAGTAAAAATACTGTATAGCACTGTCTACTCAGAGTAACAAAGAAGAGACTGTCTAGTGAATGAGTTTTCACTTTATTTGTGAAGCAGTGGCAAGTTTACATACGAGTGTATCAGATGAACAGAAATTTAGGAAATTAGGACGTTGTTTGGAAATTGCCTGCGACCTTTGGGAATAACAACTTTAGAGTAAGGAATTTGTGATTCACTGTACAATCTTCTACAGCCTCTTGTCTCTTTTGTTGTCTGTTCTGTGGGACTAAATACTTTTCTTTGAGGGCTGTTTAAAGGTGGAATAAGCACTGGTCCATAGTAAGTGCTTAGCAACTGTAATTATGTAATTATGATGTTTAGTTTCTGGGAACATTTGTAAATGAAGGTGCTGATTACTAGTTAGTTTGCCCATCTACATTATTCTGGTTCATAAAGTTAAAAAAATCTCAAAAACTAAATATCTTCCATTATAAAGTAGTCAGATCAATCCTTATTTGTTGAGAATTAATAAACTCTTAGGTTCTTAACTAGCTATCTCTTAAATAACTGGATAAATGAACAAACCATACAATTTATAAGAATTTGGAACAAGAACCAAAAATTCCCAAAACATGGATCAAAACTCAAGCAGATATCATTCATAAATACAAATTATGGAATATCAGATAAATAGCACAATTCTATGTATAGAGTGAGTGTCTAGTAAACATTTTGGTTATTATTAGTCAAAGAAAAATAAGTGGTACCATTAGATTGTAGGAAAGAATTAACTAGCACCACTATTTTACACCAGTGGAAAGATTATTGTTTGGAGTCCTTTTTTAATTACTTATTGATTGGAAGAATTTGCCACTGGAAGAGACTGTTAAGTTTATTTATCCCTGACCTCTAGTTTTATAAATGAAGAAGCTGAGGCCCGGAGGTTAAGTGACTTGGCGAGAGGCAGGCTTAGACTTAGACATCAGGGCAGATGTACTGAGAGCTAAGGGAGGAGATAAAGCCTGAGGGAAAAGGGTTGCTGAAAGAGGACATTTTCTAAGAAGATTTTAAATGAAGGATAAACCTCTTCCTTACTAATTTTCACTAATTTTCAATGAGAATGGAAGATGTGCGAGTACCGCTCTTTTGTGACTATTCTGTGGCCTTTTTGACTCTTTAAATGGCAAGTCAGCTTTACCTTGCTATTAAAAAGACCAGGCTCCAAGTAATTGCTCCTTTCCAGAAGGTGAGGATACTTGCATTTGGACTGCAAAATGACCTTTATGTTCATGTAGATAGATTTTTCTCTTGGTAGATATTCATTTATACCTGTAATGGAGTGACAGATCTAGCTCTCCAGGTGGGGGAGAAGGTTAGCATCCTACTCTGGCTGAAACTTGTGAGGAGGGACAGAGAATGAATATATTGATAAGAGAGCACAGGTCTAAAGCACAAGGTCTGCTTTCATAAGAGTGAAAGCACTGATTCCCATTTTTCATTGCTTTTTATCCTGCGGATTGCTACTATCTATCGGTATCACTCATTCACTTAATAAGTACAGGTTGGTATATGCTACCAGTCAGGTACTGTTCTAGATGCTGGAGGTGTTATAGTGAACAAAACCAACAATCACCTTTGTCTTTACAGAACTTACAGCCTGTTAGGAAGAGACAATAAATCATATTTCTTCCCTCTCTCACCTGCTCACCTTGATACCCTGCCTCTAAGATTCTTAAGGAACCTTGATGTTTCTTTCCTACAAACATCAAGTAGTTCAGCTCTATTCTAATTTATTCCACCTTCTTCTGACCCCTATTAAGCTTTTACCTTGTTAAGCCAGAAACCTCAAATGCTCTTGCTGAACCCTTATTTGCCTAACAGATCCTAAATAGGGAGAGTTCTTATATATTGTCTCTTTACTTTTACATGGTGAAATGTGAATGACCATCTTTGAATTTACATATATCTCCAAATAATTTTCAGATGAGAATTTTGCTAATACAAGTGTATCTCTTGCATGGATTGCAGATGTATATTCAGACTGAGCACAGAAATCAAGATCTGAGATTGAGTTAAGTAATGTATAAAATTTAGGTCAGTTGGGGGAAGGGTATGTCAGGCTGGAGAACAGTATATCTCAGGGGTGAAAATGATGATGAAGACAAAAAGTAGGTAGCACATTTAAGAAAATGACCCTGAATTTTAGACACAAAATACACTGAGCACTTGTAATCAGAAAGAAATCAATAACTGCTGCCTAATCATTGACCAGAGGCAGGCACATGGATTACAGTGATGGAGTTGTTTTCTAGTGCCCTCAGTGAAGGATCTACAAATGACATGGCCTCTTGCAAACAGAGATTTTGATTTATAGTGCTTTTTTTAGGGCAGGATGAAATGTTTCAGAGGTAATAGGTGTTACTGAAAATGACACTTTATTGTTGAAAGCCTGAGTGGCAGTGCTCATTTTTTCAGTTTAACATGATAGAAAAATTCTCATCTTTCATGATGTCAGCCATTATTTCCCTCATTATTCCCACTGGAATGGTGATTTAACCTCAAATTTGGTATTTGGGAAGTCGAAATTCGATCACGTACAATTAAGTTGTAAATTGAAATGTCTTGGAGCTCTATAACAGAAGGAAATTTAAACAGTGAAAATTTTATTTTTAAAATAACTTATGAGGTATTTAATTAGGATGTTATTGACATCACTTATTTAACTCCTTTATTTACTGTGTAGGTCCATTGTACTTAGCTTTTGAAAAGCTATAATTGCCTCTTTTTGACAGGTTATATTTTCCAAAGATGGCCGTCACAATATATCTACTTCTGCAGACTGTACTATCATGTGACGTTGGCATTGTTTTCATTGAGTGATGAGGTCTATGTCTTTGAACCTGAGCTGACTTTGTAATTGCCTTGACCAATAGTTAGAAGTAATATCATGTGACTTCTGAAGCTAAGTCATTACAATGCCATGAAAATGACATGTATTTCCACCTTACTGTTTTGGGATGTCTACTCTTGGAATCCAGCCAATGTGCTGTGAGGAAATGTGGAGGTATGCTTGCCAACCACCCAAGCCGAGGTAAGTTCTCCTTGACAGTCAGTGATCATCTATATGAGCGAGTGAGATCAGCTATATGAGTGAATTTTCACATGATTCCATCCTGCAGACATAGAGTCACTCTCTGCACCAGCAAGCCTTTCAGCCATCCTGGTTGACACTGTGTGGAGCAAAGACATGTCATACATAGATTGTAGATTCATGGGCAAAATAAAATGATTGTAGTTTTAAACCACTAAGTTTGGAACAGTTCAAGATAGTTTATTTCACAGCAGTAAATAACCAGAATGCATGGCTAACATATCCAGATTTAAATGTCTTAAGTAAATTATTATAACAGGGACTGCTCATTTAGTTTGCTCACACTAGAGAATAGTAGCTTGACTCTAATAGCCAGATAAAGTCCATGTGATCTAGTCAACAAATAACATCTAGATGTATTTTTAGTGTGGTGGTTGAGAGTGAGACTATCTGTACAGCTCTACCACTTACTAGTTTATGAGCAAGTTACTTAGTTTCTTCATCTATAAATTGGGGATGATACCAATACACTTACCTCATAGAGTTGTTGTAAAGATTAAATGAGTACATGGAAAGCACTTAGAACACTATTTGGCACATACTAAGTACTCGATAAATGTTATGTACTGTTAGCATCATTATAATTCTTTATGAAGACAATTCAAGGATTTCTTGAGAGCATTGGAACCCATAGGTGATCATGACTATCTCAAGTTTTCTGTATGTTCTTACATATGATTAATTATATATGCTATATAATGGTTTTTGATATTAGCCCCAGGATTCTCCTCAGTAAGAAGTCCCCATGAGAGTCTTTAACCAGCAGGGACATGGAAATAATTTTGGTACAGACTAAATCCTCCCTGTGCTTGTGCACCTGCTGAGGTGTCTGCTTTTAGCTGTAGACTCGTAACTATATCTTATTTGCTCATGCTCTTGAAATACAATTTTAAGTATAGACTAGAGGCTTGATTTATCTGTGGATTTCTAAGTGTGGTTTTGCTTCTCTTGAGTTTGTTCTGCAAATTGCTGGCTGTGGTCATGTAATACTGTATCTCTAACCTGACCATTCCCATCTGTGTTTTCTTTGCTGTAATCAATGTCTTCTGTGTGCTGCAAAGATAGGAGGTGGGTTTTAAATCTTCCTTGGTGGGAAGATGTGCTTCCTGCCTGGAGTATGATTTGAAAATAGATAACCCATTGTTCAAAAACACAGTCACCATGATAATTCCTGGGTAACACCATTAAGTAAACCTTTCATAGCAGCAGCCAAGGGTGTACTGTTTAATAACTCCATGCACAGTACCCTATAAGTTACATTGATGATTCTGGCTATTGAAATATAGGTATTGAATTTAATTTGCTACTTATTGGGCTTGTATTTCAGGTTTTTTTGTGAATTATTTTGAAAACAAATAGAATTCCATCAAATCCATATATAGCATAGAGGAGAGATTTAAAACTCTGTATTGGTTTTATTGTTGAGGTACATTCAATAAAAAAAATCTTTATTATGATGTGATTATTTAAATAATTACAAATAATTAGTTTTCAAAAACTTTTTAGTAAATTGATTTTCACAAATATTGTGAAGAGTTAAAATTATTTAAGCATATGTATTCATTGTCAGTAATAATATACCTGGTCATTAAATGTTAATAATATTTGGAGATTTTCAAATAAAAATAACAATAATGTCTTATGTTTATATTGCATTATGAGAACAAAGCACTTCAACACACTTGTCTGGGTAGGAACAGAGGATATTATTAACCTCCAATTTTATGAAGAAAACTGAAAATCTAGCCAAAGCTGGAGAAGGAGTAAATTAGATAGAATTTGCATTTGACTCAAAATAACAAGGCTCAAAGGTTTCTTTCTTCTTTTGTAACAAAACATCAAGGGGAAGGCAACCCAGTGTTGGGATGGCAGCTCCATGATGCCATAAGGAATCCAGGTCTTCCCCTCTTTCTTCTCTGCCTTTCTTAGCATATTGGTTTTGTGCTCAGAGTTTTAAGATGATGGCTCCAACTTTAGGCATCACATCTACATTCCTAGAAGAAAGAATAGGAAGGGAAAAATGCCAAATGATCAGGACAGCTGAGCTTATCCCCCCTTTTTTTTTTTATCAAGAAAATAGTAGCTTTTCCAGTAGCCCATCCATTGGACTTGCATTTACATCTCATAGGTCATATAGCTCCACCAACTTCAAAGGAATAATGGTAGTTATCTATTGTTGCATAACAAATTATCCTACTGTAGAAGCTGAAACCACGTTTATTGTCTCATAGTTTCTGTGGGTCAGGACAGAGGTTTAGCTGGGTGCCTCTTTCTCAGAGTGTCTCACAGGGCTGCACCCAAGGTGTCAGTTAGGACTCTGGTTTCATATGAAGACTTGACTGAGAGAGAATCTATCTCTAAGCTCACTCATGTGATTGTTGGCAGGATTCAGTCCCTACTGAGTGTTGGCCTCAGTTCCTTACTGGCTGTTGGCTGGTATCTCTGTTCTTGTCATGAGGATATCTCCACAAATCAAGTCACAACATGGCAGTTGTTGACTTTTTTCAAGAGTGAACAAGGGAGGGTGGTCCAAAATGGAAGCCCCAGTCTTTTTTTAACCTCATTTTGGAAGTGACATTGCATTACTTGTGCCTTATTCTACTTATTGAATGTAGGTCCAACCCACAGTCCATGGGAAGAGATTATACAAATGCAACAAGGTGGGAATCATTGGAGTCATCTTAGAGGCTGAGTGCTTTTTAGTTGGGATATTACCATTGCACGCAAGATTAGGAGGAAGAGAAGAATGGATATTGGGGAGGCAGATAGCCACTGCTACCACAGGAATAGGTAAAGAGCACAGTGTAGAGACAGAAGGAACTGGATTTAAGTCCTAGAATTGGTACCTCTTAAATCCATTAATTAAATCTTTGACCTTTTATTTTCTGAACAAAGTCACAGGGTTGTAGTCTAAATTAAATGAAATAATCTAGCATAAATGTGTGCTTTGTAAATCCTCAATGAATGGTAGCTCTCTCCTATTTCTGCATAGCGGAGCTGGAACTAGAATCTAGTTTCAAAGGTAAAAGGAGCGATTTTCCCCAAAATAACACATGGCAGCACATAAATTTGAATTTTAAGATCTACAGTTAGGAAGCATAAAATCTAGACCATTTATTTCCTTATTTAGAAGTTACGATCTTTATTGAGTCGGCCCTCTCACCATCTAGACAATGTAAAGGAACTGTGTATAGCAGAGTTAAGTCTTTCCTGCAAATTCATTGTTAGAATACCTTTACCAAACAAAGTGTGTGCTTCTTTTATTTTTAAAAATCATAATTTTTTGTTTATCCTTTTATATAGTCTTTATCTTCTTAACCTGTTTTTGGTTAGATAAAGTTATCTCAGGATCTTGCTGCAAAGGTAAATTTTTTTCTTTTCTGCTTTTGAAACTTAAATCCAGGTTACAGTTTTTGTAGCAGATAGGAACTGATTTTTTTAAGTGAATTTTCTTTATGTTGCTTTTAGCTGATTGAAGTCAATTTATGTTTAGAATTTAGCATATTATTACAGTAGAGTCACTTGCCTAATATTGTCGTTATAAATTCATCCAATTATTCATTCAACAAATGTATTTTGAGGGCCTGCTTTATGCAAACACCAAGGAAGTTGATGTGGGGGAGACAGACATAAAATGTATTTTCGACATCAAGAAATTTATAATGCAAAAAGGGAAGTAACACATGAACACAAATAATTGTAATTGAAGGTGATTTCTGATAAACATGGTAAGAAGCACTAAATGTTAAGGGGATTTACAGAGAAGAAAGGACCGCTTCCAGCTTGTGGATCTTAGGGTGAACCATTCTAGGTAGGGCATAGCCAGCTCCTGACTAGAGATTAAGCACATTAAGTATGTGAAAGGAAGACTTGCTGACATTGTCACCTTCTCTGCTGAAGTGCTTGGTTGACATAAATAGGAGCTTTGTTTACTATAATTCAGTTGGGATAGAAGGCCTTTTAAATCAAAATACTTAACCTCTCTGCCCTAGGAAAAGTAGGAAACAGCACATTTGCAGAAAGAGCTCGGCAATGTATGGGCCCTTTACATTGCTTAGTGGTAATTTGGCCCATGCCCAAAACAGGGTAATAGAGAACAAGGCAGGAAGAATGAAGGAAGACAAAAGGCACTGAACAGACACAGTAACATGGATAAGCTGAGTGGTCAAAACTTCATCTAGTAATAGACTCTAGTGCATGCTAGTGAAGAAACCCTGTGAAGTCATACTGCCTAGAGTGTCAAACTGTGGTTCTGCTGTTTTCTAATTATTTGACGTTGGACAAGCGAATTTTTTTCTTGTCTCAGTTTTCTCATTTATATAATAAGAATAGTAATATCATTTCATAGGGTTGTTGTACTAATTAAATGAGTTAAGACATATGAATTCTTAGAATAGTGCCAGGCTCACGGTAAGCACTCAGTGTATGTTAGCTGTTGTCGTTTGAAGTGTGGTGAATTTGTAGAATGCCAATCACTCACTTTCAAATGGAAGCACAAAATAAGTTTTCAAAAACAAATTGATTACCCGTTTTTAGTATTTCATCTCCTCATAGAGAACTGAGAATGGAGCAAATTTAGAGAGTGTTACTAGATTGTGACTATTCTGAGTTGACAGTTTGGAGTTTTGTAAAGAAGGCGAACTAAAGCAGCCTTGCTGGCACTCTACTTGGTAATACTCATTGTAGCATGGATTCATTTCCTAGGGCTGCTGCAACAAAGCACTACAAACTTTGGGGCTTAACACCCCATCAATTTATTCTCTCACAGTTCTGGGAGCTAGAAGGTAACAACAGGGATATCCACCCTCTGAGATTCTGGGTAGCATCCTTGCCTCAT
This sequence comes from Eidolon dupreanum, assembly GCA_028627145.1. Taxonomy (NCBI): domain Eukaryota; kingdom Metazoa; phylum Chordata; class Mammalia; order Chiroptera; family Pteropodidae; genus Eidolon; species Eidolon dupreanum. The sequence continues at coordinate 54,002,002 of CM053503.1, read as the reverse complement.
CCTAGCTTCTGATGTTGGCTGTTGATCCCTGGTATTCCTTGGCTCGCTGCTGCATCAATCCAGTCTCTGCCTCTGTCATCACATGGCATTTTCCTCTTATAAGGACACCAGTCTTCCTGGGTTAGGGTTTACCCGAATGACTTCCTCTTAACTTGATGATGTCTGCTAAGACCTTGTTTCCAAATAAGGACACATTTGCAGTCATAGGTACAGGTGCATATCTTTTTTTGTTTTATTTTTGTAATTTAAAGACTTCATTTAAGAAAATATTTATTTAAATTTATTAGGATAATATTGGTTAATAAAATTATATAGGTTTTAAGTGTACAATTCTGTAATACATCATCTGTATATTGCGTTGCATATTTACCATCTAAAGTCAAAGCTCCTTCCATCACCATGTATTTGACCTCCCTTACTCTTTTCTACCTCTCCCCTCTCTCCTTTCCTTCTGGTAACCACTAGACTGGTGTCCATGTCTATGAATTCTTGTTTGTTTGGACGTCTTGTTTGTTTGTTGCTTTCAGTTTTATAAACCACATGTGAGTGAAAGCAGAAGGAGTATAGCTCAGTGGTACATATCTTTTTGGGAGACATAATTCAGCCCTTAACCAAAATTCAATATAAATTCAAAATTAAGATTTGGAGTCCTAGGAGGCATTGGAGGGAGTTTTGATGAGTTTTTGAAGACAGAAGCTCTAGAGCTCTAACTTTTTAGGGTTGCCTAATATGGGCTATTGCCATATGAGCTAGGTTAGCGACTCACTTTCACTCCTGGGTCCACTCATTGAGTTTCTTTCTACCTTTCCAAAATGTATGAATTCATATAAAAGTTATTCCTGAATTATCTAGTGGTGATGGTACCTGTAAGATAACAGGTCATTGTTCTTTTTTCAAGTAAAAGAGAAGCTTTGTGGTTTTGGGGGTGTTGTGTGAATCTTCAAGTAGGGTCATGAAGATCAAATGTTTGGAATTTATTGCTGTGAAGGGAGAACAGATTATTTTTCATTTAAATCCTTGGGAAGAGTCACACATGGGATCACAGCGGGTTAAGTAAATCATATGTCCCGGGGCAGCAACCCAGATGGTGTAAAGTTACTGACCTAGTACAGAGAATTGAGGCATGCTGCCCAAGGCATAAAACTTGGCTGATTTCTTTGGGCTCGAGCTGTCGCCGGGGCACGGTCTATCACTTTGCCATTTGTTCCCGTGGATCCTGAAAGATGCAGATAAAATTTTCAAAGGCTCAGCTGCCTGGAATTTAAGAATGAACTTGGTTAGAAGTCAGACCAAGTAAAAGAAAATGAAAATGTCATTGCACAAGAGAAAAATGAGCAATTTGGTGGAATACAGTATTTTTAAAATAGAGTTTTGTTTTCTTTAGTTGTTTTCGTTTAATTTTTGTGTTAGCTTTTGAGGCAAATACTTCTCTTTTTGGCTTTAATCTAGTAACACTTAATGTTTTGGAAGAAATAGAAAACAGCTGGTCTGAGACAGATGAAAGAAAAGAATGCTAAAGAGTGAATCATGTGGCACTATCACTCAGACAGTGGCATTGCCTTCTTGGAAGAAATAGGACCAGTTTGAGGAAGGCTGGAGCTGTTATAATTACCCAAGAAACGGGCTTATGGGAGAGATTAGTCATTTCTAATTACACAGTCAAAAGTAGGTACATCAAAATTATGGGATTTTGATATGCATGCATTGATTAATCTACAATTCAAAACAATTTATTTTTGTAGAAATGCTTTTAAGTTAAACTTTCAAAAAGTTTTTAGCATATAGTGCTTTTCTGGTGTAATGAAAGAGAGTCCCTTTTTTTGTATGCGTGAATTTGTACTTGCAAAAAATCATCTTAATACTCCCTGGGGTCACATCTGTGCATTAATTCCTGTTAAGATAATTTCTGCATTTGGATTTAAAGTCTAAAATGAAAAACTTTATTAAAAGTAGACCCCAACTCTGGAACTAACAGCAGTGGAAGAAGGAAAGCATTCTTTAATGATATATTACGAAACTTGAATGTTCAGACATTTTAGTTAGGTGAAACAACATTCCTATGTGAAAAAGAAGCCATAGACAAAAAAATACATATTGGATGATTCCCATTTAAAGTTCAATCATAGCCAAAATTACAGTGTTAAAAGTCAGAATAGTGGTATACTTTGGGGAGAGGTAGTGCTGTTTCATAATCTGGCAGCCAATGATTTGACAGTGTTCATTTTGTGAAAATTTATCAAGCTATATACTTAATCATGTGTGGACTTTCCTGTTACATTTTAAAAAGTTAAAAGATATGTTATAGAACTTAATAGACATTCAGAATTTTTCTTAAGATAATTTTATCCTAAAGAAATTTAAATTTTGTAGACTTGTTCATTTGATGAAAATTGACCTAATCTTGAACATGGCAGTTTGGGAATGTTAATGTTTAGATTTTGTTTTTTCATAATTCAACCAAATTGAGGAATCTTACTCTGGGAGCTGTCCATTAATAAATTCCTTATAATTAGCAAAATGCATCTGTTTCTAAAATTGTTTTTTTCAATCATATAAGTGTGCTCAAGGGCCTCAGTGGGGGTCACGATTAGCTAAAATTTATTTTAAGTTAACAAAACAGAATTTGTTTTTCAAATTTCTCTTTAGCTCCACAGTTCATAAACTTGAATGTATGCATGTGTATATGCGAGTTTTAGGAATTCAAAGACTGAACAAAAGAAAAAGACTAAGAAAATATAGAAGAGATATAGAAGAGTTCAAGAAGAGTGGGGGTGAGTGGAAATAATGAAGACGCAAGTCTTCAAGTGTTCATTTAAAAGCAAAACAATGGAATATTCTTTTGGCAAGATGTGACACTTACAGTGAGGCATTTGTATTTAAATCCTATTGATTGGATGGACTTAGCTGTTCAAACTATAGAAGAAGTGGTGGTGATGGTGTTGGTTTAAGCAGTTTAGATTTTAAGTATTGCTCATTTAAAACACTTTGGTTCTGTACTAGGTGAAGAATATAAAACATAAAATAAAATATGATATAGTATAATATGTCTGTCTATCAAGACTTGCTCTCTAGTTGGAGAAACATAGCATTTAGAGCTCTAATGCTTAAATGAAATATATGTGCAAGGTAAGTGGTATAAACACATACACAGTAACAATATTTGACACTTATCGAGCATGTATTTGTGTACTAGTCAAGTGACAAAGACCAGGTTTCTAATAGAAAAATGGCAAAGGACTGGACCAGGTAGTCTTATCAGGAAAGAATTCCAAATGGGCAATACTATATGGAAATGTGTTCAGCATTGTTAGTAATCAAAGATTCACAAATTAAAATTTCATTTATCAGGTTGGCCAAATTTAGAAAAATGATGATAGCTAATATTGATGAACTTTTATGGAAACTGGAAGTACCAATTAGTATAACCTTTCTAGTGGAAATTAAGTGTCTGGATCAACACTTAAAAATGTACCTACTATATGACCAGAGGCAGATACAGGGTTTGTGGAACCTGAGGCTTATGTGTTCTTTTGGGGTGTGGGACTTTTAAAAATATTCCAAAGTTATGAATACCAAGTTAGAGATGAAAGTGAGAATAAATTATAACAATTTTTTATGAATTAGTGAAAACTACAAAAATCACAAAATCCATCTCTAAGTGGCAAACTTGGGTTTGAGTCAGTGGCTCCAGGGCTTGGCTCACAACAGCTTTGCCATGATTGCCTCAGAATGCACCACTATATATGTCTGTTGACCAGTAGAGACCAAAATGTATTTGCAGCTTCTTGCCACCTCTACTGCTGGTGTCATGACCTTTAGAAACCTCTACTTTGTTTCTTCTGGGTCATTGAAATAGTCCTCCTAACTGGTCTCTGTTTCATCCTTGAATGAAATATACATATTGTGTTTATGAACATTTTTAGTAATTAACTTCTTGATATTCCTCTATAATATTTATTTCTTATGTTATTTTGGTTACTCTTTGATTGTCTTTTCATATGACAATGATTTTGTATTATTTTCTTCAAAGGCACAGGAAAGATAATTAGGTTCTGTAGCGTAGTAGGAAATTTAGCTTAGGAAATTTCTTTCTGTTATTAATAGGATGAATAAAACTTGAAAGTTCACATGCACACATATTTGCTGTTTATTGTATTTGCTGAGTTTATAATTGAAAATACTCCATTACTGAATATAATCCTGACGGGAGATTACTTTCATTTAGTCTAGGCAGTGATGAAAATAGAATTGAACCTTTTGCTTACAATTTTAGACACCTGATGATTGGAAGAATTTTCTACAGACTAGTTCCTGGCTCTGTGCATTTCAAATTGTATTTCTCTCCTACTATCCACATATTTCTGGTGCCAGACTTGACGAGAGGCATTCTCATTGTGACCTTTGGCCCTGGAGGCTGAGTTGGAATGATGGGCAGTAGGAATAGTCCTGACCATTTCTGTCTGGAATAGCTATCACTAACTAACTTTGGAAGAGACCTCAAAGTCCATATATAAAGCCACTAAACTAAAATATAATTCCCAACTCAATTTATCCTTACCAGCTGCCAAAAATGCCTATGGCTACTCCAAAGTCACTCATTATAAGAGTAAGCTTGATGAAAGGGAAATTGGAGTAGAAGGCAATAGCAGTCATAACAGATGCAGTTAAAATATCTTATTTTTTACAGAACTTACAAAAACATATTGCCTTGTGAATATATTTTGAGCACCCTTCTTATGTCTCAGAAGAGATCCCAGCAAATGAGCGGCCCTGAAGATTAAACTTTATTAGGCAGTTAATATATATGCTTCTCTCTATGACCAGCAATTGTGCTTCTAAGAATTTCTCCTGAGGGTAGTGTGCAATAAAAATCAATAACAGCAAACATTTGTTGAGTGCTTTCTATGCGCATTTGTTGAGTGCTTTCTACTCAGACTTCATTTTTTTTTATAATGAATATTTTGATTATAACAAAAATCATATTTCTATTTTTAAAAAATTCCAGAAAATAATACTAGCATGTAAATGATTTGAATGCAGATGATGTAAAAATTATGATTATTTTTACTTTACCTTTTTACTTCATCCTGTGTATGAACTTGTCCATTAAATTTACACACCAACCACTTACTTATCGAATGCTAGGCAGTGTTCTAGATGTTTAAATCCTGCCTTCATAAAGCTTACATTCAAGATTGGGGGAGATATTAGATAAATAAGTCAACAAGTAAGATAAATAAGTCAAGTCTGTAATATGTTAGTAATAAGTACTAAAGAAAAACAGTATAGCAGGTGAAGAGGTAAGAAATATTTTACGTTGGGAATAGGGGTTGAGATTGAAATACATCACTTCATGGAGAAAGTGACATTTGAGTAAAGACCTGAAGGAATTAGGCAGGTTTGTGGAGTGTAGTAAGGAAGGATTTTAGCATTTTCTTTGAATGATTTGGGAAGTATTTAGGACATGTTGAGTAGTAATATGATCTGACTTAGGATCAAACTTACATATGAAAAGTATCTCTCTGTCTGCTGGGTTGAGAGTGAGAGGTCAAGTATGGAACAGGGAGATGAGTTAGCAGGAATTCTAGTGATCTGATAGTGGCGGGGGGGCAGGGAGAGTCATGGGGATGTGGTCAGGGAAGCAGTGCTGTAGGTGGTGAGATAGGGCTAGATTCTGCGTTTGGTCTTTAACCATCAATTTGACATTTGAGTGGGAGGTGGGGTGTTCTTAGGCATTCACAACATAATTCCTGCAGGCCAACTTCAGACTCCTGTGGTCAGGCTGACTCCAGGTTCTGCCACTCAAGATGATTTACAGAGACCTTTGTTCATGACTTTTGGTGATTTCTTTTTTTTTTGCACTGAAATGACAAAAGTAGGTGTTCAAAAATTTGTGCATAAAGATATAAGTACAAAGAGATTTTTGGATTTTTTGTGCTCTCTCCTAGTTAATTGTGTAAAAGTAAACTTACAGGAAAAGGGTAATGTCAGGGTTGGGTATTCCTTTTTTGTTTGTTCGTTTGTAATTTTTATATTGCAGCCACTGCAATTGCTTGTTTAATATGTTAAAAACAGAGAAAAAAATTAAGAGAAAGGAAAAAGAAAGGATGCCTCCAAACCCTGGAACCTAGGAAAACTATGGACTTGAATATTCAAGATGCCAAAGGATATTCTTATGTAATTTTAATGCCTACCTTAAGTTAGGATGATAGAAAGAGAAGCCACAACTGTCCAAGTAGATGATGCACTTTTACTTGACATATACCCTTGGAAAATGTTTTAGTGTTTTATAGAATGGTATTCAAATGAATTACTATTTAAGGGGCAATGGAATGATCTTTCCTGGAATTCTTTAAAAATAGGATGAACACTAGTATAGCTGTGATGTTTTGATTTAGGCCAATAGAGTTTAGATTACTTGACAGACCATAGGTCCTAATTTAGTGTGATGAATTTATTCAGAATTCAAAAATCTTTTCAGAAGGCACACTTTATGTGGAGGCAGGAGGATCTGAACCAAAGGAATTACAGATGTCTTTAACAGACTGCAAAAAGGATTTTGAAGTGCATATTTATTTTTAAAAAGTTGCTCTCGGTCAGGAAAAAAATTAAAAAAATAAGTGTCCAAAGACTCTGGATGAACTAGATAGTGTGTGTATGTGTGTGTGTGTGTATGTGTGTGTGTGTGCGTATTTTTTCTTTTTGGTATTAAAGAATGCTTAAAAAAAGCTTTCAACCATAATTCTCTTGAAAATAATATAGTTTTATTGGACACATAGATTTTAAAAATTACATGTTTTTCTATTTATAGAAGAATGATGGGCTGTGTTTTAGAAAGAAATTGAAGCAACTTTTGTGAGAAAATATGTAAGTGGTATTGGAATAGAAATAAGCCTGGACGCTAGGGAGTCGCAAGGTCTGCTTTCATTTCAGACTCTTGATAGTTATATGATGTTTCAGAGCTAACTTTACTACTGCCATTGTGTCCCATTTTCTTTTATCTTCCCCTCTCCTCCTAGCCCACTTTTGGGAGTCAGAGATTTCTTTGAGAATCTGAAGGTAGCCATGGAAGTTACCATCAAAAGCAACCGTCAAATATGTACATGTATACATAACAGATTTACGTGTAAATTCAGTGGTGTTTCATGGTTTCTGGAAGCCATCTGTGGACCTCAACTAAGTGTAAGTCAATTAGAATTTGTCAGTAAGAACATGGGGGCTACAAAATGTGCCATGTGAACAATGGTTAGAGCATCTCAGTGTGATTAGCTAGAAAAGAAAAAGCTTGGGAGACATGCCAATAATGAGCTATCATACATATTTGAGGAGCTGTCATGTGAAAGGAATAAGTTTATTCCAGATTGCTTAGAGCTAGTAGCCACAGGCCACATTTGGTCATGTTAGCTAAAATTAAATAAAATTTGAAAATTCAGTTTTCCAGGTATAGTAGCCACATTTCAAGTGCCCAGTGGTTGCACATGGCTAGTAGTTACTGAGTTGAGCAGTTATAGAATATTTTATCATTGCAGAAAGATCTGTTGGACAGAGCAACTCTAGAATTTTAAACTTTAAACAGGGTAGATTATAGAAAGGCAGATTTCAGCTCATTATAAATAAAAGCATCCTATCAATTTAACTGTCCAGTGCCTGTTTGTTGAATGGGTTGCTTCAAAGAATAGTGAACTTCCTGTCATTTGATGGACTCACATAGAGACTGGATTCTTACTTATTTGGAATGTTGTAGAAGAGATTCCCACACAGAACTTAGGGTAAGCAAATGGAAAGAGGATTCAGCGATTCAATATTATTTTTGTAAAGATGAACACAGACTGAGAGCCAAGCGATTTCCCCAGGGACCCATGACTGGTTAGTGGCAGAGGCCAGGTGTCCTCATGAATCCCAGTATAGAGCATTTTTCCATTCCACTTACTGTCTAATGTTTCAGTTATAAGGTCCTCATGGTTCTTGTTGAACCACAGATTTCTGATTCTGGCGTTAGCCAGCTTTTTTGCTGTTCTTTCGTATAATTGCTCTGTGACAAAAACTACACTGTAGCTAAGCTATATTGGAACATATTATTCTCATTTCTGCCTTCAACTCTTTGCCACTGCTGTGCCCGTTATCACTGTGGTATTTCTTCACAACCTTGATTCTACTTATTTTCTAACTTCCACTGAAGCCCCAGAATACTTCAACTCACAACATTCCTTTGTTGTTGTTGTTGAACTACCTTTTACAATATATTTAAACATATATACTTTTTATGACTATTATATTGGTTTTGTCACTCTGATTAGCTTCTTAAAGGCTGAGATTACTGTTTTCATGTGTATGTCCTTTTCCTGAGTCCCTCATTAGAATACAAGTTTTATAAAGGCTGAGACCATACTTACCTGTCTTCTTCATCACTGTATCCCTACTATACAGTACATGGCCTAGCATCACAGTAAATGCTTAATAAATATTTGCCAAGTGAAAGAATTTTTATCTTCTAAAGAACCCAATACTAAGCTAAGCTTGTCATAAGTTCCCAGTTAATACTTTGTAGGTCAATATTTCTGTTCTCTATAAAAATAAGCATTAAAAATATGAGTATGAAAAAACAGTGTAAGGTACTCAAACATGTTAAGAGCTTGGAAGTCATCACTCTCATCCTTATAATAATAAAAAGCTGAAGAAACTGAAAATCAGTGACTTTTCTTGAACCCATCAGCGGTTGCAGGGCAAACACCACCCTGACATCTGGATAAACAAGTGAATCCAGGCAGTCATAGCTAAGATTTGCTTACCTGAAGCTGAAACAGTTGGAGCCGTTTATTGGAGGGACTACTTTAAATAGTAATTCTGATGACTCACTGGAGGCTGAGTTTAGTCTAGCTTAAGAGTGAGAAATTCCTGGGTATGGCAGTTTTAGAGGGGACCTCACACTTATGTGGATTTTTGCCTCTAAGAACCCCCCAGGTTCTCACAGCAAAGAGCCAAGAGAGATCCTCTCCTGGCTCTGGTAAGGGAAGGGGGAAAGGTAAGCATTGTGAAATCCTCCCAGAGTGTTCTCTATAATAATGGTCTACTCTCTGGGGGAAATGATTTTTAGCAGTGTTTTTATACCCCCTGGGGCAAGGACATTTCTCTGATTTGAACCCTCTCAAACTTTTCTGTATCACCTAAGACGGCGGGTGAGGGAAAAAAGCTAAGGAACACTGGTAAAGGTCACAGCACAGCAACACAAGCACACCAAAAGAATGAGATTTAATCATAAGATTATAGAATGCTTTCCATTCCCTACTCCTTATCATCACACCGTCAGGCTTCTCTATAATAACATTAGATTATACCTGAAGAAGCTGCGGGATACAGACTCTATCTAAGGAGGGGTTCTAAGGAAAGCCCAGAGATAACAGGGAAGACAAAACAAGGACACGAGAAATTTGAAGCTTCCAGCACCTACATATATAGCAAACATTAAACACAGCTCAATTCCTAGCTAGGTTAACATAGAATCTCACACTAGAGTCCTATTTACCTCAGTTCCTATAATCCAATATATCATGTCTGGCTTTCAACGAAAAATGTCAAGACATGCAAAAAAAGAAAGGAAAAACATAGTCTGAAGAGATAAAGCAAGCACCAGAACCAGACTCAGGTATGACACAGATTTTGGAGTGATGAGACAGGGAATTTAAAATAACTCTGATTCATATGTTAAGGACTCTAATGGAAAAATAGACTACATGCAAGCACAGAGATGGAAAATGTAAGCACGACTTGAAAGGAAATGTTAGAACTCTGAAAGAAACACAGTCGTAGATGTGGAGACCACCTCTCACAGACTCATCAGTGGACAAGACATGGGTAAGGCAGGTTTCAGTGAGCTCAAAGAGATGTCAGGAGAAACCTCCCAGACTGAAATGCACAGAGAAAAGACAATGAAGAAAAAACAAACAGAACATTTCACAACTGTGGTTCAATTACAGAAGGTGAAACCTTTGTGTAATTGGAATATCAAAAGGAGGAGAAAAAGAGAAAATAAAACAAAAGAAATATTTCAAGTAAAAATGACTAATATTTTTCCAAAGCTAAGGACAGACAACAAACCTCAGATCCAGGAAACTCAGAGACCACCAAACAGTATAAATACCTGCCTCCCAAATTTTTAGACCTAGATATATGATATTCAAACTGCAGAAAACCCAAGATATAAAGAAAATTTTGAAAGAAGCCATGGGATGGGGTGGGGTGAGGGGAACCTTAACTATAGAAGAACAAGAATGCAAATTACAGTGGCCTTCTCATCAGAAACCATGCACGTCTGGTGACATAGTTAAAGTACTGAAAGAACAAAAGCCCCACCAACCTTAAATTGTATATCCAGAGAAATTTTCCTTCAGAAGTAAAGATGAAGACTTTCTCAGACAAGCAAAACAGGGAATTCATTATCAGCGGATCTGCCTTTCATGAAATGTTAAAAGAAGTTCTTTAGAAGTAAAAATATAAAGTTCAGAAACTTGAATCTACTTAGTGAAAAGAAATGCATCAGAGAAGGAATACATGAAGCAAAATAAAATCTTTATTATTATTATTAATTGATCTACAAGAAAACCATTTGCTTAAACTAACACTAGCAGTTATATATTAGATGATTACAGCATAAGTGAAGTGAATGACAACAGTGTCATAAGAGATGGGAGAGAAGAATTGACAATATTCTGTTATAAGGTACAGGTACTACACATGAAGTGTCATAGTGTTACTTGAAAGTGGACTTGGATTAGTTTAAGATGCATATTGCCCAGTGAGGAGATGAAATAGTACTGTATAAAATGCTCAATTAAAATCAAAGAAGGCACAGTAAGAGGGGGGAAGAAACAAAGAAGAAAACACATAACAAGTAGAAAATAGTTACAAACATGGTAGATATTAATCCAGCTATATAAATAATCCCTTTAAATGTGAGTGTTCTAAATATACCAATTAACCAATTAAAAGATAGATATAAGAGTAGATTAAAAAAAATAAACCCCATTCTATATTGTCTACGAGAAACCTACTCTAAACATAAGGCCTCAGGTTAAAAGTAAAGGGATGGAGAAAGCTATACCGTGTTAACACCAATCAAAAGAAAACGGGAGTCATGATCTTAATTTCAGGTAGTGAAAATGTCTGTACAAGGAAAATTATCAAGAATAAAGAAAGACAGTAAAGAAAGGGGTCAGCTCACCAAGAACACATAACAATCCTAAACATGTATGCACCTAATAACAGCATTAAAATACATGAGGCAAAACCTGATGGAACTGCAAAGAGAAACAGATAACCCACTATAGTAGTTGCAGACCTCAAAACCCGCTTTTCAGTAGTTGATAGATCAAGCAGGCAAAAGCCAGTGAGGATATAGCTGACCTGAATGGCACTGCCAATCAACTTAATCTAATGGTCCTTTAATAGACTACTCTATCCAGCAACAGCAGAATTCACATTGTTCTAAGCTTGCATGGAACACTCACCAAAATAAACCATGTTCTAGGCCATAAAACACACCTTAACAAATTTTTTATAGTTAGATACCAAATCAGAAACAGACTCACGAATATATAGGACAATCTGGTGATGGCCATAAAGAGGAGGTTTGGGGGGTGCTGTGAGAAAGGGGTGAAGTGTTAAAGAAGTACAAATTAGTAGTTGATAGATAGTCACAGGGATGTGGGAAGCATGGCATAGGGAATGCAGTCAGCAGTAATGTAATGGTTAGGTGTAGAGCTGGAGGAGAGAAAAAGTAATCAGTTGGATCATTTCATAAACTACATAAGTGTCTAACCAATGTACTATATACTTGAAACTAATAATAAAAAAAAGTGGATACAGATGAAACTAATGGAATTAAACTGGAAATCAATAACAGAAAGATATTTAGAAAATCCCAAGAGACTTGGAAATTAAACAACACTTAAATTACGTGGATCAAAGAAGTCAAAAAACTTTGAATAAAATGAAATACAAGAATACAACTTACAAAAAATTGTGGGATGCAGCAAAAACAGTGTTTAAACAAAAGTTTAAGACATTAAATGCACATATTAGAAAAGAAGAGACAATGAAGCAGCAAAAATGTGTCTTTTAATAGGTAAATGGATAAACAAATGATGGTACTGTCATACAAAAAGTAAGTAAATGGGGGGAAGAGATAACCACCCTCAAGAAGATAGAACATAACTCTCCACTCCTTAAGGATGGGCTGTACATCATGATTTTGTCCCGAAGAGGATAGTATGTAAGGAGGAAAAAAGAGACTTTACAGTGATTACAGTAGTTACAAACATACCTCAGCCAGAAGATCAAGATTGATATCAGCATTGATAAGAGGTGTTGATATTATGTACTTTTGATATGATGTGATGAGAATGGCACTTGACCTCAGTGGTCTTCTTCCCCCAAACCCATAACCATAGTCTAATCATCAGAACGAATCTCAATTGAGAGACATTCCATGAAAATAAGTACCCTTCAAAACAAGGAAAGTTTAAGAAATTGTTAGAGCCAGGAGGAGCCTAAGCAGACATGGCAACTAAATGAAACATGTTATCTTGAATAGAATCCTGGAGCAGAAAAGAATATTAAGTAAAACTGAAGAAAACTTGAATAAGTAGGGACTTTATTTAATAATGTATCAATATTGTTCCATTAATTGTAGCAAATGTATATGTAGGATGTTAAAATATGGGAAACTCTGGGATTATAGGAACTCACTATCTTTGCAATTTTTTTCTGTAAATCTAAAACTGTTCTAAAAATACATTTTATTTAAAAAAAATCAATGTAAGTATACCTACACATGTTTCATTTGTAGAACTCTTACCCAAGGCTATTTGTTTTAGTTTCAAGAATTTCTGCTGAATAAAACTTTTGGTATTTATGATCGCCAGTTTATTTCTGGAATACAGCAATTCTTTTATTTTCTCTTAAAAACATTTGCAAGGACAAAATTGTCTTTTAGTTATAAAAATCCTGTGTCTTTCATATATTTTTCAGTGCATTGTCATTTTACAACTTTTTAATTAAGGACAAAATGTGTAGAGTTACAAATAAAAAATAAAGTTCATCTTTTTCAGCTACTCCTTGCTTTATCATTATGTTATAAAGAGTTAGTATTAAGAAGTCTGCACTTTGAAAGCAGACTGCCTGGCAGAAACTGCATTTTGCAATGGTGTCATGCAAACTCTGGGGAGCTCTGTAATTTAGAAGTCTCCCTGGTTCATTCATGCATTAAGAAGATGAGCCTTGCCGCTTTCTCATCCTGACAGAGGAGAATGTTGCCATGACAGCTGTTATGAGAGTGGAGATGCTGTAAAGAGCATCCATAATAAAAAGAGAAAATAGCCTGGCTTCTTGGTTCTCATTGATAATGCATGAAATAGCATGCATGTGTTCTCAAAATGCACCTTGAAAATCTGTTAGCTTTATTTTTGGCATAATACGTTATAAACATACACATGGACATCAACACATGGTCCCTCTTCATGAACCTAGGCAGCATGCAGAAAAATTAAATCTCAACTAAAACCACCTATAGATACCTCCTTTTCCGTCTTTAGAGTACAGACTGAAGAGCTACCATACTGAAGATTTAAAAATTTATTTTGTTTTATAAATGATTATTATAAAGGGAACAATTTCCTCTAAAGAGAAAATCTTTGGTTAAAAGATCATTGCTCCTAATACCCCAAAAGATGTTAGCGAATAATGAGAGAACTAAGTAGGACACATCTCTTTTGTCCCAGAGATAAAAATTTGTCTTTATCCAAAGACCTTGAAAGAATGTTTACTGATTAAAGGATATGGTATCTTCCATTTGCTTCAAAATAATATGAGAGTGGGGGACATGGTTAGGGCTGTAGACAAAACAAGATCAGCTCTGAGTTGATTATAGAATACTATTATGGGCTGAATTGTATCCCCCCTACCCCCAAATGTTGAAGTCCTAAGTGATTCAGTTAAAATGAGACATTTAGGTGGATCCTAATCTGATCTCACTGGTATTCTTATGAGAAGAGGTAATTTGAATGCATAAAGATACCAGGGATGCACATGCACCGAAGAAAGATGCAGGCACTCCTGGCTGGGACTGCATGGGCTTTGGATATTCTGAAAAAATCACCAGGAGGACCAGAGGAGTGAGACATACTGTTTATTACCTATGATGCAGGAGAGCAGGGTTGTGGCAAGGGAAGAGCCAAGGGCTGAGAGTGTCCTCCACTTGGTGTCCATTCTAAGGTGTGAACAGCCGCCGGCTTGTAGGGCAGGAGTCAAAATCTGTTCTGGCTTAAGCTGCTGTCGTAGGGCTACTAGTACTCTATTGGGTTGCTTAGCATTCTTTTTTAGGATTGACTCTGACCTTTGATAAATCCGTCCACAATTGTTTTCTGGTTACCTTTACTGGGCTGCTTTACCTCCTATTTTTACATTTAAACTTGACCTCTTCTCCTTCCCCTGAACCTGTTGGGATTCCCCACTTCTGCCTGGCCAGTTCAGTTTCCCCTAAATCTGCAACAGCTTGTGCTGCCTGCTGTATGGTTCTCCCCACTAGGGTGGGCAGGATGGGCCCCAAGGTACGGTAATGGGGTGGCAGGATGGTTTGGATGATACTGTCCTGCATACCTGTAGTAAGTGGTTCCACATCAGACCCTTCAAATGGTTCGGTATAAATGGCATGCTGCATGCCCATTACCCAAGGAATGCCTGCAGCTTGAGCATGGCTGTCCAACATGGCTGGGCTGTCGGAACATCACCTTTATTTGGTCAAGCTGCGTGGCAACCTGCTTGAGACCATCAGCAGCGACACATTTTCTTCATACTGGAGTGCCCCCTGTATGTGTTGGCACAGAGGGGTGGGTGGTGACCGAGGCCATTCAGGTCAACTCATCCCCAGACAGTGTTATGTTGTCCACACCAGTGTCCCAGAGGCAGAGTAGCCTCTCCGTGATATGATAGCCTATGATCCTGTCTGGCAGAACTTGACAGTTGGCTCTGCTAACTCTGCCAATGTATAGGGTTGGGTAGAGGTGTGTAGGTATTTAAGGGGAGGAGGCAGCTTCCTTGCATTCTGCCCCTCAGGGCATTCCTGTTGAGTTTTTAATTTTTGGACTTCTACCAGTGGCCCAAGACACTCATGCATCTTCCATTGGGTATTGCATTTCCATTTCTTCATTGGACTCAGACTTACTTTCTGCTATGGGATCCCATCTATTAGGGTTCCAGTCGGACTATGCAATTACTGCCTTTATGCGAGCTCTTGTTAGCTTTCACCCTCAAACTCTTACAAAGAGGCAGGCTGGGTCCTGCAGCTGCTCACTAGTCTGTTCTGTCGCCCCAGAATGTTCTTGTTATCGGCCTGTGTTAAATGTATGTCCCTCTCCAACTTCTTTCAGTTTTTTCACTTTTGCCTCGGTCTGCAACTGCCTAGCGGTAGCATCCCACAGTGCCTGCAAGAGGAGCCAGCTCACTGTGGCTGCCATGGCCTGTAATTCCTTCTTCCTTCCTGAGTAACAGAGTTTCCCTACTTTATGTAAAGTTTGTAAGAGGCCTGCGGGCATGTTGGGGATGTCCCCGTAGTCTCTGGGGGGCCTGAAGAATCTAAAGGGCTTGCTACCTTCAACTTCATGGACCCAGAGGTCCACCCTGGGATTCCCCCTGGCAGTCCCTCAAGCATGCTCTCACTTGGGGTTGACTCAGCTGGGGTACTTTCCAGAATATCTTGCTGGTTCCACCAACTGTAACGCAGGAGCTCCAGGTCTGGAACCTGCACCTGGGTTTTGGGTATTCTGAAAAAAAAAAACAAAAAACCAGGAGGACCAGAGGAGTGAGACATGTCATTTATTACTCATGATGCAGGAGAGCTCCAAGGGCGGCCGGTAGGAGCTGCAAAAACTGCACCCGGCCAAGGGCAAGCAAGCTTTATCCACACAAGAGGGAGCAGTTATCTCATTCGAAGAGCAGCCACTTTCTCAGATGGGTGGGAGAAAAATGTGCTGCTTCGTTGTAGGAGCAGATAACGTCCATGGGAGTAGGCACTGCCGAAAGCCCTTTGTGCATGGCCTTTCTTGGCTGCTGGCTGGGCAGCCATCAGTCTTCTGAGTATGTGGAGGGGCTATGTTCTGCGTTAAGCCCACAGAGGACATAGCAAAGAAGGCACCCATCTACAAGCCAAAGAGAGAGGCCTCAGAAAAATCCAAATCAACTGACATCTTGAACTTCTAGCTTCCAGAACTGTAAGAAAATAAATTTCTGTTGTTTAAGCCACCCAGCCAGTGGTATTTTGTTATGGTGATCCCACCAAACTGATATAAATATTTTTTATCATCAGGGCACATATTCTCTGCTCTCTGGCTACTTATGGATTAGAAGGGACTACAGATGAGTAATTATGCAATTATAGTATAGTGTGGTAAGTGTGAAAGGGGAAGTTTAAGTAGCTTTGGGAGCCCAATGATGGATAACAAAATCAGAACTGTGGGGATCAGGGAAGACTGCTGTAAGTAGGCAAGGGTTAGCCTGGTGAAAAGGGCAGGGGAAAGAGAATTTTAAGTAGAAGGAACATCGTATGCAGAGGCCTGAATATGGGAGCATGGCATATTTAGGAAGTTGAAGGTAGCTCAATAGGGATGAAGTTCAGGGTGTGTGTGAATGAGATTTACACCAGATTGATAAGCTTTTATCACCATCTAACATAAACACACTCCCATTTTGTTTAATGTCAGTCAGTTCCTTTCTACTAGAATGAAGCTCTGTGATGCCTTTTTGTCTCTCTTGTTCGCTGTTGTATTTTCATTGGCTAGAATGATGCCTAGTACATAGAAAGTGTTCAACCAAAAAAACTGATAAGTAAATGAATACAAATCATGATTTGTTTTTTTAAAAAATCACTTTGGCAGCAGTGTGGAAAATGTTTGGAATGTGGTCCCGAGCAGGAATATCAGTCCAGGAGGCTGTTGTGCTGGTCCTGCTGAAGTCGATGGGGAAGGCAGGAGGAACAGACTAGACTGCTGGGAGACTTACTCAGGAGGTGGGATCAGGAGAACCTGTGATCTAACTTGATGTGCGGTGTGAGGGAGAGGAAGGGAGTCCATTGTCACTCTCAAGTTTCTGGCTTCAGCACTGAGAGAAAGATAGGGACATTTCCTGAGGCAAGAAACATATGAAGAAAAGTAGATTTGGAGGTGGGCTGGAGATTCTGAGTTTAATTTTTGTCATGTCTAGCTTTTGGTAGCAGAGTGATATCCAAGTCAGGAGGTCTGCTTCACAGCGGCTAATCTAGAATTGGGAATCTTCAACTTAGAGGTAGACTAAAGCCATGGAAATGGATGCAATTATTCTAGAAGGGTGTGTAGACACAGGAGATAAGAATAAAGAGTATTGCAAGTGAAATGGAAAGAGGAAATGAAAGCAAGCAGTGAGAAGTTGAGTGTTCTTCTCAGAAGTTCTGTGGAATCCTTATTGTTACATTTGTCCTTACTTTATGGAACTTTAAGAACACTTCAAATTCTAGCTTTGAAACTAGAATCTTGGTAAATTACTTAACCACTTTTACATCTTATTCTTTCATCTGTAAAATGGGTCTGATTAGAATATCTACTGCTATCATATATTCATTATGAGGACTGTATGAGATATATGTAAAGCTCTAGCACATAATATACCCTCAATAATTGTTAGCTCTTATCAATATCATTTTAAATTATTTTGTTTCCAGTTTGGAACACTAGTGCTTATGGCTTCCAAGATCAACTACAGATTTCTCTAGTTGCACATCGTTGACTGTGAAGTAGCACTTCTTTATGTTATATTTGTGGATATGTATGTATGTGAATAATTGTTAAAATGCACAATATTCTTATCAGTTTTTAGTTATAAATTGTAAACCAAATGATATGAAAGCAAAACTTAATAAAATACAAATTCCAGAATAAAATTTAACATGCTGTTGACTAAACCTTATTCGTTATTGTTTAATCAGGATCTTACTGTCTTCTTTGTTTTCAGATGAACCTTTATATTAGTATTTTGAATATCTAAAAGTCCTGGACCCCTACACATTTACTGGCTCGTTAAAGTGCATGTTTTATCTGTTGTCTTCTTTAATCGACATCTTGATAGCAGGGCTTCCTATGGGGTGCCCAGTTGCTATCTCTTCCTGCCTGTTTTCTGTTGAGAAGCTACCTTCATTCTCTGATATCATGCTTTGGTCAAAGTGGCACTGTTTAGTTATAAGAAAGGCAAGTAATACGCTTCATGCTTGAGTTCATTGTAAAATGCTCCCCAATGATTATCTTTTCCTAATCAGAAGAGTCTTTTCTACCTGACCCACTTTTTCTGTCTTAGTTCCATTCCCTTTTGAAGTCCAATATGGAAATTCCTTTGCATAAAATTGTTTAAGATAATACATTAATCCTGTTAGTAGGTTTCTATACATTTCAAAAACTTGCCTCTACTTAAGATTTTCTTTTACTATTAAAGTAAATAAACTGTTTTCTTCTTAAATTTAGAAACTGTGTATTAGCCTGGGCTATACTTGCATCACCACTACCATAGCCACGGCAAAAATAGATGCTTTAATATCTGAAAAGGAAGAAGAAAAATATAACTATAAGTACATATATATCATTTGAATGAAGCTGACCCCAAGGGTAGGCTCTCAGGCAGGACTGGCCTATTTATGGCTGACCTTTCTGCCTCAAAACATCATTCTTTATACTGCCGGGCTATTTTCTAAAAAGTTTGCATGGTTACTCTACATAATAATTCACCCTTTTTAAATACAAGAGGGGAAATAAACATTTTTAAAGATAGAAATATATTTATTCATTTTCTCACCATTCATTCATTAATCAATCATTATTTTTTTTGATGCCAGGCAGTAATGGTAGTTTATTAACGTTTAGTAGTAAATAGAGTAGAGGCAATGCTGGCTCTCATGGAGCTTAGCATTTAGCAGAGAACAGAGACACTAAACAAACAACTTTGTAAGTAGTCAATAAATATTTGATGAACAAATGAGCTTTAAAAAAATTGGAATGGAAGATGTTCCCAAGAAAGGGAAAGGCAATTGATTTTATTCAAACGCTCCTGAACCTCCTGAACTCAAGGTTTTCTATAACTTGGACTGTTGTCAGTATCAAAAGATATGACAGGTAAAACAAGCCTTTGTAGTTTTTTTCTTAAATAGAGCTACTTCTTATAGTCTCTGTGAGAAGATGCACACGGAATTCTAAATAACAAACTCTAAATGATCCTTTAGAGTGCTTCATATTTTTAAGTGGGGCTTGCTTTTTTCCATGTAGTCATTCATCCTTTCTCCTACTCAAATTCTGTGCCACTTTCTTCCCTCCTGACTCCTACTCCTTCCAACACGGTAGCCAGCTCCCTCTTCTGTGGGGGAATCATCTGAGAAATGAGGAAATTTAGGAAGGTGACCAAGGTTGGGGATTAATGAGCAGTGATACAAAATTCCATCTTTCTATATAAATGCATGCCTGTTTTGTAGCCTGTTGAAAAGTAACATAGGTTTGAAAGTATTTTAAGGGAAATTATAAAAAATATATTTTCTGTGTGAACTAGACTCTGAACCAGTATATGCAATATTTCATCTTGTAGTAGTAGCATTTGGCACTGTTTGTTGCCTGTATCTTCTTTTTTTTAATTAAATTTATTGGGGTGACATTGGTTAACAAAATTATATAGGTTTCAAGTGTACAATTCAACAATGCATTATATGAATATTGCCTTGTGTGCTCACCACCCAAAGTTAAGTTTCCTTCTGTCACCATATATTTGACCTCCTTTACCCTTATCTACATACCCCCTCCCCTTCCCTCTGGTAACCACTAAGCTTTTGTCCATGTCCATGAGTCTCTGTTTATCTGGATCATTTGTTGCTTTCAGTTTTATACCCTACATATGAGTGAAATCATATGGTTTTTCAACTTTTTCTGTCTGACTTATTTTGCTTAGCGTGATAATCTCAGGATACATCCATGTTGTTGCAAATGGCAGTATTTCATTTTTTCTGATGACTGAGTAATATTCCATTGTATGTACGTCTTCTTTGAAAACTCTCTTCCTTTGATGTTCGTGGCAACGGATGCTCCTGGCATTCTTCCCAGTCCTGTGGTTGCTCTTCCTTAGTCTATTTCTGACCCATCCTGGTCTTCAGATGGAGTTCCTAAAAGTCCTCATTTCATCACAGTTTATATCAGGGTTTCTCAGCCTTAGCACTATTGACATTTGGTCTAGGCAATTTTTGTTGTCGGGGCCTGTCTTGTTCTTGGTAGGATATTTAGCCACTAGCATCATAGGAATACTGGCCTCTCTTCCCTAGATGCCCCCAGTTGTGACAACCAAAAATGTCTTAGATATTTTAAAATGTCCCCTGAAGGGCAAAATAACACCTATACCCCTGGTCAAGAACCACTGCTTTATACTCTTCCCCTAAGCAACCCTGCCAATGCTCTTGGATTCAATTATGATCTATATGTTAATCATGCTCATTATACCACCTCTGTTCAGACCTTGTTTCTGAGCTCCAGGGACAACATGTCTTTCTGGATATTTCTAAGAGATAGCAAAACTCAAAGTCAAAAATGCGAATCCTCCTACCACACTTCTCTCTTGGTGTTTCCTATCTTATGATAAGGCACTACCACTTACCCATCTCCCTCATTCCCCATTTCTAGTCAATTGCTAAATGCTGTTGATTTTGCATTCCAACTCTACCCTAGATCCATCTCTTCTCTCCATGTTTTCCATTTCACCATTGCAGGTGAAGCCATCATCCATTGCCTAGACCACCGATGAGCCTCAATCCTGGACTTAAAGAGTTTTTACTTCCCTTTAATTTATTCTCTGTATCACTCAGAGAATCTTATAAAACAATAAATTTGAAAAAATCACTTACATATTCTTATATCCGTTTTTAGGTTAAGGATCCAAATCCTAACAAGACTCGTGGCCTGTGTGATCTGACCCTTTCTACTTTCCCTCCATTTACTGAGTGTGCCATATATCTTCCCACCACCATGTCTGTGCACGTGACTGGAATATTCTCAGCCAGCTCCTCTTCAACCCCACCATCCTAGCTAATTCCTAGTGTTGGTGACATATGTAATTTTTCTCCCCTTATTTAAACTTTTACTAATGCTACTATAAAAGATGATTTCATCAGTTTCATTTTTTTATGTGTGTACCTGTTTCTTATTTTTAGAGAATTAGGGAAACATGAATATCCAAATTATATCATTTTCTAAAAATGAGATAAATATATTAATAAAATAGGAAACTAGCATGAGAAATAAGAACATGGAGATTGAATTATATACATATATACATGTATATATATTTGAAATTGCTTTTAAAAATGATATTTCCTATATATTAATTTTTGGTGTGTGTTTCCTGTTTTTTTTTTTTTTTTTAATTTTATTAGAATGTATCGAGATATTTGCAAGAAATGCTCTGGCAAGAAAATGTACTGTCATAAAGATTCAAAAGGAGATAATTTGTGGCTACTGAACCAGAAGTGTGTTTGAGTCATAAATTAAACCTGACAAACCTGTCATAAAATATAAGTTTTAATAGTAGCATGATCTGCGTTTTCATGACTATGTCGGAATCAGTAATATATCATCAGCTCTTTTTTAGATTGGCTCACATAATGCAAAAATATGAAAGTAAACACATTTTTTAGTCCAGAAGCAAACTTGTAAAATATAAATGTTGCTTAGAAAAAAAATCTATGAATTAGTTTAAATTACATATCATAGCATATGGAAAGTTAATATTTAAAAAGAAATAGGCTAGGCCATTAACCAAATTAGAGGGCAGTAAACTGGTGGAAGATGATGATGTATCTAAAAGTCAAAGAGTTAATTCCTTTAGTATATAAGCCTGTACATATCAATTAAAAAAGTCTAACAATAGAAAAGTGGGCAAAGTACTTGAATAGAAAAAAAATTTTGAAAGGATTTGAATGGCAAATAAATATTTAAAACATTGTTCATTCTAGTTAGGAATCAATTACAACTATAAAGAAAGTTTATTCATTAAATAGGAAATGAAACAAAAATGATAAATATCTGATATTGGAGAGTCTGTGGAGCAATGGGTGATCATTCTCTATAGGTGAGACTTTGGAAGGCTCTTTCCTAATAAAAGCCCTAAACTCACAATTTCTAATTTTAGGAGCTTGTCCTAAGGCAAGAATTAGTCATGAGTATGGTGATTTTGATATCAGAAAGTTTATCTCAGTGTTGTGTATAATATCAGAACATCTAGAAACAGTATAAATATCCATCAGTAGATGATAGTATGGTTTATACACATAGTGGAATATTATGTAGTTCAAAATATGATAATTTAAAGTGTGTATTCACATTGAAAAAATATTTATGATGAATTATTAGGTCAAAATGTAGGACACACCTAGCACCCAGATCTTGGTTCCTAATACCATCCTCCAATAAAAGAAACCAGGAATCCTTGGAGAAATAGCTAATTCTAGGACTGGGTCAGGAAATGTATGAAATGAGCATAGAGCATCTAAGTAGGGAGGTATTAAAGATAAAACCCACAGTGATAGGGGATTTCAAAGAGACGCCAGAAGCAACTGGCAGAGCCCCCAATGCCCAGAGCTGGCACAATTCAAACAGCAAAATAAAGTGTTGGATTATCATCCCAAGTGCAAAAGAAATATTCATACGTGTATACTAATATAAATAAATGACTGCATAAATAAAAGGAGAACAAGAGACAACTCTCTCATGCAGAAAGATTGCAAATAATTTATATAGCTGCTCCACCTGCAAGGAAGTGTAGTGTATATGCCCACTGCTTAAGTGCAGTCTACTTCTTCCCAAAGAGCAATATGGAAAAGGGGGACAAATGAGTAACTTTACAGTGGAGAAATGTGACAAACACTACCTGAGCCATGCGCTCAAGGTAAATGTCAATAGTGATAAGTCATGTTGATTTTACATACCCTTGATATAATGTAATGAAAATGGCATTTTACCTTTATGGTCTTCCTTCCCTAAGCCCCAAAGCCCAGTGTAATCATGAGAAAAACATCAGATTATAGCCCATCCTAATGACCTCAGTTTAATTTAGTTACCTCTTTAAAGACCTTGTCTCCAAATATGGCTATAGTCTGAGATACTTCAGATTATGCTAGGACTTCGACATAGGAATTTTTAGGGGAATGTAATTTAGGCCGAACACCAGGTTTTCATTGTCAGAGAAAGAAGTTACAAATAAGCAATAGAGGAGGGTTAGAATGAGTCCTGTGGTGATAGATTAGAGACAAAGATATTAGTGGAAATTCATATTAACGTAAATTTATACATATATGTATAGATACAGAAATAAATATAGGTATTTGTTACACATTGTTTGGTAGATGCACACATGTTGCATAGCTCATCTGCTGAGGTCCTAGAAGCAGGAATATTCCAGTAGCAGCTAGCATACCTAGTCCATATGTAGTTTCTAAGTACTATTCTCTGTTAAAAGGAGAAATGGTTGATTTTAGGACTAGGACAAGGGAAATATAAGATTAGTCTGGAAGAAAATTTAAGGAGAAATAGGATACGTACACAACCTTGAACTATCTCCCCCATCTTAAATATTTATTAAATACTGTGGTGGTTTTAACAGATGTACATAAATTCTTTTATATGCCTTTCTTTCCTTTAAGTGTGGACTAACGATTCACCTTCTGAAATTATGGAAGGAGAAAAATAGGAACCACCTTAACCAAGTGATCAAGTTCACCAGTGGTAAATCTTATTAATATATCTTATTACCACTGATGGGATGAAATGAGAAGGGCACATTGCCTCTGTTTCATTCTTCCCCCAATCTATAACCCCAGTTTATTCATTAAAAAAATGCAGAAAAAAACTCAAATTGAAGGACATTCTACAAATACCTGTTCAGTTTGCTTCAAAAGTGTCAAGGTTACAAAAAACAAGGGAAGACTGAGAAACTGTCACAGACCAGAGGAGAATAAACAGCAACGACAACTAAATGCAACGTGCAATCCTGGACTGGAAAAGATCATTAGTGAAAAAAATTTTGAAATCTGAATGAAGTATGAAAGTTAGTTAATAGTATTATACCAATGTTAATTTCTGAGTTTTGATAAATGTTATTTAAGATGTTGTCACTAGGGAAGCCTGAAGGGTATGTGGCAGTTTTTTATGCTGTCTTTACAACTTTTCTGTGAACCTAAAATTACTGTAAAATAAAAAGCTTAACAAATGTAGGATACATAATTTAATTAATTCACTCAGTAGCTGTTAAGTGCTTGATATCTGCCAGGTATTCTACGTGCTAAGAACACTGCAGTGACTAAAGTAGATAATGCGCTTACCTTTGTAGAGCTTTCATTTTATTGCCAATTGATCCTTTTTAAAAAACAATATTTTTTGTAAATATATAATCTATACTATGATATACATTCTACTGTTAAGGTTTAATTGGACAATAAATGGGAACATTTGGATGAAGGTGCTATTACTGTGTTTGAAAGATGAAATATATAACTGAGACCAGAATACAGACGTTTGGAAATAGGCAGGCCTTGCAGATACTACCTCCTTTCTTTAGATCAGTGATTCTTGAAGGTTGCCCCAGGAACCAGCAGCATTAGCCTGGCCTGAGAACTTGATAGAAGTGCAAATTATGACGCCGAACCCCAATTATAACAAATTGGAATCTTTGGGGGTCAGGCTCAGCATCCTGTTTTAGTAAGCCTTCCAGGTGATTCCACTGCTCCAAGTTACAATTTCCTTCTCTGTAAAATGCAAACCGTAATACAACCAGCCTCTGGTTTTATGTATAATGCAAGTGAGTAATGCAAACTAATTTAGACTTTATAAGTGGTTCAGTAAAAGGTACCAATTAAAGCTGGACATCGCCACCCCTCCCTTCAGATATCTTCCTGGCTAACTCCTTCACCGCCGTTGGACCTTTGCTTGAATGGGACTTAATCCAGGAGGCCTTCTTTGATTTCCTTCTATATAATTGCAGTATTACTCTCCCTCTTGGCCCACTGTCTGGAACTCCCAATCTTCTTTTCTATTCTCATAGTCCTCCCTCCCCTAATAGCATGTATCACCTTCTGACAAATGATATAATTTATACACACATTGTGTGCATTCTTAAACATCTGTCTCCCCTCTGCTAGATTGTGACTCCTCAAGGACAGGTGAACTTTGTTTTCAGTGATGTAGCCTAAGTGCTAAAATCAGTGCCTGGCCTGTAGTAGGCACTTTAATATTTGTTTTCACACTGAATGGTTGATATTATTGTGTTATGAAAGTGAGTTTCCAAATGTTCTTCAAGCACTTGAGGTGTTCTGAATGTTTGATTTAACTTATGAAAAGCCGCCATAATTAGGCTGTACTTTTGATGGTTGATGGTCTTCACACCTGAAGTCACCTGGAGAACTACAGCGTCAAGGCATGAATGGGGTGGAGGTCCACTTGGCTGCCCCATTCATCAGCCTTCCCTTTGTGCTCTAGTCCTGAGTGGCTGGATTCTGGGAGAAAATTCACTGGCAAAAATACTATGTAGCTAAAACAATTTGACACTCACTTCTTTATACCATTTAGTTAAAATGAGTTTGTTTTCCCAAATGTTGCTGAACTCTGCAGCCATTTCTTGTTGGTGAGAGTGGCAGTTAAGAGCTACGAAGTTGTTCTTGCAGAAGGAATTGAGTAGAGCTGTTGTGGGAGGAATTAGGAGAAGGGAAGAGATGAGACAAAGGGGATTTAGATGGACCAGGCAGATGCAGAGAGAGTGATAAATAAAGTAGGAGAGGTGATAAAGGCAAAGCCCCTATGGGGAGGAGGACACAAAACCCAGTAAGAGAAATGAGAACTTTGTGCAGGGGAATCAGCAGAGAATTCTGAGAAAGAAGTGTTGTGACACCTGCAAACAAGATGGGTTTTGACAATATTTTTTAACAGATTTGGGGATCAGGAAGAAGTATTGTCATCTACTGTGCAACAGACCAGATTTTGTTTGTGGAGTTTTATTATTGGAGTAGAGAAAGACCAGATCCTCATTATCTAGGTTGTAGGTGGTGTGCGTTTGTGCGTGTGTGTGTGTGTGTGTGTGTGTGTGACTCTTTCTTTGGTCTGTCATTTAGTAGCTGATACAGTGCTACCCAGTGTTTTTCAGTTTTGTCTTTTTTTATTCTTGCCTTTATTTCATTTTTTTTTTTTAAATCTTCTGTAGTACAGCCTCCTTAATCTGTCATCCTTGGGGAGAATGAAAAGTCTTCACAAGAAGCCACTGATAACCAGTTTACACCAACGCAGTAATAAAATCGTAACTGTGCTTTAGTGATGACATTTCTAAAAGCCCAACTCCTCTACTATTTTGCTGAGCAGAGTCTAAATTTCTTGATGTCTCAAGGATAACCATTGTGAAGATTGTGATTTATGCCACTACAAACCAACCAACAAAATCAAAACAACTAAGCTTTAATTTTCTTGTCTTAATATGGGAATAATGATATTACTACCCAATTCAGAGAATCAATCAACTGAGACAATTCTTAGGGCACTTCCTTGGGGCCTAGCACAGTAGAAAGTACCAAATGAATAATGGCCGCTAGTATCACCATCGCCATCTTCATCCTCCAGCCCCCAGATTGAGTCAGAAGAATCCACCTACCTCCTGGTCCTTTCCTTCACAGTCTAGACCTGACCTTAGTTTTCCTGTCACATGGAGCATGTCTGTCCATTCACACCTGCAGCTTAGTGCTCAGCAAATGATAGACACTCAATAAATATTGACAAAATGAATCAATGAATACATGATTATTTTAGATTTTTTTAGATTAAAAAAGATTTTCAAAAATGTTATTTCCTTTTGTTGCTGGCCAAATGATTTCTTTGGAGATGTGTTGCAATTTCTATGTTTTGCAAATGTACTCCAGGATAACGTTTTCTCTTCCGATTTGGGTTACAGCCATGCTCAGCCAACTTTGGAATTTACATTTCTATGTCTTGACTAAATTTCTATAGTCAAGCTATACAGAATATTTATAAAAGTCCTCAAGTAACTCTAATCATAAACTTGAATAAGTTTGCAAGTATGCACAATAAAAATGAACTAAAAATGGCAGATGTTTACTCATCAGAATCATGTTTCTTTCAGTATTCTAGGGCCTGGATCATGTATGCAATTTATAAAATCATTCATCCAGCAGCAAATAAAGAATGTTTTTAATGAGATGTCAAATCAGATTGAATTGTGGTCATGAAAGATGTTGAATATATTGAGCCAGAGAAATCTGAACTGTATTGGGATGAAACATTATGCTTTGTATTAAAATGAGAAAGTAAATGTTTATCTGCTATACGTATATATTTTCAAAGTCCTACTTTACCATAGCTAAGGGTAAGAGGATGTGATCAATCATGGAAAAAAATGAAAAAAGTATTATTTATACTTTTATTATAAAAGAAGATGGTTGTTTACCCTGTTATTGGGTCCCAATAATAGGCCATTGATAATAACACTATAAATGATTTTCATTCATAATTTGGAGCTTTTAAACTCTCAGCATTTGTACAAGAGAAATTCAGTCAGTACTTTAGTAACATAATCTTTTTTTAGATCACTAGGGTATCTGATGCCCTCAGTGTCCAAGGTCGAAAGAATATTCTCAGTCCTCATTTTGTTTAATCTCTAACAGCATTCTGCCTAGTGGTCACTCTTTCCTTGAAACTGTCTCTTCCTTTGACTTTGGCACATAGTTTTTCTTCAGACATTTTGTATGCTTCTCTGCTCTGCTGTTTATCCCGTAATTCCTCAAGGCTCAGTCAGTCTCAGCACTTATTCCTTCCCCTTCTCTCTCCTCTACCCTCTCTTTTCCCCTACCCTTTCCTCTCATCTCTTCTCACTGTATACTTTTTTCTAAATAATCTCATCTGTGATCCTTTGTATCATCAGTTACCTACAATATTCTGCTGATTCTAAAATCTTCAGCCCACACCTTTTCTGCAAACACCAGCCTGTCCATCAGAACATCTCCCCTTTTAGGGTATGTCCCTCGCTCTCTTTAAAACCCTCTTTCACATCATCACTGCCCGCCCAGACCTAGGAAGTATCCTATTAGCATCCCTCTTTCACTTGCCCTTTCAGATCTACTCAGTCACCTGTTTATTTCACCCTCTAATAGCTTCTCTTCATCATGAGTGCAACTGACTTGACACTGAAGGCTAAACCAGCAGAACCTTTCACATGAATTCCGCTTGGGATTGCTGTTATAGGCTAGAATAATCTCAGGACCAGCTTTCTCACATCCGTTCTTGTTCTTCACTAAACCATGATCAACACTGTAGCCAGAGTAATCTTTTCAAGACAGAAATTTGATTATGTGCTGTCCCCTTTGTTAAGATCAAAATCTTTAACAAGGCTACAAGTTCCTGCATGGCCTAACTCCCACAGTGACCCTATAACCTTATGTCACAAGATGCTTCCCCCTCTATGGTCTCTGCTACAGCCACACTGTTCTTTCTGTTCCTGGAAATGTGCCGAGCTGCCTCCTGCCACGGGAGCTTTGTGCCTTCTGTGTCTTCTGCCTGGAATGTTCTTCTCGTCGCCCCAGCTCTCACTGCATACTGCTCTACATATTTGACTACTTGTCATTCTTATGATTTCAGTTTAAATATCATTTCCTCAAGGAAGTTAATATCACTTAAATATTGTTAATATCAATAAAATATATTATGAACTATTTTATATGGTTATTAATATCATGATATTAATTGATATTATTTCTTCAACCAGGTGAGGCTTCTTCATTATCTTTTTTATTATACTTAGTAGCATTTAACAGTTATAATTATACCTTATTTGTGTGTTTATTGGGGTAATATTTGCTAGACTGTAAGCTCCATGATAGCAGGAATCATGACTTCTTTGTTCAGCAGCTCTCCCCATGCCTGTCATGGTGGCACCTGTATAAATTAGTGTTCTTAAAATGCAGGTCACCTGGTTAAATGAAAGCCAAAGGTACTCAAATATTTGCAAATTGCTCTTTCCGGTGCCAGATGGTGAGCTGGTCAGTCTTTAGTTTCAACACATTATAAGTAATTTCTTTAGAAATAGCTTCTTTTATCTTGCAGGATAAGCATAGTGGCCGACTTAACACATTACACACTCTAAGATAGAAATGAATGAGTAGACTCATCAATATTCAATACTTTTTAAAATAAATGTAATAATATTAAATGCCAGCATTTATTGGAATACTATTTTTCAAGTTTTTTGGCTGTGATTTAGTTTATCTCATGACTAGTATATAGACACACATACACACAAACACATGCACATACACATGCAGCCCTGAAATAAAACTTCATCAATCAATATTTTCCATTTCCAGTGCAGTATATTTTATTAATTTTTATTCTGTCTCTTCTTTTCTATTTTATGCTATGCTATTTTATTTATTTTTTTGTATTGGTTAAAATAACTGATTTTTATACTTGGAAAAGTTTTTTGAGCAAAGATTTTCTTTTTTAAAGCTATGGCTTTTAATATATGTAAATGTTAAAATCAGTAATGAATTAAGATTGGATATACATTTTATTTTGAATCAAGAAAACTATTTTGACTAAAGAAAGAAAACTTTTTGAGGGTCTAGAACATATTTTGCTTAAAATATAGGAGCGTTACTATATGAAAATTGTTTTTCACCTCGCATTTTAAAATATTAATTTTGAGAACTATTGGCTCTTTTAGAATTCCCTTTATTTTTGTATCTAAAACCATAAACGCAATAGGGACATTAAATTTGGTTTTGAGTCCATGTATCAAATGAGTCAGAAAGGTTTTGATAGTGTTTTTGTGAAGTTTCGGATAAAGACAAACATAAGGAAAATGTAAAGGAAATGGAAACACGTTTGTTTTCCGTTCTTGACCTTAGATTTGCAGAGCCAACTTTCGAGGGGTGCTGAAAACACAAGGTCGGTGGAATGCCATGGCCAGTCATGATGATTAGCAGTAGTGCACTTTTATGTCTTCTTCTTAGAATAAGATATACAATTTGGCACTAAGACAATTTAACTTCAATAAGACAAACATTCTCTTAGAGAAGGTTTTAAAAGAAAGAGAAAGATGCATTTTTCATTCATCTTTATCATTTATCGGCACACTGTCACCATGAGCTTGAGAAGGCCTCTTTTAGCCATAAATTTGCATTCACGTCAGGTAGGCTATCAGGGTTAATTGTACATAGACCTCTCATTTGACTTCTCAGTTTAGTTGCTGAGAGTAAAAGTAGAGGAAAATGGCTTTGTAATTCTTTTACTTGATACCAGATGTTTCTACTTGGTTATTCTCTTTTTCCCTTTATAAAAAAGTTTCAAGAATTTTTCTGTAGGAACCAGGTACACCTGGGTTAATATACATACTTTTTTCTTTACAGGTTTTATATAATTAATCACATTAAATTATGGCACTAGGTGCTCACAGTTATTTCTTCAATTCATTTTCTTAAAGTGCAAAAGCCCCCTATGCAAAACATTTTAAACAAAATATAAGGAATTGCTTTTTGATTAGTTTTAACTCATTTAGTCAGAATAATTTAGTGAAAAAATGAGAAGTCATGGTGAATTGGAGGGAAGGGTATTATGTTCCTTACTTTTCTCTCTCAGGTTAACCATATGCTTCTATTGTATCCTTTTAGCTGCAGCAAGTCCTTAGTCATTTAAAACAGATATTCCCTAACATTGGCTAAAAATGGAAGTGAAAGTAGATATAAAATGAAACTTTTATAATTCCAACTTTCTGTAGTAGGAAGTTAAGAATTTGTCCTTGATGCAAATTCTCCCAGAAGGATATGTAATGGTAATTTGAAGTATTAAAATACTTTTAATACCTAAGAAATATCAATTTTATAAATCAGTCTTTTAATGTAAACCTGTAAACCCTGGCCTTCGGAATTAGAACCTCTTCTGATTTTTAGTGGTAAGCTTTTTTCTGCTACAGTGGCAGTGGCTTGTATATCTTGATGTGATCTGACACTCTGAGTGAACCCACTTTGTAAAGGGATTTTACTGGCCATTCTTTTATAAACAATAAGGTCCTACACCCTTAGAGATGACTGAAAATAACTAAATATGTGACAGAGGAGGCAGGAAAAAGGTAGGGCAGGAGCAACTCCCCTTTCTACACTAACCCACGAAGGTGATTCTTTAATTTTAACTGCAAATGCTGCTTACAAAGCCTGTCACTATGTGTGTGACTTTGTGTCTTATATTTATTTGGCTATTGATTAAGGATTCCTGCAGAAATAGCCTGTCTCAGGAGAAATCTCACTGATGAGAAGATGCTGAACACTTGATGCAGAACATTAGCTAAAATTTTGGTTACGATGCTTATTTACAGTGCCTTGTCAGTGATGCTGTGGGGGCAGCCGTCAAATCACAGCATCGGTCCTTTCTATGCCAGAAGTCACCCATCTGTCACCTGCTCAGAAGAGTATGAAAATTATTGTCACATCTAAAAGCTAAATAAATGAAGGATCGTTTACTATATCAGCTGTTTTTTATCTCCTTCGAACTTCTCACTCTATCCATATTCTCCCCCACCGACACTGAGGAGTATTCAGCAACAAACACGATGATTAAGGAGAAACCAAGAGGGTGGAAAATGAGCATCATCCTCTAAACAGTTTAACATTTATATGTAAGACCTGAGCATATCCTTAGAGTGGCTGCGATGACAGGGGTCTGGGAAAAATGATTAATATGCAGACCACACCAACCCTTGCTCCACGGAACTTAAGGAAATAGAATGGAATCTGTGGGAACAGAATGATTCATCACTATATGTGGGCTGACGGGACAGGTGAAAGTATTTGCTACCTACACCTTCAGCAGAAATTTCTAGCCATCCTGTTAGTCAAAGCAATCTGCTGTGCTTCCTGCCCTTCTCAGGTGGAAAGGATGAGAACTTCTGTTAAAGAAAGCAGTGGTTCTTAAAGGGACAGTGTAAGCAATGCCTGGAACATGTTTGAAGTGCAAATTTCCAAGTCTACTGAAACCAAAGCCCTGGAGCTGAGGCCCAGCAATCTCTGTTTTACCAAGTTCTCCATTCTGGGGCATGCTGAAGTTTGAGAACAACTATTAAAATATATAAAGGGTAAACATATACTCTAGATGCCACTTTTGGAAGTCATGGTAATACGTGTAGGCTAACTCTTGTTTGGGATTGATGTCCATCATTTAGAGCATATATTTGAATATATTCATAATGCAAAAGGTCATTATTTAAAACCACAATTACTACCTAAGAATTGCTAATCATTTTTAAGGAAAGACTATAATCTCAGGTTCTCATCTAGATTTGGATTATTCAAAGCTAAGCATGGAATTGAATTTATAAGACAGACCTGGAGATTATGTAGAATTTTCTTGGACATTGTGGGAAGTAGAGGGAGAGAGAGGAACAAGCAGATAATGGGGGACTTAGAATGGCCCCGTGAGAATTCTTGGAGGGAAGAAAATAGAAAGGTCTTTCAGGAAAAGGTTAAGGTGTTGAATGGGCAGTGCTGTGCAGTAACCCTTCTCTCTGACCCATGATTTTTCTTTAAATGTTCTGCTATGTACAAGAACTGTGAATAATTGTGTAGCAGGAAGAAGGGTGGTATCAAGGGGGCAGTTTCCACCTTCAGGTCTGTGCAGAGGTCAAGGAAAAGAATAACTTCAGGGTGTCAAGCAATGAATGAGAATTCAGCAGAAGTGGAAAATCAGAGCCAGAGCACATAATCAGTGCCTCCAAAGCTTGCTAAAATATAGAGGGGCATATTGAATTATTTCATAGAATAATCAGAAATAATATGCTGGATTATTGACAGGTTATTAATTAATCCATTAATCGATAAATCAGATGGATAGTTGAGCCAATCATATTTGAATTTTAAAGTGTATTGTGGTCGAAGATGACATTTGGGCTCCATTTTTATTATAATAGATGATTGTTTTTGTAGTGAATCTTGATATCCCATGAAAGAGAATGACAACTCCATATTAAAAACCTCCTGCATCATTTGACTTTAAGACTGTTGATGAGGAAAGAATACAAAATGGCTCAGTGGCAGCCTTCTGAGTAACATGCGGAGCCCTACTGTAATGGGGACAACAGTTTATCTTTCCCTTTCTGACCCTCTGTGTTACTCCCCTGTCATTCCCTACCCCTGCTCCCATCAGCTCATCAGGTCACAGGACTTTTTCACACATTTTGGAGTTCTCTAACTGCCCATTTAACTCTGAGAGCTATACCCCTCTCCTTTTTCTT